>JARHVA010000411.1:4910000-5342500 GCA_037957365.1 Torreya grandis
CTCATATGAAATACCTAAAATTGTGACCACCTTATTTTCATGTATATACTTGACATATATATTTATTGAAGATGATGTTTCAAACACAATATGTATCCAAGGGCATCCTAAAAACATGTAAAGTACACCTATAATCTATAAAATTAGGAATACATTAGAAACAAGTGTAGGACCACATTAAGTGGCAACATAATACACCCAATAGGGTTTTGTTTCTTTTCATAAAATCATTTGAGTATCCTTGTATTTATAAAATCCTCATACATACTCAAGAGTATTAATAATTTTCATAGTACAAATGTTTTCACTTGAACCATTGTATACGATGACACTATATAAAAGTCACAACTATATGCAAGCTTGTATAAAAAATGATGTATAAGTAGGATCATCATCCATAATCTCACTATCATCAAATGTAATTTTAGGTTGTATTATTTATATTCTTGTAAGTGTGTTAATAATAACATCCAAAGGGTGATCATATGTCGAAGGAGGAGCATATGCAATGCATGTGATATGCACCTACGAATTAGACTTAGTTTATGTTTTTGCATGATTTAGGAAACGGATTGAAAAATATTTTAAAATTTGCATTCCCATTTGGTTGTGGTCCTGAATCATTCATAGGTGAGTTATGTTCAATGAGATCTCGAATAGTATGTATGAACACAAAATATATATTTGTATAATTCCCGTCGCATCTATGATGGTCACAATATACATAATTTTCAAGTCATTTAAGTAGATGCATACTCATATCATCATATTTTTATGGAGGGATAGATATAAGGTTACAATAAAGTAACTTTTACATGATATTATAAGGATATTTAGGTAATTGTGAAAATTTCCTCATTTGTTGATTGGATAAGACAAGTCTATTAGTAGGTTGTGACACTACATTAACTATTATTGTTGTCTCATTATTAACATCATTTGATTTGACCTTGTAACTTGGTCTACTTTGAAAATTTGTAGTTGAAGTAATTGTAGTATTAGCCACATGATTTAGATTATTTAAAGATATAAGATTAAATGATCAATCTCCAACTATATAACATAGCTCACCAAATTATTTGAATCTTTTAAACATAATAGAATCATGGAGAGGGTCAACTAAAATTTTATTTAATATATATTGTAATTCATTGTTGGCCATATGATTTGTTGTTTTAGACATCATGGTTTTAAACCAAAGTACATAGTCACTTATTGGTTCAATCTATCATTTCTTGAGATTTTAAATTTATGCATAACATAATTTCTCATTGATATCGATTGAAAAATGTGCTAAAAAATGATTGGCCAAAGTATTGAATTCCTTAACTAATTGGAATGGGAGATCATAACACTAATGCAAAGTCCTTAATTATTCATAGAAATAACTTAGTTAGTTATTTATCATTGGATGTATAGTTCAAGCATGTTATGTGCAAGGTCATTATGTGTTAGTCTAGATCACCTTTACCATCACATAATGCAAGCTTATTAGCTATGCAACCTATAGGTAATGGATAAGTTGACATATTTAGGGATAATGTATTATGAAGTAAATCATGAGAATCAATCAAATGAATTTATCTATAAGAACCCTATATTAACTACAAAACCTTTTCCTATAGATATTTAACAATATGCATGAGGGATTGTGTAGTAAGCATGGGTGGCAATGTCACAAGCAGTGATTTTGGGTGTACATAAGTCTACCATGTAAGCATATGGATATTAATTTGAGGAAAAAATAGTGTTTCTAACACACTATTAGTGGGCATCAAATGTGTATATAAAGGTGTAGACATATAAATAGTAGTAGTAGTAGTAGTAGTATGACCACCTATGGTAGAATAAATATCTTTAAAAGGTATATTAGTATCAATTAAGGGTTTATGTTGTTGGTTATGAAATATGACAACCTTAAAAATATTTTTATATTCATCTCTTATTACATATAAAAATGCATCATGCACTTATGAGTTCATTTTAAGACATTTAGTTTATTACCTTTCATCTATGCCATCAAATCTACACTGAAAGTCGACATTAGCATACACAATACGTATTTACTCCATTATGATTATGAAGGAAAATAAAATATGAAAATTAGTATTCAATATATAAATTTGAAACCCTAAAAAAAGAAAGATGGAATATTAAGGGAAAAGATAGGGTTTTCTTATATTCTAGACAAAATGCAGGTTTACCAGTATGTTTTACCTTATTTTGGATTATTGAAATCTAATATAACTTTTAAACTATTAGATTGGCTAACATATTAAAATAAAAAATTTATATATATGATAAATCAGAATATTATTGAGCAATTATAACTTTATATAAATAGAAATGACCTAATGGATTTTGATATTTAGCATGTTACTACTCTATGCAAGTCTAAGAATTAATGTAGGTGGATAAAAGACTTGAAAATAGATCGAAAGTTTCTCAGATTAGGAATAAGAGTGTCTAGATATATTTGGATGATTTTGTTATTATCTAGATGTTTGCATTAATACAAAGGTGTTTGTTATTTTTTTAATATTCCTAATAAGTTATGCCTCACTATTTTTATACATGTAATTGTTCCTAATTGAAACATATATTCATGTGCAATATCAAATTCTCACTACGTGCACAATCCCAAAAAACCTATCTCCTTCACTTTTAAACCATACATTCTCTTTCAACACTAGGTTTATGTCAAAAAAGGGTAATAAATATGGGTTCATCTAACCTCAACCACTCCCTAATGAATGCTTAAGTGTTGCCTATGTATATAACAGTCTAAGGAGGGAAGTTAAACCACACATAGTTTTCCCTGTTAGGTACATGTGTGTAATGATGCTCATTTTATGAATGTAACCTATAATATATATTTCAACACTTGAAAATAGAAAACATGGATTAGATGAAGTGCTTAAAACTTTTCTAGGGCATGATCATTATGACTAATTTATGAATTAGGAATTTTAAGGCAATCTCTTTGAATGTGAAAGTGATAGAATTAGATTCTTTAGTGCTTACTTGATAGTTATAAATCATGTAATATAGGCAAATAATATTAGACCTATTGTGTATTTATATAGGTTTCTTTGGGTAACTTATCATTCTAAGGACATGAAAAACTTATGGGTCGACCCATAAAGGTAATTTAATTTTGAAAAATGTTTGTTTCTTAGAACATGGATAGGTTCAAAAAAATTTGATGCCTATATAATTTTTCATCCATACGAGTCTAGAAAATTTGTTTGAAAGACAATAATGTTTATTTGAAGATCAAGAGATAGTCAGAGTATGATAATGAACATGTTAGGCATAGACTAGGGAATTATTGTAGGTGATTCATAGAAAATAAAGAAGTTCAAACCCATAGAAAGAAAGTGTGTATGAGAGAAGGATAGGAAAGAGCCATATATGTATGAATAATTAATGTGAGGTAGATATAAGTCAAGACTAGATTTATAAGTGTTTAATACTATATTTAAGTGTCTACACCTTGATTACATAATAGAATTTAATTTAGTAGATGTTAGTGTCCAAGAAGTAGAGTTGACTTCAAATTCTTCTTGGATATAGATTATACTTCATTCAATGGGACATATTCAAGCAAAGGTATTTCATTTTCATCACCATTGATATTTTCAAACATTAACTTATCATTTGAATCATCATGAGCTTCATTTTGAATGTTATCATCATACCCTGACAAAGGTGGATGCTGATTAGTTGACACATATGTTTTCTCAAAATAAGATACAATACTTCGTATCCTTGAAGGTATTACACTTGTTTGATTTCTTAAGGTTTCTCAGTTACTTATTATTTTACTATAAGGAAATTTTTTATATTACTGTTAAAGCTAAATTTCCAAAATAACATCATATACCTATAAAATATTTACATGCTTGTAAAATCATTGCAAACATCTAAAAGCATCACTTGATTATAAAAACATCAATTGTGTAACAAAGCATTGATGTTCTAAAAATTCATTGTGGGTAGTGGAAAAACATTGTACATTGGCAAAATAAACACCAGAATTAGAAAATGATCGCAAGCTTAGAAACTCATCACATGGTTGGAAAACATAGAAAACTTAGAAAAGCATCATAGGGATGGAAAAGTGTTATAAGATTAGAAAAACATTATAGGGATGGAAAAACATCATGAGCTTATAAAAATATCACTTTATGGAAAACCATTGTAGGATGTAGAAAGACTTCACTTGTGGAAAAACATCACATTGATGGAAACACATTGCTAGCTTAAAAAATAATCTCAAGATGAAAATCACTATGGAGTTGAAAAACATCTATATTTGATAAAAGTTGATAAATGTATAAAATTTAAAAAATGATCATAAACATGCTTAATATTGGATGAATATATTTACATGTATGTTGTAAACTAAAATGATGGAAGAGTTTTAAAATAGATTAATATACTCTAATTGGCATTCAAAATCACTTGATTTAATTATAGGTTGAATCACCTATTTATTAGATCCTTTTATACTCATTTAACAACACTGAACTCTAAACTTTCAAAGTATAAAAATAGTCTTTAATTTTAGTTTTATATTACTATATTTATTACATTTGGGTTGGGTATGACTCAAAAATTTAATTAAATTTCTAAATATCCCTCAAAACTTTTGGTAAGTATGGCCCAACACCCATAGAATGTGTGTTGATCTAAAAAACATTCAAAATCCTAGACCATTGGTTTCTTATGATCTAAAAACAAAACTCCATTGGGATTATAAATTGTTTGGCTACTCAATTAGGAAATAGTAACCTGTATGGGGTTTTTGGTGAAATAATGTGTAGCTTGACATTACCCACACAACCAATACCAAGTTTAGAAATCCCAAATATTCATCTAATTATGAATATTTATCGCTAAAAATTCCCTTCATCTTAACCTTGTTCTTATCATTGGAATTTTGAACATAAGTTTGGATCCCTCAATAAATAAAAGATGGGTCAAGAATTAATTAGAGTTATATATGTCTTTCTTTAGTTTAATTTTTTTACTTTCATTTATTCATATAATTAATATTGATTTTTTTATTGAAATGCATCGATATATATTATTAAAATAATAATAATATTAATAATAACAATATGGTCACAAAAAAATGGCCAAATGGTATACAGGATCCAAAATCCACATCAATAAAAAAACACAAATCAAAACAAAAAACTATTTGTAATGCACATAAACTTTAAAATTACAAAATTACATAAAAATAAAGTAAGGAACATATCATTAGGCAAAGTAATTGACATATAAGGTGGTGGATATAGATCATCCTTTGGATTTTGGGAAATCCAAAAAGAAAGATCAACTGAAGGACCGGGCACCACCCAACCTTCGTTAGTGGTCTAAAGGGGTGCAAGAGAAAATTTTATGCCCCAACTAAAAAGTGATTGAACATAAATACCAACAAGATCACCCTTGCATAGGAAATATCCATCTTGATAGGCTAGTGGAGGGCTTCTCAAATTGTGGTGGAAAATGCCAACCACCTCATTGAGGAGAAGTGAAGAAATGACTATAGATGTGAGAGTGGATCCATTGACACTTAAGAACTAGAGGAGGGAAGCCATGAGGTGGTTATTCTAGGGGAACATAGCTCACAATGTAAGGAGAATTTACCCATTGGTTGCGCAACTCCTTCAAGTGTTGAAACTTAACTGTCACCTTTTCAACTTGAGTTTAGATTTGTATAAGAGTTCAAGAGATAACAATCACCTTTTCATTAACATATAACTATAAACATGGTTATTCATTGTTAAAATAGACAATTTTATAGATTTCCATAGCTAAAATAAAACTATAGCTCTAAAAAATATCCATATACAAGTAATGTATGATGGTGTATGCACCTAAATTTGCTCATCTACATTATTATCACTAATATTCCTATTAGTCGACACTAATTGCATCTAATTCAATTTATCCCATTAATATTCCCCTTCCATAGTCATTTATCTAATACCCCCCTCTTTTATTCTCCTTCATATATTAACCTTAGTCATCCCACTATTTCATTAATTCTTCTTAATCCCTATTATCCTATTCTAATCCTACTTACCTATTATTTGGAAATTTTAAATTCCCAATGACCCCACCTACTAGTCTATACCCTCACCTATCCTACACCCCTGGTCCCTAATCCTCACCTAATCCCCATCTAACCCCTTTCTAAGCCTAATTAACTCCTAAGAAGGTTTTTAGACTCCTCTAAATATAGAACCTTCTCCAAACCTCCCTCTCCTCTCTAGAAGCCTCCAACTCTAGAGGCTTCCAAGGAATTTAATATTCCTTATATAATTCCTATCCATTGGATCTCATCCAAATTCAAATAACAACCCTTTATCTTCCCTCCATAATGTATTTAACCAATACTCCTCCTCCATGAAAGACCATCTATCATTATCATAACCAATCCATGATAGTCCATGAATCAAGCATTCATCATCAAAATACAATATCATGACATCATAATGTCAATCTGAGTCAAGGTAATTCTAATCCCAATCTTCTTATTTTGAATCCATTTGATCTTGGTTTAAAATATTTAGGATTTAGGTTTTAAATGTTTTTTTTGAATTGTATATTTGCCCATTACATTTAATTCTAATGGATTTAGAATTTACCTGGTTGTTTAAGATTTGAGTGATTGAATTATGTATATTTAATCTATAGATCTCAAAATTTATGCTACATTTTGGCAACTACGATGGGATGGGTTCCCTCCCCAAACTAATAATTTTGAATCCTAGTGTTTGTTTTTGCTAACTTGTAGGATCAATTAGATCAAATAAATCTTGAAAATCTTAAAATTTTGCATGTACAGGTTGTAGTCATGATATTACACTAATAATCATGACATTGTCATAGGTAGTAGTGATATTTCCCCCATAAGTTGTGACTTTTTCATTACATCAAATTTAATTGCTAACCATTTATCTTAATCATGTACATTTTTAAAAACCCATTAACAATATTGTGACCCATGATTAGTGATTTTGTTACACAAGTCACAATTTTGTTAACCTGAGTTATGATTTTGGTAACCACTAATGGTTTGTCCTTAGTAGGTTTACATGTTTTAAAAAAACCATGTCTCCTTGAGTCATGACTTTGTCCTACCATACGCAACTTTATTGATGATAGTTGTGATATTTTAACTCTCAAATGTAGGGCTTGAATTATTTTGTTTTACATTGTTAATTATTATTCTATCTGACTCTTGTATTCTTATTTTATCTATTCCAATGTGTTTTTATATGTTTTGACTCTTTGTGTGCAAGATAGGTAAATCTGACTAGGAATAAAGTAGCTATTTTCCATTGGAAAATACCACAAATATTAAAATCATGATATTATCTTGGTAATCATGGTATTGGGCCCGTGAGTCATAGTATTGTAGTCTTCCATAAAACCATTAACAAATGACCCTTATCAATTAATTTTTAGAGTCTATCTTGGAATCCTCTGTTATTTTAGAGGATTTTTGACACCATATTGTATTCCATCTAATATTTTCAAGGTTTTCTTTATTTAAATATAGATCTATTAACTAGCCCTAATTTGTATCAAAGTTTTGTCTTTTTGCTATGTGATCTTTCTATAGGGACAATAGGGAACGAGGCCAAGGTAGGAGGAGTTAATTGAAGATAATTATAAAACATAGGCCTTACCCCTTTTCTCATTTTTTATGAAACCTCAAGTCTTGAGTTGCGAATTGTTTTGTAGAATCATGATTTTGGAGACATAGTAGTAATTTTGTAATCCTGGTCTAATCCTATTTATTTTTGTCATTATGTATATTGGTTTTTGATTTTGGATCTTATAGAGTAGATTTAGAATCAAATTTAACTAAAATTACTCTTTTAGATTTTTGGATTCTATTCATTTTGGTTGATATATCATCTTAGTATCTTTTTGGATAAATTTTGAGTATATCATGAACATAGGTTTGAAAGTCATCTAAAAATAATCAGATCAATCTGTTACCTGTATGCTCATTTGTCTTTGTCAAATATAAATTTATAAGTTTTGTCATTTCCAACAATATCTCAACTCATGATTCACTAATAGTCATGATTTTTTAGTCCCCAATCATGGTTTTGTAGTTTATCACAAAAACCACAATTATCAAATTATAGTAAATAGTGATATTGTCTATCTCAATCATGGGTTTGTCTATTTAACCATGGTTTTATAGGTGAATACCATATTTAATTAATATTTGAAATACCATAACTCATTATTAGTATTTTTATCCCACCCAGTCATAACTTTGTAGTCTCTGGTTGTGTGTTTGCTCTATGCATTCACGGTTTTACAGAGACTGATGGTTTTGTAGAAAATCATCAAAACTACTAACCTTTTTATTTCAAGACCCCTATCTTGTGTGCCAAATTGAACTAATAACCCATGGGCTTGTAGGTTTCTTATCAAAAAATCCATTTGGCACTTTAAAAATCAATTTTGATTATCTATTTTGTCTTGTATATATCTTTTTTTGTAAAAATAATTCTTTTTATATATTTGTGTTTGTGTGTGTTAACTTGTTTCATATTATGATCTTCACACATAGTTAATTAAATAGGTTAATTAATAATGTCATGTGTTTTGATTATTTATCAATCCCCCCCTTATAAGATAACACATGACATGGAATTGATCCCCATGTACGGGCTTAATATATAGGGATTAGTGTCATGGATTTCATCACCACGTACTGACCAAACTCTATATTCTAATCGAGTATAAAAATTAGGGATAATTATCATTAGGTTAAGTGGTTGACCCCATACAAGTCATCCACAAAGGGGATGAGTTAATTCTATAAACTAGGCATTATACAATACCTTACATGGATTTGGGCCTTGTTGTACCTTTGTGTATATATGGGACACACCTAGAACCTCATTTATATACCTAGACTAGGACCTTTTGACTAAAATAAGTGTACCACAGCAGGAGTTAGTATCAGCTTACAATTAACCATCGAGTGCAAGTGGGGTTGATAGAGTTTAGTTGATACCATAATGGGTCATCAGCCTACAACCTCACCTATGAAGCCATTGGATGGTGTAGGAATCAAGTTATACACCCTTGAGTTTACTAATCATATGTTGTGTGGCTTGCTTGTTTGGGTGTGTGTTGTGTTATACCCATGTTGTTTGTGAGTTGAGTCAGTCTTTACCCCAAACCTACATGCCTATCTAGGTCTTTGCAAATCATTTTATATCTTTACCTCATCATTCTATCATTGTGTACATACTTATCCCATCATCCTTTGTACATATCGTCTTATAACCTTGCCTCTTATACATCCTCATCATCATCCATTTGTATATTTTTTTTATCCTATCTCATCCCATATATTATCTTCATCCTATCCTAGGATAGTCACACCCCCATCACCCACATCTCATCTTGAACATCCTTGTCATCATCCCATTGTATATCCCTCATCCCTTATTAGTCTTACTATATCTACCTCATCATTGGTCATCCTCCCATTAACTACATATCTTAATCACACCTTGTTTAGTCTTCCACATCTTATCATAAGTCCATCATATATCCTTTGTCTTGACCTTGTCCTCATCACCCATCTAGTCTAATCTCATCCTCATCTTATCCTAATTGGCTTTAGAGGTCACATACAGGTTTAACCATCCCCATCTCATCCTTTATCCTTTTATCAAAATCTATCATCATACTTATCCTTTTCCCATCATCTCAACCATCTTCATCACATAATCCTAACCTAGCCCATATTGAGAAAAATTCATCCAAGGCTTGAGTTATATTATCCTATCATCCTAATCCACTATCACTCATCCCATTAGTTAGATCTCTAGTCAATATTCTACTAGCATCTTACCACTTTGTCAAATTTCAATCTAGCAAATCCATAATCAATCTAGTCTCTATCATCCTTGATTACTCATAACTATCACCCATCACTCATCACCTTTCTAGTTTGAATATAGGTACCCATAAAATCTCTAATCCTTTTTCTAGCTTGATAACTAGACATTGTTGATAGGTTTTAAGCACCTATTTCACTATTGGTCTAAAATATGATCCTAGTCTTTAATCCATTCATCCATCATCACCTAATCATACTATCTCAATCATTTTGACCTATTTTGTTTAAGTACCCCATCCAATCCTTAAACTCCCTCCCATCATCCATCTCTTATCATTCATCCCCCATGGATCTAGAACCCACTTTCATAGACCAACACATAGATCCCAATAAGGATGAGATACTCTTATGTCTTATACTAATGAGTGTACCACTCCTCCAAGGTGTCAAACCCCTTCAAATCATTTCACCTCCCATCCAAACCCCATAATGTGAGTCTCATACCAATTCTCCATCCACTAGTCATAAACCATTATCTACCCCTTTCCATACTAGCAAAGGGAATCCAATCTTGGCCACCTCACCTACTTATAGTCCATTCACCCAATCTCATCAACAACCATCTGATCATAAGTCCAATGATTATACATCTAAGTCACAAAGAGAAGTGGCTCCCTACACCACCTTCCTATATCCTTGAAATCCCTTATTAAACAATTAGTCACTGCCAACATGATGGTTTATCCACTTATCTGACATCTTGATCCTACTAAGCCTACACCCTCTTGGTATAATTCCAGTTAATGTTCTACATATCACTAAACTTGGGTGTATACCATTAATTGATGTCAACCTTTCCAAGATTATGTCTAAAACCTCATCAACCATGGTGACATAATAATTGAGGATGAACCAAATGAGTCTAATTTCTGGGTGAACAAGAAGATGAATGCCAAGATTACCTTCCCAATCATGATCAAGATCTTTCCTCTCTAATACATGAACAAGACATCCTACCCTCTTTCATAATCCCCCAATTATTGATAAATCCTCCATCACAACCAAGTTTATTCCCCATGAGCCTAGTCCTCCCATTTCTCATGAACCCTCTTACCCATCACATCAAACACCCTATGTTGAGAGGTCAATTTTGGACAATGAATCTTACACTAACATAATTACATCTTGTACGTCAAAGTCTACATCAAATTCAACATTGAAATTCTTATCTTCAATAGGATCATGTTCAACACCAAAACTTGAATCAAATTCCTCACCAGCAACATCATCCCCCATTGACATTACAACAAATGATCACTATGCCACCCATTTTGAATTTACCTCCAATTTGGGTGATAATCAATCACCAAGCATATATTTTAATCCCAATTAGGATGATGAATTCATAAATGAGTTCTTGCAAGCTTTATCAATCAAAAATTATCAAAGTGAATATGATCCTACTTTGGATGCATCTACTATAGATAGTCCTAGTGATCCTTTTACTAATATTGAGGCAATTTTATTTGATGTCAAAACATGGTATCTTAAGAACCCCTATGAAGACTATATTACCCCATTACCACTCATTGACCTCATCATACCATTTTCAAAACCTTCATCCATCATGGACCCTTTTTTCCCTGTTAATGATCATTTAATCACTTCCCTCCATAAGGATGAACAAGAACATGCATTGTTGGATCCTTCCTCAAGAAATATAATGTGTGCCACCAATATGAAGGTCCAAGACCATATTCTATAAAATAATCATAATAATCAATATGTCTTTCATCCCCTTAATAAACATCAATAATAATAAATTCATCAGCCTAATACAAAATCATCTCTCTCTAGTGAAGCCCATAAACTATAACTAAGGACCCATCAAATTCAAAATAATCAATCAATTTCCCTTGGTGAGGCCCAAAATCAGGAACCAAGGGGCATTCAAAATCCAAATAATGTAAAATTCATGGTCGATAATCCTTTAAATAATCATATCAAATAATCACGTAGTCTAAAGGTCTTGGATCTCCTATAATCTTTTGTCACATGGCATCAATAAAATGAAGAATGTCCAATATCTCCAATGATGTATGCAACTAATAATCCTAATCCACCATTGCTCATCACATCATATAATCATGAACCCACAATCCCATCAGGTCTTATCACCCATTCACATCCCATACATCCCCATCAAGCTCTAATAAAATCCATACCTCACATAACCCTCTCAAGCAACATTATTTCTCCTAGGGGTAATGTCTATACCTAGTCTAGATATCTAGATGGATCATAATCAAGAATCACACTAGGTCACACAAACCCCAATATATACAACCATGATAGCATGATCCTACCATCATCTTTCTCTAGAGTATGTGTTGGTTGAATATCCTATAACTTTCAGCATTCTTTCATCTTTCCCCACCTCTAATAACACAAAGATGCCCAATAAATTCAAAAATTAGCAAAGTTAAAAAAAATCATTCATCTAATGGTGAAAACTTGTCTTCTGGTGTCTTGGGCAAGTACCATGATGAAAATCGATTTCCAAAATCATGGTAAAATAATCTATTATTCTCATTGTATCTCAAAACTTGGGGGAAAAATTCTTCCTTTTATCCATCACACCCATCCCTTATCAATTCCATCTACATCATTTTCCATCAAGTCATCCACCCTATCTCTCATTCCTTCTTGTCTTGACTTACATATGGAAGTAGAAGGTGTCTTAAGACATGTTCTCAAATCATCTTGGCATATCCTCTAATGGACACTCATGAAACTAAATATATGGTTCCTTCATTATGAGGTCATTGGTAATCCCTAATCCCTTCTCCATTGGTCCTCATCCCCTTTTTTACATCACCCCCATCTTTTTATCATCCCATCCATCATCCATCATCCATCCCCATCCTGGTTTCTAGGCTCGGTCTTCCCTTTTCTAGAAACCCTATTTCTATAGTGTATATACATATTTCAAAAAAATCCCTAAAAATTTGAAATATGTCAAAAATCCTAAAATCTGAAAAAGCCAAAAATAGTCCATTGTGACTTGTCTTATGCCTAATACCCTAATTACATCCATCTTCATCTGTCTCCTATTTTCCCATATTTGGATACCAAATTTCATCTTGGAACCAAATCAGAGTGGTCACCCATCTACCCATATCTTCCTCATCCTTTTGACTAAGTGTTATTAACATGCATCACCTTGTTAAAGGATTTAATATAGCACCCATCATTTCTTTGTCATTGCATAGTCACACCTAGCACTCATAAAATCACATCTTTGTTATGTGATAGGTACTTGATCCGATTGGAATATTTATCATTGCCTCTTCATATTTAGCATCCATCTAATCACTCTTTACTAGTATGAAAGATATTTGATCCCATATTATCCTAGTCTCCTTGCTAGATTTGATTCTTGCAGGGCCTTGTTTGTTGGTAATCCTTGGTCATCACTTTTTATAAATCACATTTCTTGGAAAAATTTTCAATTTAATTTCAAGATCAAATTAGTATTCAAAGAATTTATCATGTCATACATCCTTCAATCCTAAACTAGGGGTAACATCTAATCCATATCCTAATCCAAGTCCTTATCCTTGTCCCAACCCTGACCATGATCACCATATCTAAATCCAATTCCATACTAAGTCAAAAATCACATCATGACCATCTAACCCATCACCTAGTCACTCATCCCCTCATTAGATAAGACATTGGGAAACTTCATGTAGATACTCATGTGTGTTACTTGTTTGTCTTATTTGCATGTCTTTTATCATGTATATATCTTGTTTGTCTTATGTTTTATCTGCATCATGCATTTTTGTCTATTGGGAAATGAATAGGGATGCTATAAGGACACCAAAAGTGCCCTCAAGGATGTATATTTCACTAATTTCCCATGCACTTTATCAAAACATCCTCCTGGTCATGTCTATATGATGGGGCATACTTCCAATTGCTATATTTAATAGATTACTTAGACTATGATGATATTTATGATATTTGTGATTCCTTGATCATTCACACCCTCATCATTTATCTAATCATCCCTCTCCCTATCACTAATACAAACCTCTTGACCCAACCAAAATAACATCATCACCCTACTCATCTAGATCAAATCCTCTAATCACTAGTAATAGTCATCATCTTTATCCTCTAATCAATCATTATTATTTATCCTTGAGTCATAGCTACATCATCTTGAGTTATTTTTAGACTATTTAGGAAACACTTGTCCATGTTTCCATTCCTAAGGATAGCTAGGCCATTATCTATCTCATGCATCCTCATCCCCTATTCTTTTGGTCACTTGATCACATCATTTATTCTCTCTTATCCTCTTCATCATATTAATAAACTTTAGATTTGAACTACACTCATCATTAATCTTATCCAATTAGTCTTATCCTAGATTATAGCTCTCTCTTGCATATGTCCTTGATTGGGATACTCTAAATCTTGTAGTCATTTAATCCTATCATCATCATGTTATGGTTGATTCCCCTTTGGATGTGTTGACAACTGACACCCATTATCTTTACTCCCTATGCATATGTCTTTGTTAGGGGCACCATTAATTTGTAGATCATTACTCAAATTCAAAATCATATTTTTCTATTTCATATCTGACATCCCATCCCCTCTATATCCATCACATCCCACCCCTCATTTCTTCTTTCAAGTGTCCATCTGTCTCATTATTCCTCACATGTCCCCTCGAGGGGGAATCATATCCCCTAACATCATCTACTAAAATTAATCCATGACATGGTTTTTCCTTTAAATAACATTACTCCTTCCACTTCATTTCACTCGCAATGCCCTTTCAAATAAGGGAAAAATGTATGCATCTAAATTTGCTCACCTACATTATTATTAATACTATTCATATTATTTGACACTAATTCCATCAAATCTAATTTATCCCACCAATATTACCCTTCCCTAGTCATTTATCTAATATCCCCCTCCTTTATTCTCCTTCATCTATTAACCTTAGTCATCCCACTCTTTCATTAATTTTTCTTGAACCCTATTATCCTATTCTAATCTTACTTACCTATTAGTTGGGAATTTTAAATTCCTAATGACCCCACCTACCCACCCTACACCCTATCCTATCCTATACCCCTAGTCACTAATCCTCACCTAATCCCCATCTACCCCCTTTTAAGCCTAATTAACTGCTAAGAAGGTTTCTAGACTCCTCTAAATCTAGAACCTTCTCCAAACCTCCCTCTCCTCTCTAGAAGCCTGCAAGTCTAGAGGATTCCAAGGAATTTAATATTCCTTGGATAATTCCTATCTATTAGATCTCCTCATCTAATTTAAAATATCAACCCTTGATCTTCCCTCCACAATATATTTAACCAAGACTCCTCCATGAAACACCATTTATCATTCTCATAACCATTCCATGTTAGTCCATGAATCAAGAATTCATCATCAAAATCTAACATATTTCCATCATAATGTCAATCTGAGTCAAGGTAATTCTAATCCTAGTATTCTTATTTTAAATCCATTTGACCTTGGTTTAAATCATTTAGTATTTAGGATTTAAATGTTGTTTTGAATTGTATATTAACCCATTGAATTTAATTCTAGTGTATTTAGAATTTAACTAGTGGTTAAAGATTTGAGTGATTGAATCATGTAGATTTAATCCATAGAGCTCAAAATTTTAGGTTACATATGGTAAATAATATTTATCTCCAAAAAAATTAGGTGCCAAGAGAAGGGCTCTAGTTGGAAAGGTTAAAAAAGGTTGCAGATATATTGTCAGGTAGATTGAGATTTTAGACACATCCATAAGAGATGTTTAAAGTAATCAAGTCTATAGTAGGTTATACATCTATATTGAGCAATTAAAATATGTAAGAGGTGATCCTTAAGAGGAAGGCCTTGATACACCAAAATCTAAATAAAATGTAAAATCTTGGGCTCAAGTTTGGCATTCCATATTTTATTAATTATAGTGAGCCATGTATTGGGTGAATAATTTAAATACCACTGCATATATATCTTGTAAAGAGAAAAATAAAATGGGTTTATAATTTGATAAATGAAACCAAAAGATAAATTTATAAAATGAGTATCATAATTTCATCATTGGTCCTTCCACCATGCATATGGAGGTTGTAATCCCATCTTAAGCAACATTACATTAGGAATAAACTCTTGGATATGCAAAATGGAAGGTAAGTTTGTATTGAGAAACTATATTTGTATTTTATTATATTCCATGTGATCCAATATCAATAGGAAATAACATATTTAATAATGTGAATTCATTTTTTAAACAATCACATAGCTTTTATACCTAGAATTTATACTAAAAGAAGACTAGTATTGGTCATAATAGGGGACCACCAAATATTAGGGTTATCAAATACAATTCCACTATGATATCCATTACCAAATCATTTTAAATAGGGATTAGTACATTAAAATTATTTAAACATGATCTTAGATACAAAATAACCTTATATCTTGATAAAGATAATGGTAATCAATATAGTGTACAAAGTAATATCATTCTAAATGATTTTACCATAAGAGGCACCTATACAAATGTAGTGCCTTAGAAGGATTTTCCTAGCCTCATTACATTCAATATCCATAACCACCCATTCATCATAGATGGAAATGATTTTTAAGTATACATGAATGATTCCCATTCCTTCTTTGTCATGAGGAAATAAACATATATCCCAATAAACCCTGTGATAGCCTCTATCTTTTTAACATTGGACCAAATAAAATATTTAAGTACCTTTTCTAATTTTTTATAAAAGGATTTGGAGGAGACTTAACATGAGGAGTAGAGTGGATATGAGTATTTTGGTATAAACATAAAATTTACCTCACCTAATAAAGATATAGGCTTAGAGATTTAATAAGAAATATTCTTTTCCACTATATCAATAACATACTGCCACATATCCAAAGGATAATTAGCAAAAATAAAAATACTAATAAATTTTAATATTTATCCTTTTTAATCCAATTCCACTAATAATTATGAAACCATTGTAGCAAAGGCATCATTATCCATCTATAATAGTGCATTTTGACCCATTATGGATTAGACCTTAAGGCTTTACGAAAAATTTCAAGAATCGAAGCACCTCTTTTAAGGAATAATCTTGTTCATTGAGAGTGAGGAAGGTATCATATGAAAAATTGCCATTTATGAGTTGATAGGAATGATCAAGAAGAAAAATACCCATGAAAAGTCCTTGATATCCTATATGAGTGAGAAGATAACCAAATGTCTCAAGAGCCAAAACATACAAAACAAGGGAAAGAAAAAGACCTTATCTAACAGAGTGAAAAAGTCCAAAGCTATCAAAATTGTGCCCATTGATGGTGAGGTAGGCCAATGCATTAGAAAATAAATTTTGAATAACTGAGATAAATATTTGGCCAAAACTTATATCCTTAAGCATTGCTTAAAAAAAGGGCCATTCTATCCAATCATAATATTTTAAAAAATAAAGTTTCTGAAAGATGGTCCTCTAGCTAGAAGCATGAGACTATAATTAAATTATCAAGTATATATCTATTTTTTATGAATCCCATTTTCTCTAGTCTAATGACTGTAGGAAAGATATGGTAAAGGTGATTTTCTAAAGCCTTGGAAATGATTTTATAGGAGCATTCAAAAGGGAAATTAGATGCCAACTGGTAATAAGTCTTGGGTCACTAGACTTAGGGATATTTTAATAATTAATTTGTTGATGATAACTCCTAGTGAATTATTTTACAAGAATTATTTATAGACTTATAATAATATGAGTCCCCCAAATTTCCAAGTAGATTTATATAATTTATAAGGAAAGCCATCAATACCCAATGCCTTGTCATTGGCCATGCATTGCATTGTATTAAAAATATCATCAATAAAAAGGGGCATTATAATGTTGTTATCCAAAAGTCCTAACTTTAGGGATGACACATATAAACATTATTGTGATTCCTATGCTCTCTCCATAGAATCTTTTTTGGCTTAAAATACCAATTTTTAATGATCTAATAAAGTCAAGGAAATTTATAGTAGACTAATGAGATTATTATGAACAAGTTTGATCGATTTTATTTTTTATTTAGATTATTTGTCTTTAAGAGAATGGAATAAAACCTTTGAGGTAGGTCTCCAATCTTAAGCTAATGAAAATGGCCCTAGTTTTTTCCCCCTCTAGCTATATGACTATCTTTTGTTTTAATATTTTTCTGAAGAAAATTAGCCATGTCCTAAATTTGTAGGTCAAAGGGGATCCACTTAAGGATGAATGAAATCTTCTATTACTCCTTATGAAATATAGTTGACATTGTATAGTGGATGTAGATCCAATTTACATAATTTGACAATGAGTCGAATGGTGCCCTGATGAACGAAAATGGATGTTTTTAGGAATACTTTATTGCATGGGACTTAAAGATGGCTACCTCCCCAATATATTATACAATTGATAGGACAATGATCAGAGAGGACAATTTTTGGATGGATTATGACATCTTACCCATCAAAAAAGAAAAGGATAACAGATTTTGATTTGAAAGCATTACACAGTCCAATTGTTTGAGGACCCTATCAACATCAACATGGAAATTGGACCAAGTGATCCATGGATTATTAGTAGATGCATGCCATAAAAAGAGTGGTTCCACTAAGCCCCATAGATGTTTAAAATAATACCACACTTCACGTTATTCAACACACCATCTCATTAGAAGAGAACTAAATTTTTCCTCGATACTCTCTCTTATATTAAAGTCACTAAAAATCATCTAAGTGGAAAGGGGTAGATTGTCAGTTAGCCATATTCATAATGCCATTCTTTCAGAGCCATCATTAGGGGCATAAAAATTGAGAACCCCTAAGGAATGACCATTATTGTGAATTAATACCCAAATAATTTGAAGTGAAATGTCTTCTCTCAAGGAAATAATTAAAGGGGGGAAAATTTGGGTGAAATAAAAACAATGGTAGTGACACATCCATTTTTATATAAAGTAGAAAAGTGAGATGCTCATGCCATATACTCCTCAGAGATGATCATAGAATAAATCTCAAAATCTTAACTAAATGAAATATATAACACCCAACTGTTAATAGGTAATATACATAGATAATTTACAAGAGAACTCTATGAGACCATAAACATTATAGGGGAACATATTAATTAGAAGGTATCTTCCATGAATAATTCTCCTTTCCCATCTTTTATATCTTCTAATTATTTAAGCGACACAATGTTTTTTCCCAAGAAAAGTTTCTAGTTTGGAAAATAAAATTTCCAATCGAAATGGAGTGGAATTTGGCCTCATTTACTTCTTAAAGAGAGGTGTGGTCACCGTAAGGTAGACTGCGTGACCACTGTGTGGTAGTAATTCTTGCATGAAAATAAATATTTAATAATAAATTAACTTGAGAAAATTTTCTCTGAGAGGTTGCAAGATCATTATGATACTAAGTAGGAATAATGGGGGGGGTGGTAACTTTATCCATTTTTTTCTCCTCTTGATGAGGCTTGACATTGGGGAAGAAGGGGATTCCTTAGGGTTCTTATTCCTAGAGGCTATTTTTTTTTAAGAAACCATAGTCCATCCATCATTCTTTTCAGTCGCCTTTTAATTTTTATGTGGCCTAGTTTTTACAAATGGATTTGAGAACCATATGGGGACAATCAATAATCCTATGGTCATGAACTTAACATCTAAATCATGTGTTCATAAGAATTCACTTAAGACATAGTGATAATAGGACTTAAATATTGATTCATCTGATTACGAGATCCTATACATGTTTATAATATTTGATGACCAATTTAAGAGTCGTGGTTTGTAAGAAGGGATAATGTTAGGGAAAGGGGGACTAAAATTTTTGGTGTTGACCTTACCTTCTCATGTTTGAGCCACAAAATTTTAATACACATTATAAATCAATTATAATATCTCATTACACATTTTTCTTTGGCCATGAAAAATATCCAAATTTTAATAGACAACCTCTCTACTCAACATTCCTTATGCTAGAAAACATTGTATTGGGTCTCAATAGCTTGTAGCCCCATTAAAAAATTTGGGGAGATCCACCATTTGTGTTGGTACTAAAATATGTTTCAACCTCAATGATTACACCTTGTAGTTTATTCCAATTCAACATCCAAACTATTTACCAAGTTTGTTCTCTTGAGCCAAAACAAGACAATATATTTACATGTCTAAAACTTGATATATTGGACAAGGACCTCCATTCCTTGAACTATTATTAGAATGTTATTTACACACAAATTCTTCAAGAGGTGGATTCAATATGGCTCACTCCTTTCTATTGGTTGGGTGTTTTCCCAAAAATCAAGTCATCCATCTATTATAAATGAATGTGATATCAATCCATGTATTATATATAGAGATACAGATGATTGATATCATGCATATAATAGAAGGATGATGGCCATATATGTGTAGCTAAACCTTTACCTAGTAAATATATAATGGTATTTTACTCTATCCAAAGAAGCTTTGCAAGTAAGGATAGATTTCTTGATATGTCTCTAATTCTTTTTCTCTCCCTAACTTTGCCTTTTCAAATTTATACTATTCTTTCCACTCCTACTCTTCCAATCACACTTCCTACATGTATTAAATTTTTTATATTACCTCCAACATGAAAACCACTTGTTATTCTTAGCCATTGCATGTTGTATGGTATTGACACTTCTATAATTCTTGGTTTACATTGTCTTTTCATGATATGCACATTGAAAATGTTGCCATATATATCTTGGTTTACATTGAGAAAAACTTGCCATATATAATATTTGATACTTTATATAAAAGTAAGTGAAAATTTGTTTACATGAACAATTGATGGCTCAAGTAGACACTCCTCCCTCTCTATGAGATGAGATAGACAGAGGCATTGCTACTGCAATGCCATCTGCATAGACACTGACAGAGGCATATATTAACTTTTAATTTTGAATTGTAAAAATAGACTTATTTTAATAATTTTACTACATACTTGGGGGAATATATAAATTATGTAAATGTATTATGTATGTAGGTTTTTCCTATGTTAGATGATAATCCTAGTCAGATGATTAGTAAGACAAATTCTCATGTTTCTTCCATATTTCAAACATCTATTCAAATAGTTGAGCCTTCCACTAACTTGTTTGAGAATAAAAAATAGATTGAGTTAGACTGTGAGCTTGCAGTAAGTGCATGTAAAATAATTTTTTATTTTATGTTAAAATTAATTTATTAAAAATTATTTGAATGCATTTTATGTTAATTTTGTAATAAAACTTGTATTTTAATAGGTTTAGCTACAATTGAGCTATGAGTGTAGGACCCACAGTTGGACCTTGGAGAAATCCAAGGCATTAGAGGGGTCTTCATCTACTATCAGGGTATCTTAGGGAGAGTCTTATTTGAGGAAGAAAAATAGAGGGAGGCTATTTGATGAATAGGATGTCTTACATGAGATGCAATTTTTTGTATGCCTATATGGAAATTTATGCATTTTTGGCATTGTATATGCATAGATGACATTCACCTAACATTAGATACTATATTGGTAGATGTAATTTTTGTATTCCTATAAAAAAAATCTATGTATTATTGACATTTAACATAAGTTCTTATATTGTATGCCTATCATGGTAATCTATCTAATTTATATTCAATTTTTATTTCATTATGTGTTATTGTATAGTGTTTTTTTGATCTTCCAAACTATTATCTTTTCAATCTTGTATTTAATGTTTTACACAAATGAGGATTAAAAAATTATTATTTTTAATGCTATAAATCTTAGATCTCCCATGTTTTTTTAAATTAAAGTTTTTATTTCATTGTATGTAGTGTAAATGACTAATGAAACTCTTATCTATTTTGCATTTGTCATCACCAATTTACAACTTTTCAATTGATCATTAACATAATTTGATTACACTTAAAACCCATACCCAATCATTTTAAAACTTATATAATTCAAAAACATAAAATCATTTATAAATCCCTACAAATTTATCACTCGGATAGCTATACCTATAAGTTACCTAATCTTTCACCTTCACCTGGCTCTAATGCCTTTTTGACTAGCTTTTCTTGAAACTAGGCCTACTTATTGTATTCCTTATATCATCCCTTAATACCACATAATGCATATTTTTCTCTTCTATGTTTAAGAAGGCTATGAAATTTCTATTCATATGCTCTAAGATCATGAATAATTCCAACCTCATTTATCCACTCTTGTTCTCAACTCAATTCAAAATCCATTCTCAAACAATCTTATTTTAAACTAGACAATTAATCATTAGGTTAATTAATCATAATATAATTTTTCAATAGGTCAATCACTTATTAGGTCAATTATAGGTCAATAGGTCAATTACTTATTAGGTCAATTATAGGTCAATAGGTCATTTACTCATTAAGTTTCTAGGTCTCTAGACCTAGTTGGTGCTCTAATAAGTCAATTTATCAAAATAGAGTTTTTAGCTCTTAAAAATTATATTTATAGTATTATTTTATAAATTTTAACCTATTCTAACCCTTAATAAAGTTTATATAACTCAAATCAACCAAAAACTCATCTTACCCAAGTTTTAACATGTTCTACACGCTGAGAGTTTAGTAGAACTATTATTTTGATGCTTCCTAACTAAAAAATAATATTTACAACATGTCCAAGGGGGAGTATAACATACATAAATATATTTTTTGCCTCCCATCAGGATCGTTTGACAAACCCACCACCCATTTTGACCTCAAGAATGCCCTTCACAATACAAGAAAAATGCAATTTTTAGTCTAAGTTCAGACAAACATAAAATAAAACATGTAAGTCATTTTTGTTAACCAATAGATCCTTCCCATAATTATTTAATCCCTTTAATTTCACCTTTGATAAATTTTGTGGAATCTTCAAGATCAATCTGTTGGGCAAGTTGTAGTGAGGGGTCTAAAAATATAACTTTTTGGCATTAAACAAACAACTTCTTGAGCTCCAACTAGCATTTCTACCTCTGAGACCTCTACTAAGAACATATTTATTTTATAACATTTAGATATGCAAATTAAATGTTATCACACTACCATGATGTTCAAATCTATCCAGAAGTGCATTTTCACTACCCTTCTGGAATGCAAAAACACTAACAATAAATGTTGTCAAAGTTTAAGTTATGGTTGTAAAACTCTAATTTTGATGCTTCTTGAATAAAAATTGATATTAACAACACATTTAATGGGGGAGGTGTATAATTTATAGGACTAGGTTATTGTCCTCCTATCATTTTTGATTTACAAACCCACTACCCATTTCGACCTCAAGAACGCCCTTCCCAATACAAGAAAAATGTAATTTTTTAGCCTAAGTTCAAATATACATAAAATAAAACCTATAAATAATTTACATGAAACATAAAATCCCTTACATACCTATTTAATCCCTATAATAACACCCTAGATCAATTAGGTGGAAGCTTTGAGAGAAATTCGTTAGACAAGTTGCAGTGAGAGGTCCAAAAATTTAACTTTTTGGCATTGAACAAGCAACTTCTTAAGCTCCAACTGGAATTTATACCTCCAATACCTTAACCTAATAATGTATCACTTGGATCATTTAAATATTTGAAAATTACATGTTATCACACTACCAAAACATTCAAATCCACCTAGAAGTGCATATTCACTACCATTTTAGAGCACAAAAACACTGACAACAAATGTTGTCAAAGTTTAAGTTGAGTTTATAGAACTCTAGTTTTGATGATTAATGAATAAAAATTGACACTTAAAATATATTTATGGGGGTGTTCTAGGACTAGGTTTTTGGCCTCCCATCAAGCCTAATCAACAAACCCACCACCCATTTTAACTTTAAGAATGCCCTTCCTAATACAAGAAAAATGCATTTTTTAGCCTAAATTCAAATATGCATCAAATGAAACCTGTAAGTAATTTATATTAATTTTTAGATCCATATCATACCTATTTAATCCCTCTAATTTAATCTTGAAACACTTAGGTGTAAGCTTTGATAGCAATTCATTGGACAAGTTGCACTGAGGGGACCAAAAATGTAATATTTTGGCATTGAACAAATAACTTCTTGAGCTCCAACTAGCATTTTTACCTCCAAGACCTCCACCTAATAATATATCACTTGGATTATATATATATATAGGAAAATTAAATATTATCACATCTCTAAAACATTCAAATCCACATAGAAGTGCATTTTCACTATCATTCTAGAGTGCGGAAACACTGACAATAAATATTGTTAAAGTTTAAGTTGTGGTTACAAAACTCTCATTTCAATTCTTCTTGACCAAAAATTGGCATTAAAAACATGTCTAGGGGTTGGATAAAATGTCTTAATAGTTTATTATCCTCCCATTAGACCCGATCAACAAACCTACCACCCATTCTAACCTCAAGAATGCCCTTCCCAATACAAAAAAATGCATTTTTTAGCCCAAATTAAAATATGCATAAAATGAAACCTGTAATTCATTTCCATGAAAATTCAGATCCATATCCTACCTATTTAATCCCTATAATTACACATTAGGACACTCAGGTGGAAGCTTCGATAGCAATCCATTGGACAAGTTACAGTGAGGGGTCCAAAAATACAACTTTTTGGCATTAAACAAGCAACTTCTTGAGCTCTAACTAACATTTCTACCTATGGGACCTCCACATATAAATATATCCTTAAATCACATATATATAGGAAAATTATAAGTTATCACACTTAAATAATGTTCAAATTCACCTAGAAGTGCATTTTCACTACCGTTTTGGAGTGTACATAAACACTGACAATAAATGTTGTCAAAGTTTAAGTTGTGGTTGCAAAACTCTCATTTTGATACTTCATGACCAAAAAATTAAATTTAAGACATGTTTAATTGGGAAAATAACATATATTACCAGGTCATTGGCCTCCTATCAAGCTTGATTGAAAAACCCACCACCCATTCCAACCTCAAGAATGCCCTTCCCAATACAAGAAAAATGAAATTTTTTAGCCTAAGTTCAAACATGCACACAATGAAACCTGTAAGTAATTTTAATGAACCATTATATATTTAACCTACCTATATAATCCATCTAATTTCAACCTATATCACTTATGTGGAAGCTTTGATAGCAATCTATTGGACAAGTTGCAGTGAGGGGTGTAAAAATATAACTTTCTGGCATTGAACAAGTAACTTCTTGAGCTCCAACTGGCATTTTTACCTCAGAGATATCCACCTAAGAATATATTTATTTAATAATGTCTATATAGTAAAATTATATTATCACATTTTTATGCCATTCAAATCCACCCAAAAGTGCATTTTCACTACCATTATGAAGTACAAAAACATTGATAATAAATGTTGTCAAAGTTTAAGTTATGATTGTAGAACTCTAGTTTCGATGCTTTTTGACTAAAAATGACACTATAAACATATAAAATGGGGGTGGATAATGTATATTACTAATTTAATATAATCCTATCAGGCCTGATCGACAAATCCACCACCCATTCTGACCTCAAGAATACCCTTCCCAATATAGAAAAAATGTAAATTTTTAGCCTAAGTTCAAACATGCATAAAATGAAAATTGTAAGTCATTTAATTGAAATATTAAATCATTAACCTACCTATTTAATCCATCTAATTATAACTTAAATAATTTATGTGGAATCTTTGAGAGCAATCCATTGGACAAATTGTAGTGAGGGGTCCAAAAATGTAACTTTTTAGAATTAAACAAACAACTTCTTGAGCTCCAACTGACATTTCTACCTCTGAGACCTCCACTTGAGAATATATCACTTTTATCAGATCCATATAGGTAAATCACATGTTATCATACCATCATGACATTCAAATCCACTTAGAAGTGCATTTTCACTACCATTCCAAAGCACAAAATACTGACAACAAATATTGTCAATGTTTAAGTTGTGGTTGTAAAACTCTAGTTTTGATGCTTCTTGACTAAAAATTGACACTGAAAACATATTTTTGGGGTGTATAATGTCTAATACCAGGTTCTTGGCCTTGCATTAGGCTCAATCTATAAACCCACCACCTATTTTAGCCTCAAGAACGCCCTTCCCAATACAAGAAAAATATAGTTTTTACCCTTAGTTTAAACACCCATAAAATGAAACCTGTAAGTCATTTCCTAATCTTATATCATGTCCAACCTAATATTCTCTTAACTTCAATAATATATAATTATTTACTGATAGTGACAACCACATGAAGGTGGAATCTTATCTGGCACAACTAACCTACAAAAAATTGTTAGTAAGTAATTAAAAATAAAATTTATATGTACCACCTAGAAACTGAAAAACATTTGGTAAAATTGATTACATCCACATTTGAAAAGTCAACATACCTATGTATTTAAATCCAACAAATCACTAGGATATTCTCTAACCTTGATATTATCAAGAATAGTTTCATGGTTTGACTCCTGAACTTTCCATAGTTTCCTATTTAATGGCCGCCCATGATATTTGTGTAATTGAATATTCATTTAAAGAATAAAATTTGAATAGTTTAGTATCTTCTTGTGCATTTCAAATTATTCAAATAACCATTGATGTAAATATTTTATAAGATATCATTGAAACCAATTTCTAGTGAGTACCATTGACCTAGTGGGATAGTCAATTTTTCTCCATCTATAACTGGGGAAGTCAATTTTTTCTTTCTCTCTACACACTGACACAAATAGAAATCAGTGCCCTCTTCATTATCCTCATCTACAATAAATAAAAAACATGACCTATATCACAAGAAACCATTTTTAGCTACAATATGAAGATATATAATGAGAATATATTGTATATAATGAAAAATATTCTACCTAGATATACTAGATTAGATACATGGTCAAAGTCATATGATGATGTCATATTTGTATGTTGAAATGTTGTTAGAACATGATATATGTATTGATTTTAATTAGAGTTTTGGAACTCCAATCATCCACCCACTCTTATGACTCACACTCATTCCAAATAGAGTCCATGCATGCAAAACAAAAACATGCCAAGTGTCTCATATGAACAATTTGAGAACTTGACTTTGAGATACGAAATGAGTGGAGGTCATTTGAACTCATTATATTCATAAAATCCTCATACTTTACCAAGTGTTATTCCTCCATTAACCAAAAATGTCTATGAATAATAGAATTTGGTTGAGCACCATGACACATGTTTTCATTACACCATTCAACCATATATTTTGGATTTGTTAAATGAACACCCTATTAAAATTTCAACTTCTCCCTTGAAATAAATCTTTTTACACATGCTCCATCACCATCATGCTACCCTTTTCCATGGCTAGCCTTAGTGAAATAATAAATGTGTTCTACACTAGTGATAATGTGCATCCTACTCAATCAATAAAACATCTATGCATTTTTGAATTGTGATGTGCAATTATCTGACCAAATGTAATGTTGATTGAAATTAATGTTCCTCTAACTCAAATGTTTATATAAATTTTAAAAATAACCTTGCACATACTCTAAACAATGTGATCGGTCATTGATGATATATAAATGGTACTCCCTTAATTTTTTTTTTAATTTCTCTATACTATTAGGTGCATGCATGAAAGCTATATGCACAAATATGTCAACTTGTGATGAGTTGTAATACTATGATTGAAATTCCATTTGGGGTTTGAATTTTTAATTTTCATCAAAATCAAATATTGAAATAATTGAACCAAGTGGGAATGTATCCTTGCTTATCTTGAAATGTTCATCCAACCATCTAGCCCTTTGTGTGCCTTACATACTCATAAATAATCTTCTTCCTAAATTTGACCAAAAACTTAGAAACAAGAATCTTTTTTGTAACAAGCTCACACCTTTTAGAATCTTTGCCATCTTTTACTTGATAAGTCACTAATTTATATTTACTTAAACCAACTAATTCCTATCCAATTGAACTTATAATCTCCTCATGGATACATTTTTTAATTTTGACAATCCATCACAAATGCTATAATTTCCATTTAAACATGATTTGTTGTAAAATAATTGTCCATCTAGTCTTTTGCAAAAGATGGAATAAATTCCCTGGTTGATTTTGGTGGTAATTCAATGCCACACTCCTAAAAAATGTTTTTAGTATGCAAATCACAATAAATATGGAAAAAAATATCATAGTGCATTGAAAATTCAACATGTTGCTTACAAAAACAAGTGGTGTAAGTGTGATTTATTTTTGCATAAAAAGGTTTGGCCATCTCAAAATATATTTGATAAATAGAAATTTGTGGATATTTTCCCAAAACTTTAGAGTACAATAATGTTTGAGTCATATCTAATAAATTATTTAGATGTAGTTCATGATTATGAGAACCAACTCTTGTTTTCAAAACATCTCTTACATTGGGCAAAACTCTTGTATTATCTTTCTAAAATTGAGAAATTAACTCTTTAAGAGTATCAGCTAAAGCCTTGTCCTTTCATGGAAATCTACCAGAGAATGTCCAAAGCTCGTTAGTATTAGGTTCATTAAGTCTTTCAATTACTTTCATCATTATTTTTTTGTTTATATTAAGTGTTGAACTTATTTTTGAAACCATTCATTTTTCCCCTATTTTGTCACTTACTGCACAAGTTGTAAGTATATGCCAAGTAGCATTACAATCTTGGGTGTGTGATTTTGGGCTTAAAATATGATATACATCATGTAGATTTTTAAAAATTTCATTATTTTCATCATCCATGTTAGATGTTCTTAGTCCTAATGTGTACATTATAGGTCTCATCTTAATTAATTTTATCAATGAAACAAATAATTGACATCTTTGACTATCATAATCTAAATTATGAAAGAAACTATCACAAACTTGTTGAGCTAGTCTTCTTGAATGGCGCTCAGACATTTTGTTATGCATTGGTTCTAAAATATTTTCATCAAATTTAATTAAGTACTTGTCTTTTCTACGCACAATTCTTGGAGGTGTTGTTAATGGTGGAATTTTTTGAGAGGGTGTTTCAAAATAATTATTACTTTCATTATTTAGAGGTGGGATGACATTTTATTCATTGTTTATATCTTCATTATATGTTTCCATGAAATTTTCTTGATGGTTAATTTCATCATTATTTGTTTCCATCAATTTTTTTTTTCATTCATGGGGGGTGAAGCATCATACATAGACTCATCATCAACAAAATAAAAAAATTGGAACTTTGAATGTAAACTTTCAAAATTTTCCAATTCATTATTGTCAATTTCATTATTATTCATTTCATTATGGTTAATTTCATCATCATTCAATTCATTATGGTCGATTTCATCATTGTTTAATTTATTATTGTCAATTGACTCATTATCTATGGCATTTGTTTAATCAAGATTAGGGTTTGTACCTTGTCTACCATGAACTTTCTGTATTTGTATCTTTTTTCTCTCTCTCAAATATTCTAATTACTCTAGTGTTTTTTTCTTCAATATCTTCCTCTTCCTTAAAATGTGATCCATCACCCTTCAAGGACAATTGACAAATTTTAAAAGGTGAGGTCAAGTACATAGGTACCACAGGTCTTGCAAAAGTATGTAAATAATATTTTTGGGGATAGAATTATCAATTTGGGTTAAAAATAGATGTTGAAATTTGAGATTAATCTATAAAAATAATAATTTGATCACATTATTACATAACATGATCATATTATTTGTTATACTAGGTTCTGCTTCAACAAACATATTGAGAAGCATATACTAAGAATAACATGAGCACATTATTACATAACATAATTGCGTTATTACATAACATGATCACATTATTACATAATGTGATTGTGTTATTTATTAGACTAGGTTCTACTTCAACATACATATTGAGAAGCATATGTTAAGAATAATGTGATCACATTATTCTTAATACTTGGTTGGGGTTATAAATTGACATTGAGATCTATGTGTTGTCTATATTAAGAATAACATGATCATGCTATACTTAATATAGATTAGGGATTAAGGCATTAGTGCATAGGGTTTAGGGATTAGGGATTAGGTTATGTAGGGTTTATGTTTAAGGGTTTAAATAAGGTCTAATCACTCTATGCCATGTGTGAACCTAATTTTTACTACAAAGGATGTTAATGAGGACTAAATAAATTGGTAAATGGGGAAAGTTTTTGGTTTAAAATTTAGGGTATAGTGTTTAGGGCTTAGGTTTAGGGTACACAGGGTCAATCGTAAAGATAATACTTAGTCTAAATGATGTTAATTTGGAATAAAATGATTGGTTTAGGGTCTAAAGAGATTATATTTATGTTTTAGAGTTTAGGTATTAGGAAATTAAAGCATTAGGGCTTGGGGCATAGGTTTTAAGGTATATAAGGTACAATTATGATGGTGATTGGGGAAAATTAGAGTTGATGAACCCCCAAATCAAATTTACAGTCATGAAATTAGGTTTAAAGGGATTGAAATAGCCCTAATTTATTTCAAATGCATAATTAAATTGGTACTCCAAAGGATAAGTTTTGGCCATAGGTTTAAAAAGTGCATTTTATGACATCTTGTGATAAAACCAGTTATATCATAAGGCATGCATGTTTACAACATGTAGTGGGAATTAGGGCATAGGGATTACAATTTATGTTTTAGGGATTAGGGCATAGGGTTTAGGTTTAAGGAATTGTATATATTTTCTAATTGCTCTGTACCATGTGAACCTAATTCTTACTACAAAGGATGTTAAATGGGACTAAATTGATTGGTAAATAGGGAAAACTTATGGTTTATAATTTAGGGTATAATGTTTAGGGTTTATGGTTAATGGCTTAGGTTTTAATGCATATATGGTTTAGGGTACATAGGGTTAACCACAAAGATAATTGAGGACAATTTGAATCACTTAGACCCATTTGTGACTATAGAATGTGTTTTTGGTTTATCATTATACCCTAGATGTAATCGTATAGATTGAGTGAATTAGTTAAATGGGGTAATCAGTCATGTGATTTAGGCCAAACTAAGCCCTATGAACTTAATTCTTAATCTAAATGATGTTGATTTGGGATAAAATGATTAGTTCAAGGTTTAAAGAGTTTATATTTATGGTTTAGAGTTTAGGGATTAGGAACTTTAAGGATCAAGGCTTAAGGTATAGGTTTTAGGGTATATAAGGTACAATAATGAAGGTAATTGGGGAAAATTTGAGATCTTTGAACCTATATCTATGAGTAAAGAATGTGATTTTGAGCTCAATTATCCCCCACATCATCATAATTTGATCTAATTAATTTAATTATGGTATAATTAGTGATGTAATTTTGATCAAGTTCATCTCAATGAACCTAATTCTTACTATATACACAAAGGATGTTAGTTGGGGATAAATTTATTGGTTTAGGGTCTAAGGTCTATAATTTAAAGGGTTTGGAGTTTAGGGATTATGGATTAGGGTTTAATGTAAATGGTATAGGGTTTAGGGATAAATTTAAATGGCATAAGGTTTAGGGTTTAAGATATCAGATATAGGGTTCAATCACTAAGGTAATTGAAGAAAATTTGAGCTATTTGTTCATCTATTTATGGCAATTACCTTCATGTTTGCATTTTTGATAAAATTATTATCAGTTATGCCATGTACATGTTCTATATGTGTTATACAATAGATTGAGCCATAAATTTGGTTTAGGGGCTCAATTTTGCCTAGATCATGCCCCTAATTATACAAATTGACTAATTAGATCAATTCATGATAGGATCAATTTTTTGATTTTGCCCTAATTCATATCTTGCTCTTAAAGGGGTTCAAACTGGCCTTAAATAACTCCTTGATTAAAATAATCAACTAGCCTCCTCTTTGGTTAATTAGGTTGAAGGGGCTCGAAATAACCCCAATTTATTTCAGATACACAACTAGATTGGTACTCTAAAGGCTAAGTTTTGGCTATAGGTTTAAAAAGTGCATTTTATGACATCTCATGATAAAATCAGTTATATCATAGGGCATGAATGTTTGTGGCATGTAGTGGGAATTAGGGCATAGGGATTATAATTTATGTTTTAGGGATTAGGGATTAGGGCATAGGGTTTACGTTTAAGGACCTATATATAATGTTTAATTGCTCTATGCCATGTTCAAACCTATTTATTATTACAAAAGATTTTAATTGGGACTAAAATAATTGGTAAATAAAGAAAGTTTATGGTTTATAATTTAGGGTATAGTGTTTAGGGTTTATGGTTTAGGTATTAGGTTTTAATGTATATAGTTTAGGGTACACATGGTCAATTGCAAAGATAATTGAGGATAATTTGAATCACTCAGACCCATTTGTGACTATAGAATGTGTTTTTAGGTTGTCATTATACCCCATGTCATCATGTAGATTGAGTGAATTAGTCAAATGGGGTAATCAGTTGTGTGATTTAGGCCAAATTGAGCCCTATGAACTTAATTATTAGTCTAAATGAAGTTAATTTGGGCTAAAATGATTGGTTCAAGGTTTAAAGAGTTTATATTTATGGTTTAGAGTTTAGGTATTAGTAACTTTAGGGATTAGGGCTTTGGGTATAAGTTTTAGGGTATATAAGGTACAATTGTGATGGTGATTAGGTCAAATTTGAGTTCTTTGAACCTAGATCCATGAGTAAAGAATGTGATATTGGGATCAATTAACCCCCACATCATCACAGATTGAGCTTATAAAGTCAATTATTATAATGAATAATGTGATTTTGACCAAGTTCATCCCTATGAACCTAATTCTTACTATATAAAAATCATATTAATTAGAGCTAAATTTATTATTTTAGGGTCTATAATTTAAAGGGTCTAGGGTTTAGGGCTTATGGCTTAGGGTTTAAGGTAAATGGTATAGGGTTTAGGGTTTAAGTTAAATGGTACAAGGTTTAAGGTTTAAGATATTAGGTATAGGGTCCAATAAGGTAATTGAAGAAAATTTGAGTTGTTTGTTCACCTATTTTTGATAATTACCTAAAACGTTTGCATTTTTTATAAAACTAGGGTCAATTAAGCCATAGATGTTATACAATTTATTGAGCCATCAATTTGGTTTAGGGGATCAATTTTTCCCAAATCAAACCCCTAATTGCATAATTTGACTAATTGGATCAATTCATGATAGAATCAAACTTTTAATTTTACCCCAAATCATATCTTGCTCTTTAAGGGGTTCAAATTGGCCTCAGATGCCTCATAGATTAAATGAATCAAATAGTTGGTTAATTATATATGACATGACATTAGGGTTAATTTCACTCCAAATTAAATTTTAATATATAATTTAAAATGCATTCACATGGCTCATCTTGACCCCAATTACCTCCACAATTAAAGTAATAGACATTTACATTCATTAGCTGATGACTTCAAGTTTATTGAGCTCAAAACCACATTCTATAAATGTATACATTGCATATAAATAAATTATGTTTCTTTGATTTAATTGAACTAATAAAATTGGAGATGATCAACCCTTGAATCACATTTTATAGTCATACAATTAGGTTGAAGGGGCTCAAAATAGCCCCAATTTACTTCAAATTCACAACTAGATTGGTACTTCAAAGGCTAAGTTTTGGCCATAGGTTTAAAAAATGCATTTTATGACATCTCATGATAAAATCAATTATATCATAAGGAATGTATGTTTGTGGCATGCATGTTTAATACATCTTTAAACTTGACAAAATACAACTTATTATATGAAAAATAGGGTACTAATGCATTGATATACCTTGAAAATAGATCCCTATAGAATTTAAGTTATTAACTCAAACAATATTATCAGAGACTCAGAGAATACTACAAAGTTTATAAAAGTTTTTTACAATTTCCAAACATGACCAATTATCCACAAAAACTAATGAATTCCTATTTAACCAAATTCAATATCTTTTAGGATTGTATACACTCTTGACACAAAATATAATGACCCTTGATTTATTTATTTTTGTTAAAAAACACCATTTGAATCTTGTGAAAACTATAAATTACTTTTCAAATACCAGCTTTCAAATAACTAATCCTTAAACATTTATAATATCATTGAACTCTCTTTTGAACGTAATACTCTAGGTCCATTATTAATCAGTAAGAGGACCCTGATACTCCAATTGATTTTTGTACAATATAATTTATTTAATCATGTACAAAATTAAATCTAAATCAAATCTACCAAATCATGAGTGATTCAGATTAGTGGATCACCAAAAACCAACTTTTGACTTCTTGACCATGTATAGGATGAACTAGGACTGTCTACATTTTAAAGAAGATTAGACTCATGTAAAATGAATAATAAACTGATTAATAGGTTAAAATATCTTCAATACTATCAAATATTGATAATAACATTGGTCCCAAACAATAATCTTAATCAACCAAACTTTGTTCATAAGACTACTAGGCATAATGGCTCCTTTAGTAGGTCAAAATGCAAATTCAGATTTTAGGGTGTTGTGAATATATAATGTGATCATGTTATTAAGTAACACAACCAAATTACTAATTTATTTAATAATTCAATCACACTATTTGAATTTAAATTCAATTTTTGCACCTTTTGGCTTGATAATGGCTTAGATTCTTAAGCCAAAAGCTTGGACCTATCAATGTACAGTTGAGTTTTGAGTGTTATGATAAAATTAAAAAAAATCAACTTTGATTTATAAATACCCTAAAAATTTCAACATGAAAATTAAAAAAATTAATACCATCATGATGAGCACGCTCTCCTCTTTCCAAAAAATATGATTTTTTATAATTTTTGGACTAATTTTAGGTTTCAAACTATGTTGATTTCTAACTATACTTTTTTTAAGCAACTACATGTCACAAATATACATGCCTATACATGTTCATGTAATTTTTATTTCGTTGATCCAAGTGAAAACAAGTATATGGTCACAAACTATGCCTAATTATATACACATTCAAAACAAAATTGATTTTCATCTTTTTTTGAGGTAGTTAGGTGTGTCACACGAATGACTATCCATTTTTTGCTAGTTTTTAGGATCTATTTACTTTAAAAATTAATAAAAAAATATATTCATTAAAAAAATAAGGTTACAAACTAGAAGATCTTATCAAAATTTTCCCAAAAAGGTTTCAAAAAATATTAAATGTTACTCAAAAAATGGTGCACCACACAACCATCTATTTACTCTATTTTCTTAAAAAAAATATGAGTTCCTCTTCAAATTTTAGATGTTTGAATTAGTTACACTTAACCATTTTAAAAATAAATAGTATTTTTAAAACTAGACTCGAAATGCTACATTTCATGTTCTTACACCATCTTCAAATTTGGAGTGTAGATATCTCAAATTATCTATAGAAGTTCAAATTTCTAAAATTTCAGGAAAATCATGTCCATGGGTAGGCCACTTTTTATCCCCCAACTTTGTGTACTTACCCCACTCTTTCATTATGGTTTAGCACATACAAATTGGAGGTGGTGGCCTGCTGCATTTATAATGATGGGTATGAATTGGCATGTCTCAATTCTGATCACACACTACATTTATTGTAAGGGTAGAGTGTAAGATTACTTTTCTGATTAGTGTTTTGTCATGATGGATCATGAGGTGGCTCGGGCATTTAGAGTACCAGTGCTTTTTGATAGCATCTCAATGAGGGAAATGACATTCAAAGGTAGTATCTCTAGGGATCAGTAAAAAAAACTTTTTGGGCTCCTATTGAGGAGATTATGTAGGCTATTATGGAAGTCATGGGGCAAGAATATGTGTCAAAGATGATCAGTAGTAGAGTCAACTCAAAGGTGGTGACCATGTTTGTTAACAATGTTTTGGCTTTTATGGTGGACAAGGAATGATTGGCAAATTGGTGGCATTTTTTATGGTTCCAGACCATCGCCAAGGGCTACTGGAGGTTATTGATGGGGTAGAACTAGGCCCATACCCCAAATTACTGTTATCAAGCTCTGAATGTATTGCTCTGGTCTAATCTCAACATTCAGAGCTCTTGAAACCAGGTTTGTGCTTCTAGTTGGATTTGTGGAAGAAATTCAACGAAAGGTCCATGATTTCGAGTCTTCAAAAGGGCATTTTCTGTGTATGCCATCTTTAGATCAAATTAAGAGGCCCATTCCAAAAATGGAGCTATGGAAGGAATCCAGGCATATTATAAAGTGAGTGGATGCAATCAAACCCCTGACAAGGATGGTGATTCATGGCATGGGTGCAACACCAACTTGGTTGACATGGGCTCCCAAGCGTGTGGCTACTATGGCAATGCAAGGGCATTTTGAGAGCAATCAAGCCATGACTTCTTTAGGAGGCATCAAATTTTAGCTTTTAGGGGTGAGGGTGGAAGGAAGGTGTGTTGCGAGCTCTTCAAAGGCTACATATTTCAATGATGTCATGGTAGTGATTGATGAAAAGGACACCAACTGATTATTGTGGTGCTTTTTGCTCTGGGCATTGGTAAATGTTTCATTTTTCCTTTATTTTTTTATTGTCTTGCTTGTGGCCTTTTGGGCATTTTTGGGGTTCTTTTTGTATTTGTATTCGGTATATATAGATATTGTATGGCATGCCAACCTATTGGCTATGCCTTGATTTTGGTCTAAAGCTTTGATTAGCAACTGCTAAAATTTGAGTTGACCATCTTTTTTGGGTTACTTTTTATATGTTTTCTATGAGCAAAGTGTTTCTATGTTAATTTCGCTTTCACATTCAAAGAGAGAAATGAGAAACTTAAAGGAATGGTCAAGGCTTGTATGTACCTGGATGTAGTCGTGCGCACCGTAATCCAGACGCTGTGAGGACTCCTTTTTGGTTGTGGAGGAATGACACCTGCAAAGAAAAGAGACTTGGAAAAAAGAAGGCGTTAGATGGATAGATGGTGGGTTGCCAAGTGAAAGCTTGATCCCAGAAGTATGAAGACTTCCTTAAGGGATATCAACCCACTAGTCAATAAAAAGAAGTGTCTGATAAATAGCAGAATGTTAAAAGATTGAAAGTGATAAAAGATGGAAATGAAAAGGAAGCAAAAGCTTACCTGAGAGATGTTGTCAGACTGGTCACAGTCGCCGGTGTCAGTGGTCCTACCGGCGTCAGTTGTTTAGGTCTGCCAACGTCGGTTAGTCTGCCGATGTTGGTTGGGGTAATGACCGGCGTCGGTCGGGGCAGTGGCCTGTGGACGGGTCTGCTCAGGGTCTTGGTCTGTGGACAGGTCTGTGGATGGGTCTGTGGTCTGCTTGAATGATTTGGGAGTCTTGTTTTGGGCTTGGTTGAATGGTTTAGGACCTGGGTCTGAGAGTCTGGTTGAATGGGCAGAGTATATGGTCCGACAAAGGATGAAGACAATAGGGAAATAAGGAAATATGGATTCAGGTTTGGGAACAGTTTGGTCTGGGGGGAGATAGTTCTGAATCTAATTCATAATACTTAAAAGCAAATGACTAGAAAACACAAAGAAAACACAGACAATATACATACCCATGCCTTGTTGAAGGTGTGTTGCTGCTGATGATCCTCGTACTTGCTGTTGATGTACCCTGTGTGGAGGACCTATTGCTAGTGTAGAACTCTGATGCTGCACCTGAGGGAGAGAGTGAGAGGCTTCACTGATAGATTGGTAGAATGATGGATGGTCGAAGACACCAGATTCTAGATTCGTGATTAGCTCCCGAGATTCAGAGTTTGATTAGAATTTGTGATTTTTGTGATTAGCCGTGGATAGGGTCAGAAGACGGTTTAAGTAAACTGACGTCGGCGATCCCACCAGTGTCGGCTGACAGTTGACCGACGTCGACGGATGGAAAATGGTTAAAAGGGCCAACAACCCCGTTCTCCATCTGCCAAGTGCATAGTCAGTGGAAGAATTGTCGAAGGTTAAGATAAATACGCACGAGAGTTGGTTAGGCAGTTGGAGAGGAGTAAGAATAGGTCTTGGGTGAGTCATAAGGTGGGAAATGGTCCAAGGTGAGGTGTCCTAGGCGAGGTGTCATGGTGATGTGTCAAAGGAGAGGGGGTTAATTCAAAATAAGTTTATTATTTTAAATTAGTAATTGCATGGTTTAGGAATGGGTTAAGAATGGACCAAAGGGGGGGAATGACCAAAGTTAGACATGATTTCGGTGTCTACATTTGCCCCTTTTTGTCTTTTTGGTTGTTCTAGACGAACTGCAAGACAAAAATAGGAGGTGGTTTCCCCAAGGGTGGGATGATGTGGATTGCCCCAAGGTATGGATGAGGTATTCCCCCTCAAAGCGGGAGTCGAGGGAAGGGAACTTGATGTCGGGTGTCGATTTGACAAAAGGTGGATGAGAAGAAGAGTGAGGGTGAACGTTGCAAAAGTCGTGATTGCGCGCATACCACTTCACGGGACAGGTAGGTTAAATGGTCACAGTCAAAAGGTCGAGGAGTGCCAAAATTGAAATAATCAAGCCCCAACATTAGTCGTACCTGATTGGGTTATTCAATCTAATCTGTAGCTCCAAATGGTCATCGTGTTCCAGGTATCTCGGGCTCAGGAAGTGCTCTCGAAAACACAAAAAAAGTCACAAGTAGTGCGGATCAACAGGCTTGCGATCCTATACTTGTGAGGGTCCAAAAATAAGGTCTGCAAACAATTTTGCTATCTATTCATGAGGTAACATGTGTGCAAACAAAACCAAGACAAAGTTGTCTCGAAAGTGGTCAGGGTCTAAGGAGATATGCGTGATCTCCATGGTCGCTGGTCGGGTTGAGATATAAGTGATCTCAAATGGGCCCCATGAGGAGTCAGAAATAACTTCAACATTGGCAGGGCTGGTTGATTGGGGCATGATTTTGGGACAATGTGATGAAAAAATAAAGAGGTTTGAAAGTTGCCAATGTCAGTGACAGAACCGACATCGGACACATAAAGGGACCTATGTCGGCAAAGTATGGGCCGACGTCGGCGGTCTAGGGCACGATGATGCCGACATCGGCGGCCTGCCAAATCTGACAAAACTAGATTGGTGGCCCACCAAAAGTCATTTGTGATTTGGTTGACTGAGATAAAAGAGCTCTGGAGCCAAGTGAGTGAAAGTGACACTAGATTGACCGAGGTGCAGTGTGATGAGTCAGGGAAACATTCGTGAAGAGAGGGGGTCGATCAGACGCTGCAGGGATGCATGTGGGCCAGCAGGAGCGTGCAGAGTCATTGGCACAAAAGAGATGACAGAGGGGAGTAGAGGACCCATGGGTGGTCCACCACCAGTGGCAACCATTGTGCCACCACGCTGACGACGCCGGGACGAGGTAGGAGGGTCTCTGAACCCTATTTGATTGATTTTTGTCTTGATTTGTTTTTTGAAATGTTTGGTTTAGTTAGGCAGAAATTGAGGGGGGATGGTAGCTAGGAAGGTGGGTAAAGGGTCTAAGATAGGTTAGGAGTGATTTAGGAGGGTGTAGGAGGGTGTAGGGGGGATAAATGGGGAAGCCCTAAATTTTAGGGCACGCCCCATTCGGCCCTAGGGCTAAACCAGTCGCCGACATCGATGGGTACGCCGGCGTCAGCCGACTAGCGACTGGCGTCGGTCACTAACCTGCTGACGTCGGTCACTAAGTGACTAGCGTCGGTTAGGTGAGTGCCATCACTGGCACGCTAACCAATGTCGATTGGCTGCCTGGTCAAAAGAATGATGAAAAATGTTTAAGTCGAGGGGTCGAAGTTATGCCAAGGGCATCGCAGGTGTTGGGTCAGGCATAGATAAAATTTTTAACATGAGATTGAATTGGGTGGATGCAGGCGAGGCTGACTTTGATGTTGCGGGATCATCTCTCGACATTGTTGACATGGATGCGCGGAGGGGTGACAGTTGATGAGTGGGCGCAGATGAGTGCAGTTGGACTCGGCAGACTACGACGCTACTGTAGAGTGGCACGGGATGCGAGCCTGATGGTGGCTTTGATGGAGTGGTGGGATCATTCCACCAACACTTTCCATTTGCCCACGGGAGAGATGACGGTCACAGTCGAGGATGTGTACCAAATTTTGTGGCTGCCAGTACACGGAGTAGACCTTTATGCTTGCTCGAGAGAGGTGCATGATATTCATATGGTTACACTATTTGGAGAGCATGTCATGGAGATGAGCTACCACTCAGCGAGTTTTGCGTATGAGCCTTTGTACATTGCAGATGAGGATGCACATGGCTAGCGGTGTTGATGATGATAGGCATCACGGTGTACGCATTGCTGGATGCAGAGGGCGGCAAGTTTTTGGTTGCTATGACCAGAGTTTTGCTTGAGATGATAGAGCAGTGGACAGTGTTCATCTAGGCACCAGTATTTTTGGCCCAGGTGTATAGAGAGCTGTGGGGTATTAGTCGGCGGCGGTGATACAGCTTATGCGTGGGCCACCTGTTACATTGCTGGGCCTATGAGCATATAGTGGTTACCCGTCCTCTTGGCCTCCCAGTGGCGATTCAGGTTGGCTTCAAGGTCGAATTTAGGTGGTGGCACGAGGTGATGGCACAGACGCGGGTAGACGGAGTGGTCAGAGACATTGACCACTACAGAGGGGTACTGGAGGCCCTGATTCTTGTAGACATCATCTGGAGACCATACTTGGTGTATCCAGTGTTCAGAGACTAGGGAGAGTAGTTGGTTGGTGTGCAGAGCTTGAGATGGGTCAGGGACAGGTGAGCTGGTGAGCTCGAGAGAGTGCTAGTAGAGAGAGTGCGGTGCCAATACGGGCTACTACAGGACGTACCTCTTGCATTCTCACTGTACAAATGGGATGACATTGAGGCACCGCTCACACTACCAGAGGAGACAGAGGGCCTATATTTTGAGGAGTTACCGGCAGGTCCTAGGATAGAAGATCCAGGATGTACAGAGGCTTACTCGACATGGTGGGCAAGTCAGTATACAGGGGTACAGGCGGGACCACAGCTTGATTTATAGACAGTGATCAGAGAGCGGGATGTGGCCCGACAGGAGAGAGATGCTGCCATCCAGGAGAGGGATGTAGCACGAGGATAGGTGACCATTTTGCAAGGTCAGTTGGCTACAGCCCAGGCACATGAATTGATAGGATAGGGTTTGAGAGGATAGGGCCCGATGCAACATCCACCTCAGCGGCCAGTTCAACAGCCTATGTAGTTAGTGTCAGTGCAACCAGGGTTTTCACAGCTGCAGGGTTCAGTGCAGGGCATGGCAGCAGGGTTGATGGGTCCACTGTAGATTGTATCTATAGTTAGATACAATGATGCGCTGGATGAGATCGCTTATTATGAGAGGGCCATCAGGGGTTTTCCTCAGATACAGTGATACTCAGAGATGAGGGCAGAGCAGAGCCGACAGGGGTCTATGTCTCGAGCGATGGCTTCTAGGTCTCACAGATGGCACAGATCAGAGGGGGGAGAGGATACAGCATCTTCCCGGCCACTGCCACCACCACCACAGCCACAGCCTTGAGGGCAGACCTTGAGATTTATTTTTGATGTATATACCGGCCTGCGAGTCGATGATGCGAGATGTATGAGAGAGAGACAGAGGCACATATTTGTGCAATTGTATAAAATATTTTGATATATATATGATGATGGTTTTGGATCATTGATGTGTTATGGATGTTGTTTAATGTTTAATGTATTGGGCATTTTTGATTATGATGATGATGCATGTTTTGATATTATGTTTATGATTATAATGTTATGATGATTAAATGTGATGATGATAATGTTATGGTCAATGATTATAATGATGATGATTAATATAATGATGCGTTGTGATAATGCTAATGATGAGAATGGTCATGACTTTTAGATTAGATGATGATGCATAAGGATTATATGATAGTGATATTTATGTTATGACCTGCGGATTATATGATGTGACTGCTTAATTGTGTGATGATGATAATGTGGTTGTGATTAATGATTATGATGTAAATGATGAAAATGATTATGCTAAAGATTATGGAAATATGTGATTGGTTGTGATGTGATTGGCAGGTGACGAGAGAAGGAGATGGAAGAAAGTGGTGAAGAGAATGGCCGAGCTAACCCCAGAAAACCCCATGTCAACTGAGTGCTGCCTACATAGCCCCTGTCGTTAGGGTCTCAGGCCAATGTAGTTCTCCCTAGAAGGGAGGAAGGGTCAAAGGGATGGAATTGGTCTTGGTCGAGGGCAAGGTCATGGTCAAAAGGAGGAAATAAGGTTTGTCCATCGGAGAGACAAACAAATGAGGGTGGTCAAGCTAACCCCAGATGATGTCGTATCATCCGAGTGCTGCCTACATAGCCCCAGTCTTAGGGCCTCAGACCAATGTAGTTCAGACTAGAGAAGATTGGTTGATGATTGGCGTGTGGTCAAAGTGGTCGATAGATTGGTCTTGGTCATGATGAAATGATGAGGAGAAAATGATGTTACAGCCTTTTCCAAATGGTGTATTCTGCAACATTGGTTGAGGGGTATTTCATCCCTAGCAATGTTCTATATTCGTGATGGATGTATGCTAAAAATGAATTGAGGTCTATTTATGCTTCAGCAAGTATTGGTTTATGCTTAACATAAATTGCGTCTGGTTGATAGTGTCCATGTATATTGGTGTCCATAGAAACTAGTGTGAATAGGCTATGGTAGTGGCCTGAAAAGAGAGTTGAGTTGAGGTGATTGACAAGTGATGAAGGTGAATGTGACCAAAGTGCAGAAGAAGTGAAAAGCATATTGATCTTTCATTGACAAGGACCAAAATGAAAACATAGATAGGGGTTATTAGAACCAAGAGCCCCATTCATGCATGACGTCGTTGACCAGATGTTGTGTTAGAGCGATAATCGAATCACTTGACGTTGAGTGAGCTCAAAATCCCTTGAGTATGTTGGAGTGATAGGATTGATAATGAGAGATGGAAGGGGAACCCTTTTTGGTAGGAACAACTTTGCCCCTTTTATAGGTGACCTCGAGAATGACTATAGACAAGTCAATGACTCTAAAGTTTTGTCAGTCAATTTTTTTTTTTAGGGCAGACTGATCGATTTGGGAAGCCTGCGATGGGATGTTGTCTTGCTTTGTGGTCATGTTGTGAAGCTGATCGATGCGAGAAGCTTCAGAGATAGTGCTGTGTATGTAACAAAATTTATGCATAGCCATCCTTCGAGGGAGTGGTCTATATTCTGTTTTTGATGTTTTTGATATGACTTTGGCCTAGTTGTCCTTCAAGGGAGCAGTCTAGTAAATACAACAATGATGATGCAGCTGTCCTTCAAGGGAGCAGTCTACATTTATAGTTTTATGACCTTGGAATATGCATCCCATTTTTATATATATTGGATTGATTTGTTGACTGGACTTTTGGTCATGGACTTGACTATAGAGGTTTAGAGGGTTTCCCTTTTATTAGGACAAAGCATTACTGCTTGCCAAAAGGGTTAGGATTGAGGGTTGAAAGGAGATAGGAATGACAGTGACAGGGACTGCTCAAGGGATTGAGCTCAAGTTAAACGTCAAATGAATAATTACTTGACTAACAGTGGACTGGTCAAAGATGCAAGACATAGAGGGGCTCAGGTTCTGACAAAGTCCTAACCCATGTTGGTGTTATGATGTAAGGTTTGAGTTAATTGGGAGCAAACTTGCCCCATTTGCTTCGTTCCAAATTGGTCACATGTTGATTGATGTTGAAGGAGTTGGTCAATGTTTGGTCGAAGATAGGCTGAATGTTTGGTCAAGGTCGGGTTGAATGTGTAGTCGAGGTCAGGTCGACGGTTTAGGATTAAAAGAGTGATTGATATGTGGTCGAGACTGGGTTAAAAAGTTGGTCGAGGCTTAGATGAAAGTTGAATTCCCCTAGCGGCTAGGGAGAACATTGGATAGATTAGTCGAGGTCAGTTGAGGCTTGGTGGTCAGATGGACTGTGTTGATGTCGAATAAGGGGGTTAAAGGCGGCAAAGGGACCCTAGTCTGTCGTGGAGATCCCAATTTAGGTGACGAGGTTTGAGAAGCATGGGTTGGTGTTGATGATTTGTCAAAGAGGTGGTCAGGAGGATCCTTGATGAGAAGGGAATCCTTTCTCTGTTGTTGACGAATGACAGCTTTAAGAGTGTAACAATGCTCAGTGTCATATCCCGGAGTGTGGTGATAATGACAAAATTGAGAGTTGTCAAACTAAGAGGGTCTTGATCTGAGAGTTGATGAGTGGGGCGGTGAGGAAGGTTTGTTGATGATGTGGTCGAAAAGAAGGGTGTCATTCCCCAGACATTGGCGAATGGCAACCTTGAGGGCACAACAATGCTCAGTGTTGTGCCCAAGCGTGCGATGATATGCACAAATGTGGGTGTCGTCGAACCAGGGGGTTTTGGTCCGAGGAATTGATATGGCTTAAGCGGCGGGAGATAGATGCGAGAGGACTGCAACAATTGCCGTAACAACAAAGCATAAGAACCGGCTAACGGGTCTGGATGTTTTGTCGTAGTGGGGATTGATGACTTTGGTTTGGGATGCGTAAGAGGCATTAATCGATGGTTTGGAGGAGATATATGTCTAGTGGGCTGAGGGAATAATGGAGGCAAATTGCCTCTGTGAGGTATGGGAGTGGGCAACACCGCTATTAAAGTAGACGGATGCGGGCCTAAAATTGAAGGTAATGACGAAGGTGGGGGAGGAATCCTCTGGTGTGGTCTAGTAGCCTTCATTGGTTTGGGTCGAGGGCCACTATTGTACGAGGCGAGGTTAGATGTGGGGAAAACACTAAGAGGTTTAATCCCTTTTTGCATGATGGACGCCTGCGTAGGTTTGGGCTTAGATGTAGATGAAGGTGAGTGAGATGTGGCAATCTCAGGTAAAAGGCAAGAGGAAACTGTGACTGGGTCTTCTTTGGTCGAAATGGGTGAAGAGACTGGGTCTTCTCTTGGTGGAGAAGAAATAGGAGAGCGCAGCTCCTCAAGAGGGTAGATGGCAGCGATGATGGTGCCTTCTATTTGCATTTGAGGAGTGGGCAAGGTATGGTTCTCCACTGATGGGAGGAAAGATGAAGGTGGGCTTGATGGCATAGGTATGGTCAAGGCATCCTCCAATATGAGAGAAGTAGATGGAGGACTAATAGGAGAAGAAAGTTCTTCATCCTGTGAGGGAGGAGGTTGGTCAAGGACAAGAGGCAAAATAGTGTTGATTGTGTGAATATTATGGTCATGAGAGTCATTAGTCGTGGTTTGGATGTTGTTTTGAGTAGGTGGATGGTTTGGAAATGGTTGTTTGAATATGTCTATGTTTTGATTTGGCGGGGCATTTGGGTTATATAAAATAAGATCCCCCTTGTCGATCATGTCTTGGATGATGTTCTTGAAGGTTCGGCAATTGTCGATGTCATGGCCGTGGACGCGATGAAAGTGACAAAAGTCAGCCTCCCTATACCATGTAGGGAGGGCTTTTGAAGGGTCGAATTGAGGTGGTCGGATTGGAGGGAGATTGAGGACCCCTTGCTTGAGTAGTTTTTCCAAAACAGAAGTGTATGATTCTCCAAGTGGAGTGTATGAACGCTGGATGTACCGTTGTTGGAATTGTTTGGTGATGCTTGGAGATGTAGAAGGTTGAGAGTAATTGGTTGTTGTCGAGGATGGTGATCTAATGACCACAGTGTTGGCCACTCCTTTGGACTTGGAGTTGGTAGAAGAAGAAGGTCTGGAAGAAGAATGGTCATTGGTTTTTGCATTGGTATTACGCAATTTGACCTTATCCTCTTCAAGGGCGCAGAGTTCAAGCTTTCGAGCCATGGTGAAAGATTCGTCGAAAGTGCGGAACGTCTGAATTCACAAGGTAGAAGAGATGTGCCTAGCACATGCTTGAGAAAAGAGCTCGATGAGCTCAGGTTGAGGCAAGGAGAAGGAGAGCTGGTTAATCAAGCCTCTCCAACGGGTGACAAAATCGACTATTGATTCATCGTCGAATTGCCTGATGGAGTAAAGGTCTGTGATTGAGAATTGTTTGGTGATGTTGATAAAAAAATGGTCGAGAAATAATTGGGCAAGTTGAATGAATGAAAAGATAGAATGTCTGGCAAGAGAGCTATACCAGTCAAGGGCAGAGCCAGAAAGGGACATAGAGAACGTGCGTAAAAGTAACGCATCGTCATGGGAAATAAGATAGCAGGCATGTCTGAATGCCCATAGATGTTGTTGCAGGTCCTCCTTACTCTGGAAGCGAGTGAATTTAGGAAGCTCCCATTGGTTGGGGTATGGTCGGATAGGGATAGAAGGATAAATGGGCTCGTTGCAAATTTGCTCATACGAGAGAGCATTGCGTGAACTAGAGATAGAGGTCTCGAGACTGGACATTTTATCCATCAGCATTTTAATGACGTCTATTGACGGATTGGCGGATGGAGCGCCTCTAGGTTGTAGGGTGCTTGAAAGAGGCTAGAGGAGGCATACGACGTAGTCGGTTGTACCAGTAAGGGGGCAATGTATGGATGACTAGTCACAGGGACATAAGTGGAGGCCAAAAGTGGTTGAGTTATGAAGGTCAAGGGTATAATTTGACTAGATACCGCCAAGGGTGGTTGCGTGATGGCACTGGTAGAAGGATAGGTTGGCACTCCTGCATTCATGGGCGCAAGAGTGTGAGGGGTCGAGACAATCAAGTTTTGGTATGATGTAGAACTTGGTTGAATTGTGTGTGGTTGAGGGGGTAATGGAACCCCGATGGAGGTTGGTCTAAAAATGGATGGGGAGGCCAAACTTTGCGTATTGGCCATGGTCAGGTAAATGGTTGAGGCAAAAGGCTGGGTAGCAGACGGTGTTAATGTCATCACTGCTTCACCCGAAAGGTCTTGCGTTGGGTCTCTTGCGAGATAGTTTTGGAGGGCTGTGACGTTGAGGTCCAAGAAACTTTCAAAATCTTGGTCCCCTTCAGGGATGATGGGAGTCTGAGTCGGGGTCGGTCATGTAGGAGTTCTTTCAGTCTCTGAGTGGAACTCCATGATAGGATTGGTTAGGGACGAGAGAGCGTGGTCAAGAAGAGGGTCAGGTTCCAGAAACTGTGTGTTTTCAGTTTAAGAAACTCAGAATGAGGTTTTGGCAGAAAAAGGGGTCGGGTTTTAAGTTATTGTTTTGGAAAAAAGGACTGTAACAGTGACCGACGTCGGTTGAAAAACTGATGTTGGTAAGGGAAAATGGCCGACGTCGGTCAGATAACCGATGCCGGTGGAGGAAGGTGGCCGATGACTGTTTTTTCCTAGAAACTCAAATTTTTTTGAAGATTCTTGGAAAAAAAAAGAAGAGAACGTCCTCACTAGCTCAAAAAAACCAGATAAGAACAGAAAAATAGAGAGAGAGACAGACAGGCCCTAAACGTTAAATCCTAAGAATCAACTTTTTAGAATCTTGTGGCTTATGCCTTAAAGTGATGTTTGGGAGGTTGGCTGGAAGAAGGGTCCTAGAAGAGGTAGTCTATGGATGGTTTCAGGTATGTTTAGGTGCTCAAAAAGTTTTTATTAGGTTCGGTACGTGGCCTGGTGCTAAGGAGCAAGCTCCCCTCACTTCACGAGGCTAGTGATGAGCTGGTCTCGCTTAGCCAAAATATACCTTGCCTAGAGATTATCCTCCGCCAGAGAATGGAGTGGGCTTTCCCCTTCGTGATGAAATCCAAGTGAGATTGCTAGGTAGGGGTAAGGTATCCGCTGGGAGATGAAATCCCAGTCGGGCCTTGTCTCAGGTATTGTTTGATATTTGATTTGTGCAAGTGGTTTAGGTCGTGTAACATAAAGTGGACTAGATTAATTCAATATGCGGTTATTAATTACTAAGTGTGGACTAAGAAATGCAAGCAAGCATAAATGAATGCAAAGTGTTTTAAGCCCCAAGTCGAAATGTGAAGTTGGAATGAAAACAAGTTGAGAAAGGGTTTGAACGATATGATTTTGGACTAGTCTAGAAATGCAAGAAAGGAAAAGAAAAGTTCTTTTTATTCCTGCTTATAATGTTGTTTAGAAGAGAAGAAAGAGGTGAAAGAGGAGAAACCTAATGCACCTATATGAAAAAATAAGGAAAGGAACCCAAGGAAAGCCCTAAGGGTCCCACCAGGCATGCCAGAATGTTTCTATGCTAATTTCGCTTTCACATTCAAAGACAGAAATGAAAAACTTAAAGGAATGGTCAAGGCTTGTATGTACCTGGATGTAGTCGTGCGCACCGTAATCCAGATGCTGTGAGGACTCCTCTTTAGCTGTGGAGGAATGACACCTGCAAAGAAAAGAGACTTGGACAAAAGAAGGCATTAGATGGATAGATGGTGGGTTGCCAAGCGAAAGCTTGATCCCAGAAGTATGAAGACTTCCTTAAGGGATATCAACCCACTAGTCAATAAAAAGAAGTGTCTGATAAATAGCAGAATGTTAAAAGACTGAAAGTGATAAAAGATGGAAATGAAAAGGAAGCAAAAGCTTACCTGAGAGATGTTGTCGGACTGGTCACAGTCGCCGGCGTCGGTTGTTTAGGTCTACCGACATCGGTTAGTCTGCCGACGTCGGTTGGGGTAATGACCGGCGTCGGTCGGGGCAGTGGCCTGTGGACCGGTCTGCTCAGGGTCTTGGTCCGTGGACGGGTCTGTGGATGGGTCTGTGGTCTGCTTGAATGATTTGGGAGTCTTGTTTTGGGCTTGGTTGAATGGTTTAGGGCCTGGGTCTGAGAGTCTGGTTGAATGGGCAGAGTATATGGTCCGACAGAGGATGGAGACAATAGGGAAACAAGGAAATATGGATTCGGGTTTGGGAACAGTTTGGTCTGGGGGGAGATAGTGTTGAATCTAATTCATAATACTTAGAAGCAAATGACTAGAAAACACAAAGAAAACACAGACAATATACATACCGGTGCCTTGTTGAAGGTGTGTTGCTGCTGATGATCCCTATACCTGCTGTTGATGTACCCTGTGTGGAGGACCTGTTGCTAGTGTAGAAGTCTGATGTTGCACCTGAGGGAGAGAGTGAGAGGCTTCGCTGATAGATTGGTAGAATGATGGATGGTCGAAGACACCAGATTCCAGATTCGTGATTAGCTCTCGAGATTCAGAGTTTGATTAGAATTTGTGATTTTTGTGATTAGCCGTGGATAGGGTCAGAAGACGGTTTAAGTAAACCGATGTCGGCGATCCTGCCGGCGTCAGCCGACAGTTGATCGACGTCGGCGGGTGGAAAATGGTTAAAAGGGCCAACAACCCCGCTCTCCATCTGCCAAGTGCATAGTCAGTGGAAGAATTGTCGAAGGTTAAGATAAATACGCACGAGAGTTGGTTAGGCAGTTGGAGAGGAGTAAGAATAGGTCTTGGGTGAGTCATAAGGTGGGAAATGGTCCAAGGTGAGGTGTCTTAGGCGAGGTGTCATGGTGATGTGTCAAAGGAGAGGGGGTTAATTCAAAATAAGTTTATTATTTTAAATTAGTAATTGCATGGTTTAGGAATGGGTTAGGAATGGACCAAAGGGGGGGAATGACCAAAGTTAGACATGATTTCGGTGTCTACACAAAGGACATGTTCAACCCCAATATCTATCAAAAAAATATTAACAAATACATAACAATAAATAAACGAAGAATCTATTTTAAAAGTGATTAAATTAATTATTATTTTAAACTATCATCTCATCTTATTTTAAAAAATTAAATGTCATTAAAAATATTATAGTTTAATTGGTACATAGGTCATAATTATTATGTCATCTATTAAAATACAATTATATATAAATAAATACTTTCCATACCCTAACATTAAATTTTTTTTAAAAAAAAAAAAAAAAACTATTACAAAATAATAATAATAAAAAATGACTGGGTTCTTCTCCCTTTTACATATTTTTAAAAATTTATTATGAAGTTGAAATATTTGTAATTCAATTGGTGAGGATGATGGTTGTTTATATCTATTCCCTAAGGAGCAAATCCCTCTAAATATCTGACATAAAATGTTAAACAGTGAAAATTAGAATCATACCTTAAATGATTTTGGTGGTATAAACACCTTTTAATTATAACTATTTGACAAAAAAACTCATCGATTTAAATATATACATTCTCAACATTATAATAAATTATATATTTATTCCAAAATATAAATAGAAATATTAATATAAAATTTTGACATTTTATATAATTTAATGATTCTTATATACTTAAACATTCATTTAAAAAAAAGCAAGTATGAAAAGATTATGTTGAAGTATGTGGATTTTTAAAAAAAGTGTTTTTGCATTATTACTTTCGTAGAAACTAACTTACTGCCATCAAAAGTAAAAGCTTTTCAGTCAAGATGGTGGCACAATTTAGTCATGGTATTTGAAAACTTAATGGAATTTTTATAAAGAAGTCAATTGTGCAATGAATAATTATGTCAACATAAGTCTAAATTCTAAACAAAGTTAATGTCTTGTCGTGAAAGCCATTCGATTAGGGGTCTTTTGTTTACATTTCTAGTCTTTTCCAACTTCATGTCCAAGAGGGGATCATTGTTTGAGTAATTCATGCTCTCTTAAGAAAATTGGTTTCCTTTTTGTTTGGGTATTTAATTAAATATAGAAATTTTTAACGACTCCGGTTCTTGGTAAGTAAATTGTCTTATCTTTTCCACATAAATTGTTTTGTAAATAGGTATTATGACATCTTTTAATCATTTTTTTTCCCTTTATTATCGAAGCAAATATGTGTTTCAAGAAAAAAATATTTGCATTGCTAAATAATACCAACAAAGTTGATTAAATTATTATGCAGAAAAACAAATAAATTAAACTTATAATATGTTCTAGATATTAGAGCAATAATGAGTGAATGTGAGTCAATTGATGTTCCCTTCATCATCTGCAAATAGGTACAATTTATTCTAAAATATTATGTCTAAAGCATGTGGAACAAAGTGTGTTACATTATTGCTTTTCTAGAAACTATCTTTTCTCATCAATAATTTAGGGTTTTACATTATTGCTTTTCGAAAATCACGATGAAAGGATTGTGTCTAAAGTATGTGGAAAAAAGTGTTTTATATTATTACTTTTCTAGAAACTATGTTAGTGTCATTTGTCTATTATGTAAAAGCTTCAAGTCAAAAAAGTGGCCCAATTTATTCATCGTATTTGAAAATTCTATGAAAATTTTATAATCAATTATGTCAATAACAATAAATAAATTATATATCAAAGTTATTGTCTTATCATGAAAGTTATTCGAATTGCCTTTTTTTTGGCTAACATTTATAGCCTTTTTTCAATAGCGGATCACAATGGTAATGTGTTTGCTTGTTAAAAATGTAATGGTATGAACGATAAATTTTATAATAAAGTTTCTTATTATCAAATTTAACATGTGATTTAGAGTGGGGGATTTTTTTTAAAAAATGTATTAATTATTAAAGATTAATGTGTTATAAAAATAATATCTTTTTTATTAAATTGATATATTTTTTAAGAATAGAAATACAAATTTATTGTAAAATAATAAAGAAATAAGTTAAAAGAAAAAAATCTTTATGAAAGAGATGTACGTTATCCATTCACATTAGAATAGAATGAACCTTTATATCTTAACTAAACAAATTTAAGATTAATAAATTGCCTTAAAAATAAATAAAATAAATAATGGATATTCAATATGCCCTTAAATATATACAAAGTTACTAATAATTATTCAACATGTATAGGCATGTAAATAGGAAAAAAATCTATGAATAAAGCATATATTAAGATAATAATTGTTAATTATAGCCATTTAGAGTGGCCACCTTATCGAGGACATTAAAAATTTAAGTATTCTTTGATTTAACAATTATTTATCTTTTTAGAAAGTGTGATTCATGATCTACATCATCACTTCAATGAATCAAAGTGACGACACATTTTATGAACTTAAAAGGTCTTTAAAGGCCTCTAAAATTACAACTTACGTTGTGCTAAAGTTTTTCCAAAAACTATAATGTTCTCAAAATTCCTCCAAATTGTGAATACAAAAGGCCTAGGTCATTATTAGGTTCATCCGTCCCCCTTAATAATAATTAATCTCCATTTGCATCTAGGTATTTAACCAAATATGGAAATTTCTGACAAATCTGGGTCTTGCTAAAAAAATAGCCTTGTATTTTCCACCCTAAAGTGACCTACAACAAAACTCTAGTATGATTCCCAAATCATCTTTTGTCTATCCAATGTTAAAACAAATGTGTCTGAGGTGAAAAAAAAACATTTTTATAGATGGTAGTCTACAAATGTGTCTGAGGTGAAAAAAAATACATTTTTATAGATGGTAGTCTACAACTGATTGTCTTTTAATTAGTCCTTGATATATGGTGGTATAGCTAGGGGTCACTACTGTACAACATGGGCCAATAAGAAGTCTAATGGCCACATGAATATAGGAAAATTATAGTGATACAATTAGAGAGGTTTTTAAATAATTAACATGATTGGAACTACCTTTCTTGTGCTTGATATTAACACAAATTATTTTAGGTAAAAAGACAATTTTTGATACCGATCATATTATAACTTTCCTTGGGTTTGTATGAATTATAGAGGTTTGTGATTTATATGGATGATGGCATCCATTCCCAGAATGTAATGCTTCCATTGTCTGCATAGATAGACAATGACATAGAGTTTGTTTGTCATGTGTAGGGTACCTACATAGGGTATCTATGAATGTTTTTCTATAGTGGATGAGGACTCTACCAAATGCATATTATAAATCATCAAATTCAATCTCAAAGAGTTATTACATACCATGTAAGGAAAGGAGGTCTTGATAAAAGACACCTTTTAAATTCCTCAAAAGCTCATTTTTATGTTTTATTCCACACAAGCTTAGTTCCCCTCCTCTCCGCCCCCCACCCCCCCCCCCCCCCCCCCCCCCCCCCCCCCCCCCCCCCATTTGGCTACTTGGCCCTCCCCATTTGGCTACTTGGTTCAAGGGCCATGTAAGATGAGAGAATCCAATGATAAAAATTATCTAACCCCAATAATATTATTAGTTATGTAAGTGTTGTTTGGGCTAACCATTCTTTAGTTATATTTGGATCTTCTCTCAATCAACATATACACCATCTCAGTTTACAATGTATCCTAAATATTAGACACTATACAAACCAAAAGACCATTTTTCCATGTCAGTATAAAATTAAAGCTAAGTAAGGTGTCAATAACCTATCTAACCTATTTTAATTGTTCCTCCCTTGTTTTACTAGAAAGAATAAATTAATCCAAAAAAAAAACAATAAAAATTTGTTGAGTGGTTGTAAGACATCATTCACCATATAAATATGGTAGGTACAAAGGTCAAGCTGAAAGGCACAAATAAAAATTCAAATATACCTTTGGACTTAAATGTTATCTTCCAAAAATTAGGTGGTTCAATATGCACTTAATGGTACCTTGACTTCAGATTAATTTTTGTGAAGAATTTATCTCCATTAAGGTGGTTTTGAAGGTCATAAATGTGTGGGAGTGGATGGTTATTCTTTATAATAATTTTATTAAGGGTTCTATAATCAATACAAAGGTGCCATATCCCATCCTTATTTTAGGCTAACATGATTAGGCTACCAGGGGTTCACACAATGTGCCATATATGGCCTTTTTAGATTAAATCCTTAATATGTTTCTTGATCTCTTCATTTTTGGCATTGAACACCTATATACTAGGCCATTTGGTTTGGATGTCCCATGGATCAAGTCGATGGGATGTCTTACATGGTAGTTTAGGGGGAAACCATTAGGTGTTGTCAAAACATATATGCTCCATATAAATATCATGTTATGAAGAAAATTTGTACCATTATGAAAGAGTTATAATTTTGTAAATTGCTTAAAAAATACTTGTTGTTCCAAAAAAAATCACCATATATGGTAGGGGCCAAATTAATTTACTACACTTATTATCATTTCACTTGTTTTATTATGTGTTAATACTCTAACTTGATTGAAATCTAATCTGACTATACATGAACATGATACATTTTAATAAATTTGATGATAATACCATATGATTTATGTGGACATTGAAATATGAACGTGTCATAATTTTTTTACATTTAAAGTGGAAGATGAGTTTGTGAAGTTGTTTGATCACTCTAGCATCTTATATTGAATTATTTGATACTAAAAAAGGATGAATACATTTTTTGCAAGTGAGAGATATTTTTACATGAATAAATAATAAGTGTTGAGTTTAGTTATTTAGTGGCTATTCACCTATATAATTTTTGTATTGGTTTGTTTTAATGTCGATATAAGTGTTCACCATTTCAACCTTCCATTATAGGATAATGAGTTTGTTTCAATTCTTAACCTTAACCAGGGTTTGATTTCATATATCTTTGGTCCTTAGTTATTTTCAAGATGCATTGTTTGTGTAGTCTAAATTACAACTATATTATTAACATTAATCCTCCATAATTTTATTAGGAGATATTGTGTTGAAACCCTAACAATCTTAATATATTTCAAATGTTATTCCAAGTTTTAGAGGGGATGGTTTAATATCATAAGGTAATTATATTATTACATAGACTTATGAAAAGTATCAAAAATGATACAAGCTTCAAGAATAAATATGAGGTGAGATTTGATTATTTTAGGCATGAAATATTTTCTTGTCATTTTGATTAATGATGTGTACTTGGATTTGGTGGAAATTATAGATATAACAAAATTCTAAAATAAATAATTTTTTTTTGAAAGGTAAGGTTTTAAAAAAATTATAAGTTTAATGTTGACCCCCATCTTTCAGGAATGCACAAAATGTGTTAGAATTGAATAAACCTCACCTCTCCAAGTAAGCTTTATTGCATACAATTAATGTGACTTGAAAACATGGTATAGGTGTTTGTTTGCATTATTTATTTACAATTTGAATTTTCAAAGATTTGAATGGATGCAAAGCTTTTCAAAAATTGTTTTTGAAAGTTCAAGTGGTTTTGGAATTTTTAAAAATTGTTTGGGTTAGTTTTGGAACATAAAGATTGTTTGGGTTAATTTTGGAGTACATAGATCTCAGAAGAACATATCTTTTATTAGATATGAATGAAATTATTATTTTTATAGGTTGGGAAGAGTAAAGGATAAAATATAATTGAGTTTGAAACTCTTATGGATTTGCATGATTGTGGTGATAAATCTTTAAGTTCTTATTTGAATGCATTCACTCTTTCAATTGTGCAGGTTAATATTCTTCATCATTGTTAACCATTCGACAAATGCAAAGAAATCTTAAAATGGTTTCTAAGGAATTATTTATGGATAGTTTTTCTTGTAAGAAAGATGTGTTTTTCTCTCATTATTTTGAATGACAAGGAAATATTGAACAACAAGAGGCAAGATAGGTTTGCCAAAAAAATAAAAAAGTTTTAGAACACTTGGAACCATATATTTTTGTGTTTTACTTTGGTTACAGATCATCACAAAGGTGGTTGTGGGTTGTTTTTTCTTTACAACTTATATTTTTTTTTTGTCAATACCTTGCATTCTCAACAATTTTTGTATGAATAAATAGTGTTGATTGTAAGATTTAGTGTTAAATTTTCAATTATGATTTCATATCCTTTATGTATATGATTTAAATCTATTAGATATCTCAAAATGGTTTTGTATGAATCTATTAGATATCTCAAAATGGTTTTGTATGATCTTTTGGAAATTGACTGGGTTATCATTTATTTTTTAATAAATGTAAGAGTGTTATCTAGGTTTTCTTGGTTTTAAAGGTGCATTCTTGTATGAAATAGGTGGTTTTTGAAATGGTTGGTAAATCACAAAAATATTTTTGTGCATATGGGTTTTTTTAATTTTAGAGGTAAAATTTAGTTATGAGACAATGTAAAATCTTTGAGATAGTAATAAAATTCAATACTTCTAGAGAGTAAAATATAAGTTATTTGTAGGCAAATAATGTTTTCTAAATTCAAAGCTTTGTTTCAAATGTGATTCTAACATTTGGTTTCTCTCAATTATTTTGTGAATAAGTTAGAATAGGTATGTATGTATACATGATTACTTTACTCTCTTTGGTTCGTTTATGCATATGAATATAAAGTTTCAAAATGCAAGTGGTAGACAAAATGAATATCGAGTTTGTTCAAAATAAAGGTTTTTATAATGTTCTCATAAATATCATAATTCATTTAAGTTATATGCAAATGACATTTTAATTTTTTTTCTTTGGTTTGTTTGTACACATCACATATGGGTTTTATTGAAAATATTGCACTTAAAGACAAGTTTTTGAATGTAACTTTAAAGACATGGTTTTTAAATTAAGAGTTATTTGTGGTAAAGGGAATTTTATAGAAATATTTTAATTAACAAAAAAACTACACTACATTTCTCTTTGAGATAGATGAATAATTTGAAAAGTATTTTTATTTATTTGTATTCATTGGTTACAAAATAAGACTTAATTTCAATTACAATAAAACAATAAACCATTTCCTTCCATATTTGAAAATTTATTCATTATGTGACCTTAATTTCATTATGAAATGACAATTCAAAATTTGTTTGTTACATGAGGTATCAAAATGTGTTGTATTAATAAACAATTTGATCAGATAAAAGTTTTATTTTGGGGCAAGAAGAGATTTGAATATTTGGTTTTCTTTTATTCTATTGTATAATAAATTGAATGCATTTCATTTTTAATAAGATAAAATTTAAGAAGATATTATCTCATGGTTTTGTAAAGTATATATGTGTAGATAAAGTATAGGTAATTTTAGCCATGGTAAGAGAATGCATCACATATGCAAAGTAATTACCAAGGATAAATCAATGATATTTTAATAAATATTTGTCACTGATTGGGCCTGTAGAGTAAATCGATTATAAAAATATTATTTTAATTAGTCAATTTATTAGTGAGCAAGGAAAAATACTATCTCACTGAGTTAATCAATTAATTTTGAAATAATAATGCTTAATAGTTAGGGTTATTAAACAAGCTCATATTCTATCTTTGATACCTTTTATTTATAATGAAAAAGTAATTGGGGCATAATAAATGAATTTACTCTTGGATCGAATCAGATCTAGGATATTTGACAAGATAATATAGATCACAATTTTATAAGTGAAAAGGATTGAATCCTTTAATAAGATTCAATTTGAATGATTGAATTATTCATTCTGAATAGGAATCATTTTTTCATAGTCTCTAGTTTCCCACATAATTTTGTTTGGGAGATTTAGTTCGAATATTTCATGATATGAGAATATTTTTGAAGATCATATAGAAGTAATTACTATATAATATAGCTAATTGTGAAAATATTTTACGATTTGTAAAAAACTACCTTTTCTATAAAATTGTATGAATTTGTTATAGGAGACTCCATCAACATGAGATGTTGTATTAATCCAAGTAATCCACAAATGACAAAAATAACTCATTCATTTAAATCTATCTCGGTGAGAAAAAATTAAGGCTCTCATTTTCTATTCCCCCCTGAGATCCTGATAGAAATACAAGAATATTTTTTATTTCAAATCTTGATGGGCCACTAGTAAATTTATGTAAAACTTTCATCATGACACCCAAGTCTCTTTACATTTTGATGCTAGTGAGCCTATTTTTCATGATGTTTTGAATATAGTGCCTCATACTAAATTTAATTCTCATGGTAATAAATCTTGGAGGGGATTCCAAAAAGGAAATTTGATACCTTGTCTAATTAGATGTAGTTCGTCAACTATTTCTTCCCACCAAATGTACATTGTCAATTACAAAATCACTAAACATGTTGACTCCATTCCTCAAAATACTAGAATTCTTAGCCTCAAACTTTCTTGATCCATTATGAATATGCCAAATAATATTTCCTCCATGATCCATAAAATTTATATCATCCCTTCATTACCACATGCGGTATCATGTCTTTAATAAAATTAAGATCAAGGTAGATGATAAATTTAGAGGGATAACCAAAGTGAGATGCTTGCAACACCTCTTGAGTACATAGAACACCATATAGAGTATGGATTCCATTTGTTTCATTTAGTTTTTGATGAGGAAAAATGAATTTATTTTGTTTCATGTTTTAGTTTTTGATACTTAATTGTTTTGACTTGCATACTTTTAGACTATTTTGTAGTTTTAGTAGACATGGCAGTGATAGTGATATTTTCATTCTCACTAAGTTTTTTAGTATAATTTTTAGTATGAATTAAAACTTTGATTATTGATGAGTAGGGTTCAATTTGATGATATATAAAATATGCTTTCATTTTCTAATTTTTTAGTTTAAATTTTAAATCAAAATATGGGTTAAATTATGACATTATAAAATGTTATTACAAATTTCTAGTTTAAATAATATTGTGATCATTTAATTTTATTATTTAATCATTCCTTCATAATAAGAATTGATGATATTGATCATTATGGATGAAATTTGAAAATAAAATTTTATAAAAAATGATTTATTCCTTAGATTCTAATCATTTATGATGATTAGATTGCATGATGACTTTTATTAGATATTAATTAAGTCGTTAGTGAAGTAGGCAAGCCCCCGCCTATGAAAAAATAATTATGTGCTAGTCTTATAAATAATTATTTGAATCATTTTCTTTATTTCACTTTTTTAAAAGTGATTTATTATTTGAAACCTAAAGTCATAAAATCAATCAAATTATAATAAAGTTTAAGTAACTTTAGTTTAAGTTAACTAAAAGGTAATTATAATTTTAAGTATCATTTAACCTTAAGTGAAGGTTTGAAAGGATGTGAAGGACATCATTTGAATAGAGGAACTCATGCATGTACAATATCTCTTAGTTTAAGATTTGATATTGCACTTTTATTTTATCTTAAGTTTATGAGATCGAGTATTAATTATAGGAAGACCCAAACATTAATTGTAGGAAGACCAAAAAAACACATTCTCTTGTAGTGAAGTGTCTCACTTAATACAATCAAATATATGGAGTTTGATTATTTATTTATAATTTGATTATATAAAAATATTCAATATTTTTGACTCTTTGAAAATTATATAATAAAATAGTTATATGCATGGAATCAAATATGTACTTCACTAGAATATAAAGAATACTCCATACATTGTAAGATAGATTGTCAAGTTTTTATTAATCCACAACATCTTTGTTTCATATTTTTTGTAATCAGTCATGAAATGATTTATGATTTCTCAATACAATCTTTATCTTCCTATATGACTTAGTTAAAACTTTTATATTTTTATACTAGTTAGCTTTCTACTTTTTCTTAGATTAATATTTACTATAGTTTTCTATTATTTTAACCCAAAAAATATTGTAACCTTTTTATTACATAGATTTTCATAGATTATCTTAGATTTTTTTACTACTCTCTAGTTTCCAATTAGTTCTTAGTCAGTGTTTTGGTTATTGTCTAACTTGTTTTACTAACTTTTAGGTTTGATTTTGTTTTCTTATTTTTCATCTCATTTTTTTCTCTTCTTTTGTTTATTTGGCATGGATTTGGAAGGAAACATAAATAAATATTATTTGATAAAGAAAATTAATATACTGAGATATTGATAAATAATTCTAAGTGTTTGATCCTCTAAGACATAGTACTTTTCATAGACTTTAATTTGTCAGATAGGATTGATAATATTTGTTTAAACTATGATATATATGATAAAATGAATAAATTATTTGATGAGATAATGAATATATTAACCTAATTTAAAATGATAATTATTTTAGTATACATTTGATATAAAATCTAACTTTGAGAATTGATATATATTGATTATTATCATATATACACGAATCTAAATATGATACTAAAATTTGATATCCTTTGTGCTTGAATATACTTTGAAGGACATATATTGATTCCCATAAATTGGTTAGGTATTGAATGTTATTTTAAAATGTTTAATTAACCATAAAATACACTTTACATGCCTTAGAACTAGTTTTTTAGTCATAGATCACTATGATTAGACTGATACAATTTTAATTTGACTATTATGATAGGGAATGGGTAAATTAGTTGATGTGACAATTTTAAACATACAAAATTTTGGTGACTCTAATGGGGAGTGTTAAAATCAATTTTATTTCAAGTATTTAAAATTTTAATCTTAATTTTTTTTCTCTCTATTACCATTACTAGTCTTGCTTTAGTGATTCAACCTAATCTTGAACTAGTTGAATAACAAGCTGATATTGAAAAATATTTTGTACAATTTACCTTTTATAATTATCTTGAAAACATTCAAAACATCATTAGAATTATTAATTTTTAATAAGACATAGGTTTTGAGATAAAAATATGCCCTTTATTTGCAAGAACATAAGATCATATAACTCAAATAAATTTGCATTGAAGACAAGAAAGAGAACAGATTTTAGTTGCAAATCCTCAACTTGAATCAGGTTTGTTTGTAATAAATCACCAAAGGATTGCTAATTAAGTTTAATTAATGGAATATTAGGTTAGGAATATAATCAGATATGTCATAACTTATTTACAAGAAGATATATATAACAAAATGAATATGCCAATAATGAATAATATTATGATTTAAAAAAATGTGCAACATGTCATTCCTTGGATGAGGGTTACCCAATTGAATAATCGGGAACCATCCTAATAAAATTCAATATTTAAAAGGAGTTAATGTTCATAAGTTTTTTTGGTGACTCAAGTGAGTAATGGTTGGATCATATTAATTCTTTTGAACTAAATTTTTCTACTCTTGGTATTAGTAATGAAAATATTTCACTTAGGTTGTTTTCTCAAACCTTGAAAGGTAAAACTTATCAAGCTTTTATCAACATACCAACCAAAGTCATTAGTGAATGGAAAGACATAAAATATTGGCTTGAATTATGTTTTATTAAACCAAAAGAAGATGTAGAAATTGTCAATGAGTTAGCTACCATTTATATAGATCTTGGTGAATCCATATATCATTTCACAACTAGATTCACTAGACTTAGAAAAAATATTATACTAGATGTAAGACCTCCTAAGAAGATACCAAGGTTATATTTTTGTAGAGTTTTAATAATTAAGTACATAATAGATCTAGAAGATACATATATCAAATAATACAACACTTACTATTACATTTTGTATAGATTATGTTTAAAGCCCCATTTTGCATAGTGCTCATCTTTGGCAAGAGGACTATGAAACTATGACTCATATGTTCTAATTATTGAATTATGTGGTAAGTCACATCCAATTGAGGCATGCAAGGATTTCATGAAGGATCTCATGTTTTGAGAACCATGATAAATTCCTATTATCAATCATGTTTTGATTTATTACTTATGAAAGTATGATGCTTTTATTTCTTTAATATAAATGTTATTTATGAAGTTTTTATTATGTCTATGACATACATTGACTTAAAACATGTTTGAATTATTATTCTTAAGCTTGTGAAATGGACAACTATGTATGTATTGAATCATATAAAAACATATACATAGATGTTGATATTCCATTAATGATAAGATATGATTAATGGATTGAAATTATCTTGTTTTATTAAATTTTTATAGCTTAAAATCTTAGGTTAGAGGAATTTGATGTGTGCATTGAGTGTGTATGAAAAGGGCCCAATGAAAGAAAGAGACTATGCCAAGTATGGTTATATCAATGATCAGTTTTAAACCTTATTAAAACATGTGCTAAGTATTTAGTTGCCTAATATACCACCTAATAGATGTAGCATTTGATTAAGCTATCAACCTTTAATCTTGGTTGGTGAAACTTGTTGTCACCTAACCTGAAGATCTTGCAACCAACATCTAGAATGCCTAGTGGCTGATTGGTAGATATTCCATGGATTGACTTAATAATAAGATCAAATGGGAAAATAGGTAAGTTCATCCTAAAAAAAACCATATAAGTATATGAAACTACCATGCACCTTAATTGAACATGGAAAAGAATGTCCCTTAATGAGGCATGGGTTAATAGGTGACTGGTGGTTGGATGATCCTGAGATGTCTATATGTATGAGTCAAACTCCCTTAGTTGAGCACTTTTTACTAAACTAGAAATAAATCTAGACTTATCATAGGATAATGAGAAGTAGTAGATATGGATAGATAGTTAAGAGATCCAAGTCTAAGAAACTAGAGGATAGTGCCTAGGTAATTTGAAGGCTGATAGGTGGGCTGCTTGAAAACTCATGTTTTCTATTATTCATTTGAAATGAAATGATTATATTTTTTTGTTTACTTTTATTAATTTTAGGATAATAAGACCACTTGGTTTATTTTTCCTATTTTATTATCTACCCATGGTTGTGCATTGGTCACCTTGTAGTGCTTTCCCATTGGAGGGCCCTGAATAGATTGTTCCTCCTTAGTTTGAATGAAATGATTATGATTCTTTATTTGTTTTCCTACTTAAAGGACAATCAATCCACTTGGTTTATTATACCTATCTTATTTATTATCATGGTTGTGCATTGGCCACCATGTAGTTATTTGCCTAGTTAAGGGACTTGGAGAGGTTGTGTTCCTCCTCACTTGACTTGGATGTTTGAGCTTCTTGATTGAAGTGTATTAATGTTGTTATGACATAATGCAATGGTTTTTTATGAGCAACATCTTCATGGTGGAATAATGTCAAGCCCTCCTATGTTGTGCATGGTGGTAGAATGCTTGACCCTCATGTGAATACCACGATGGAAGCTTTTAATCCCTCTTGTGATGAGACATAATAGTATAATTATTAACCCTCCCATAACTATTGTATGGAAGAAATAGTTTGAGTTATCTTTTTGTTACTCCAATAAATGGTAGGCCTTGTTTATGTAATGAAAGCTTGATTACTAGTTTTATATTTTAATTGTTTAGCTTTAATTAAATGATCATTTGAGTACTTGTTTATTTTATATTAGGACTAGGAGTCTCTTAGGATAAGAACCAATAATAAGATTGTAGGTGTTGTATGGTCATTCCCTTGTGTTAAGATACACTAGCTCAGATACCCAAACTTGCCTTTACCAAGTGATATAAACATGCTTGGAGATGGAAGTCTCAAGCTTGGGGTGTCTAGAGCAATATATTAATGATGAAAAAGGTTGGGCATTGAGTCTTCCTTCTTATGTCTAGTAGATGTTTGGGATAGATGAGGAATACCATTGAAGATTATTTGGTCGTCTATTAGTTAATCGGGCCTATAGATGTGCATCTTACTATGTAAACAATTGAATAAAATTTGATGTATTTTCAATGCTTTAGAATTTGACTTGCTTGTAATAAACTTATAAAAGAAATATTTTGGATAATATTCCAATTAAGGATCAAAAAATATATATTTTATTTACTAAAACTTCAGTGTTAAACTAAGTTATATCTGTTATGAAATCTTGGATTGTAGGACCTTGGAAAGGATCCAATGTGTATAAAAGATTCTTTAGAACTTTGGACTCTATTAACTAATTAGATAGATTTGTTTCCTTACTTAAATCTTTGTCTTGAGTGTCTTGTTTATAAGCATTGTGTCTCCCTTTTTAATCAGAAGGTGTTATGATTCAATGGATTGAACTTGTGAAAAAATGAGTAGAAATCAAACAAATAGTTATGAGTTTGTTAATAGGAATAAAAATATAGATAGAATAATTAAATATTAATGGTGATATTATTTGGGGTAAAAAGTATCCTTTGTGAAAAGTCCCTTTGGTCTTAGTAATTGAGTAAACTACCTGATATAAACCTTCTGTATAATGAGACCATCTAATAATTAATTAAGAATTTTAATAGAATCTTAGATATACTATTATAATTATATAAATGAATGAAGCCTTTAGGTTTAACTGAGGTTACCCTTGCTAAGGCTTAATGATTTAAGAAGGTTCTGCAGACCAACCCTACAATGTTGAGTTTTTACTTATTAACAAATATATTGGTTTTCTCTCAAATTTAATGAAATGTGTTGTCACTTGGATTTTCACGCTTTGAGGAGATGCCTAATCTCTCCTCATCCAAGTGTCACAATAGAAAGACCTCTATTAAGTTGTGGAGCTAAAAGCTTCACTATTATGCAAATGGTGGAGGTTGCTGGGTTACACAGCTGCTGACGTCGGTCACACTGCCGACATCAGTCATGGGTCAACTGAAAGCTACCAACATCGGTTAGGTATCAGCTGACGTCGATTATCTCCAGACAGACAGAGACCGACATCGGTCATCTGTGCATTTCCAAAACTTTTCTAATTTTAAATGAACAGTTAGTTTGCATGTAAAGACTAATTTTAGTCTTGAGTCTGCATTTCTAATTATTGTTTGGTTTGGGATCTATTTAAGAGACCCATGGGGATATATTGTAATGTAAGCAAGATCAATTAGATCTGCAAGGTGCAAGATCAAGAAGATCTGCTGGGAGCAAGGAGGCAACAATGGTTGATTTGATTGTCACTTGACTTGGTATGTAGGCAAAACAACCATTGAGTTGATTGTCACATGGAGGAAACAACAACTCGGTAATGAGTTGATTATTGATTATAATTGAGAGAGAGAGAACTATTGAGGGAGAATTATTGGACACCCAAGAGGTGTGGGAAGAGTGAGATTTCTTCATTGTATTTCCTTTTGGAAGAGTGTTAATACAGATTGTATTGTTTCTCGTATCTCCTATTCTTTGTTGTTTCTAATTTCTAGTTACTTATTACTTCTGGTTTAATTCTATGTTTAGTTGCTTATATAGATGTAATCAAGTGTACTCTTAAGGAGTGGATCCTAACAACCTCTAGGATTTTGGGTAGCCTAAGGATGAGGTGAATCTCTAGATAGGGATAGCTCCCTTGATGTACCACTTTGGATTGAAACTACACCTAGAATTTGAGAGGGAAAAGGGAGAGAGACAACTAAAACAAACTATTATAAGGGAGGTGATTCACCAAAAAAGATGATGAATTACAACCAGCTGCATGTTACACATGAAATCAAGGGACAAACAAAACATACACTTCTCTAATCTGCATCTTCTCACATCAATGTTACATTATGAGGTTATGGATGCATGTGCAAAGCTAAGAGGACTAAACATGAGTCCTTAAATGGAAATAATTAATATACTAAATCACTCAAATCCTTGACATTTTCTAGAACACTTCACATGCCTTGCAAGAAGAAGCTTTCTAACTAAAAATAGGGTGAAATAATGAGACAACATGCTAAGGAATTCATAGTCTTTACTAAGCAAGATTCATCATCCAAGTAAAAAAAACTTATGAATGATCATGAAGAGGTAAAAATAAGTAATATTATTGATAAAATGGTATTAAAATGAGTATGTATACACCATACTCAGGTGGAGCATGAGTTACAATGGCCAAAATGGCTAGTTCTTATAGAACTTGAGAGAGAGGAGAAGAGAGAAGTCCACAGGTCACAATGACACTTATCAATATGAGAAAATTAGTTAATTATGAATGATAAAAAAATGTGGGATTAAAAAATTAAGGTAAATAATCACATGTGTCCATCCAAGTCATAAAACTCATGAAAAGTGGCATGAAATTCCTCATCCTAGCTTAGAAAATTGCCTTCATGATTTGGATTGATTTGATAATCCAAAAATTGATTAGGGATAGGTATAATTATTCGAATGAATGGGAATGATTTTAGATATGAATTTACATGCATTGGTTAAATTCTTGGTCTTATATAATCATCCCAAAATGAATTATCATCATCTATTGTCAAGAAAACTCCTCTTCCATACACCCTGCACACTTGGTCTCAAATTTGGTTTCACTTTCCCATGAGAATATATGGGAGGAAGTGGATGAAAAGTTTCAAGACCTTACATGGCCTTAGAATCATTAGGGACACCGTAACTTTAGCTTAATTGAAGTTTTCCACCCTTCTCACTAGCTTGTTCAATATGCCAGTTTTGATTGTCTAAGATGAAGTTATTTGTTTGCATACTTATGAGTATTTTAAAAGCATAAATTGACCATAAGAAGTTATAAAAATTCAATATATTCCTCTAAAACTTGATTACCTCCTTAGATTCCTTCTAGAACCTAAAAAACACAAAAAATGGTAAAAAATATCCTATTTTTCACCCTATTCATACAAGTTCGTACAAAAAAAAACTTTGGGAGTAGCTTGATGGAGTATTTTGCAAGGTCCAATAATCATCATAGCCAAAATTGTCCATTAGAATACCTTTCTAACTCCATTTATCCAAATTGATCCTTATAAGGGTTTAGCAAGGGTTTTAAGTAGTTTGACCTCTTAAGGAGTATTCATAAAAAAATGACATTCAAACTAAAAATAAATCTCAAAAAAATGATGTTCAAGGACCCTAAGAACACCTCCAAAATTCTATAGGTATACTACCTAAATTTAGTGGTTTAAGAGGAACCTTTGGGCCTTCTAACAACTGCCTTTTATTACTTAACTACACTCTGTACTTTGCCAAGATCTTCTCCTATGTGGGAACTTCAAAACAAACACATTAGGATGAAGCAACACTCCTTATAAACCTATTATAAAATGTCATCAAAAAACCTAAGAACTTTGTTTTCATGTTATGGGGAAAGAAGGTCTAAACACTGTCATTTGAACTTTTACCATGGTTTGTAACTTCCATTACTGATTTAACCTTGAAACTAGGTATGTCATGGAGTGACTTGGACACTAGTACCTCATAGATAGTTCCATAATAAATATTAACACTTTAAAATGGTTCCTTATCTCTTTTCTAGATCACATGTATGCGCATATTCTAATGTGCAAGCAACAAAGTGCAATTATGGATAATGAGCATTGTTTTAACCCTTAACTAAGTTTTAAACTTCTCTTAAGTATGAAAATAGACTCTATGCATTTTATAAGATCTTTTTTAGCTTTAAAACCTGATTTTAAACCTAATTTATCCTATGAGGATGCATGTAGGTGTATTCTCATATATGTAGGTAGTGAGTTGGAACAATGTATTCAAGGAAGCTACCTTATATGCCAATTAATCTCCTCTTATGATGATAATATGAAACCTCAGGGTGTTTCCAAGACTAAGAAAAGTCTTCACACTTAATTTTAAACATTTAAATCTCCATGAGAGCACCTATAGGTACATGTTGAGATGTAGCAGGCAGATTGTGAGGATGTTTGGTATATGACTGCAATTCATAGAATGCTGATTTGGAGGATACGAGTGAAAGGTGAGGGGATTGATATGACTTTGGAAAAATTATGATGAACCAATATCCACCTTTTAAAACCATTACCAAAGCATGAAGGTACTACAAATAGTAAAAACCTACTAACCACATAGAAACATGCTTCTTTTTAAACCTTAATATACTTGACGTATCCAAAAACTTTGAAACATGAAAATAAGAATAGGAATAATTAGATTAGGAATCTAAAATAATTTTTAATAAACCTCAACAACTAGTTTGTACATAATTTCCAAAAATGGAGCAAAACCTATAGGGTACATAGATTAATAGGCATAAAAACATAGTCAACTTCATGAGGATGGTTCATGAATCATAGAAAATCATTATTAAAAAAAATTTATGTAAATTAATGTTTCTATGTTTAATTTCACCTCCCCAAGGTGTTTTGTCTGAAACATCCTCTGTTGGCTATACCAAGTACAACCCTGAAGACTACTTTTGCTTGCCAAGAAAAGTAAAAAGGGTGCATAATCATTTTATCTCAATTTTGAAACTTACAAAGTGTTTAAAGCACTGATATGTATTTGAGGATGTTGAAGAGTCATTACATGAACTTAATTCATGTGAAACACTTCCCCATGGGTCGTACAAGTGCCAAACTCACCTTAAAAAAAAAAAAAAACCACTCTTTCTTCTGAAGCACCTGCCAATTTTAGTTAGAAATAGTTACCTAATAAAATATGTCACATGGCATGTGCCAAAACCTTTTTTAACCTTCACACTTACAAATAAATCCATACAAGCCATTAAATTCCCTTTTTTGACCTCAAAATGACTCAAAATGACTAAAAAGACTAAAATAACTAAGGACCAAGGCTAGTATAACATTAAATGACATTAATTAACCTATAAAACACATTGTGACATATTTAATAAACTCCTAAAATACATAAAATTCAATTTTTACCTATAGGTGACCTAATTTGACCTAAAAGTCAAATTTGGTCTATAAATTGGTGATTCATAGGGGTAGTATGCCTGCTATACTAACTAGACTAGTAACCTTATTAGTCCATTGGGATTAGGGGGTTATATGAATTTTGAGAAAAATAAAATGAATTTGACCATTGACCATAAGCTTGACCAAGACAAGACAACTAATTACCTCAACCACACAAAATGAAGGACATACACAAGTAAAGCAACAAAACTAACAAAACTAACAAGACACACACACACACACACACACACACACACACATGTGCTTAGATCACTTAAGGGAATCAAAGAACAAACTACTATGGAAAAAAAAAGTAATAATACCTCTTTTCTAGGATAAAAAGGAAATTTTATTGAATAATCCTCTTTATGAGATGGATCATAGTGCCAAGCATATTTCTCTTTGGATTGGATGCTTTGTAGATCAGACATATTCTTTATCACTATGATTGACTTTCTCACAAGTAGATCATATTCAAATAGGTTTTCAATGTATATATATTCCTCTTGAACATGTTCACATACTTCATATTTCTACCCACTCTTCATTTCAAGGTCAATTTGCATCTTCTTTGTAGGCATGGCTTCAAGAAGACTGATTTCTTATTCCTTAGAAGATTGATGCCAATGGGAGATTGTTCCATCATTCAAGAGTTGATGTGTTTCTCCCAATTGGTTGAGAGGATGATAGCCCAAATTTATGACTTCAAACATGTCATCATGAAATGTATATGATTCTTGAAAGGATAGATTTGAAAGGTTACTTTTCCTTTACATACTTACTTGAGTGCCAAGACTACCTTCTCCATTTTTGACCACATCATAGCCTCCTTGAAGAGGAGTATACCCTGATCCAATGATTTCAAATAATTCATCCAAAGTATGATTAAGAACTTGTCCTTTCCCATCAATGGTATCTTGTAAATTTATGGAAGAACCAATGATCATGTCTCCATTTTTGGCAAAAGGAAAACACTTTTCCTCATTAACCCAATCAAAAATTTCAACACAAGAGACTAACTCTTCTTCATCATTTAGGAAATCTTAAGGGATTTAAAGTTTCATATCAACTACCAAAACATGAATTTGGTTCTCAATGGTTTCAAGATCTTCCATCTCCATCTTCTTCTTGGTGATGCCAAGACTAGGCATCTTGTACTCATGTGATTTAGTCCAATGAGGCTAGCAAGGAACTAGACTTTCTTTAATCAAGAGTTATAAGTTTTTAAAAACAAACTACTCCTCCTTAGGTTCCCATACCATAGGTACATCAAGTAAAAGGGTGATGGGTGAGGATAAGATGAACTAGTTTGTGTAGGTGGCACATATAACTCAAAATCAGATTGAGAGTGAAGTGTAGGGGATTCTTTTGGAAGCTCTTGAGGAAGGGGAAGTAGACCTTAGGATAAATAACTTGATTTTATTCTTTCCACTTAACAACCACTTCATTCAAATCTTATTTATCTTGAGGAGTCTCTTGAGGAAGAGTGGATGGGGTGTTTTTAGGCATATGATCTTCTTTTGGGTTTAAACCTTCCACCACACCTTGAATTAGCAATTTCATCTTTGCCTCTAGATCTTCAATTTTATTGGATAGGTTCTCTTATAAAAGTTGTTCTTGAAGTTCATATGAGTCTTCATGAGCATAATGAATATAAGAGGGTTGACATGGAAGACAAGAGGTCTCTTGAGGAGGGGTGGGAGGAACTTGTAAAGGATCAACTTCACACTCCTTAACAATGCTTCTATCTTATTTATTTCCCCATGATTCCACTATATTAATTTAGCTTAGGATGTTAGGATTATAATTCTTTTCTTGAGGTGGTGATGTAATTTGAGGAATGGATGAAGTGTTGGAGGAACTTGAGATCTCCTTAGGATTGGACTCTCCACCTTGTCTCCAGCTTTAAATCTCATATCTAGAGTTATCTCCTTGAGATGGGGACGCAATGTGAGAGGGAAATGAGGACTTTAAATCCACTTCCTTTACTGCTAACATGGATTTTTGCATATGAATATTAGCCAACTCAATTTTCCTATCAATATTAGCTTCAAAAATAATGTTTCTCTCTTCAAATCTCTCTTCCAACTAATTGAGAAAAGGATGACTTTGATATCCTTGATTGGGATCATGAGTAGGGATCAAATATGGCTGATAGGAAACTTGGGGAAGTGGATATGAAGGCTAATAGGTTTGGTGAGGTTCCCTTTCATGTACACTAAGCCTATCCTCTAAGGAAAAAACTAGGCCACTCATATCAAAAATATCGCTTATGATCCTTTTCCAATTATCTCTCTCAATATGTACCCACTCTCTTTTGACCAACTTTAATGCATCTCTCACCTTATGAATAAGATTACTAGGAACCTCTTGACCACATCCCCTTTGAGTATCAAGCTCCAACATGTACTTCTCATAGCCCAAAATATTTTATTTGAAGGTGGAAATGAATTGAATTGAGAAGTGGCTAGGTTGACTAGGAGAAACAAGATGTTGGGGAGGCTAAATATAGGATTGATACACTTCATGAATGGGCTAATACACTTCATGGTAGGGTTGATTAAGAACTTGATCTTGTTGATAGGGAATGGCACAAGATTTAAATCTCACCAAATTGTGTAAAATAGTAATTAATATAAAAATTAGCCATGAAAACTCATTAAAATAAAGAACATAAATAAATATGTTACCAAAAATATTCAAAAGGAAACCTGGGCTACTTGACTAGCTGATGTATCTTTAGAGTCATCATTTATTCTTCGACAGATGCCTCCAAAGGCTGATTTTTAAAAGACAACACCAAAAATATTTAAACCTCTTCAACTAAGAGTCCCACCAAGCATGCCAAAAATTGTTGTCACTTGGATTTGTACCCTTTTTGGAGATGCCTAATCTCTCCTCATCCAAGTGGCACATTGAAAACACCTTTAGGCTTCTACATAGCCTAAGGATGAGGTGAATATCTAGATAGGGATATCTCTCTTGATGTAGCACTTTGGATTAAAACTACACCTAAAATTTGGGAAGGAAAAGGGAGAGAGATAACTAAAATAAAAATATTTTAAGGGAGGTGATGCACCAAATAAGATGATGACTTCCAACCAGTTACATGTTACACATGAAATCAAAGGACAAACTAAACATACACTTCTTCAATATGCATCTTCTCACATCAATGTTACGTTATGAGGTTATGGATGAATGTGAAAAGATAGGAGGAATAGACAAGATCCCTTGAATGACACTAATAAATATAATAACTCACTCAATCCTTTACATTTCCTAGAATACTTCACATGTGCTATAAGAAGAAGCTCTCCAACTGCAAATAGGGTGAAAGAATGAGACAACATACAAAGGAATCTATAGCATTCACTAAGAAAGATTCATCATCCAAGTAAAAAATACTTATAAATATTCATTAATAGGTAAAAATTAGTACTATTATTGATTAAATGGTATGAAAATAAGTAGGGATTTGCTATACTCATGTGGAACATGAGTTACAATGGCCAAAATGGCTAGTTCTTATAGAACTTGAGAAAGAGAGGAGAAGAGAGAATTATAAGGATTTCAAGGAAAATTGTAAATATGATAAAATTATTTAATTTTGCATGAATAAAGGATGTGGGATGACCCATGCAAGGTTAGGAAGCACAAGTGTTCATCAAAGTCATAAAACTCATGAAAAGTGGCACGAAACTCCTCATCTAGCTCAAAAAATTGCCTTCATGATTTTTACCTATTTTAACATCCAAAAACTGATTATGGATAGGTATAATTATTGGAATTAAGGGGAGGGTTTTTATTCATTCCTCTATATGCAGTGGTTTTAGGCTTGGTCCTCTAGAATCATTCCAAAATGAGCTATCATCATCTGTTATCAAGAAAACTCCTCTTCCATGTACCCTAAACACTTGACCTCAAATTTGGCTTAATTTTACCATAAGAATTTATGGGAGGGAGTGGATTAAAATTTTAAATACATTTCATGGTATTAGAATCATCAGAGATACCTTAAATTTAGCTCAATCAAAGTTTTTCACCCTTCTCACTAGCTTGTCCAATATGCCAGTTTTGACTAGCTAAGATGAAGCTATTTGTTTGCATACTTAGGAGTATTTTAAAAGAATTAAATGAATATATATAATTATAAAAATTCTATATATTCCTACCAAACCTGATTGTATTCTTAGACTCATTTTAGTACCTACAAAACACAAATAATGGTAAAAATACCCTATTTTCACCCTATTTGTACAAGTCTGTACAACCAAAAAGCATTGAGAGTAGCTTGAGGGAGTCATTTGTAAATTAAAATAATCATCCTAGTAAAATTATTCCATTAGAGTATCTTTCTAACTCCATTTCTCCAAACTAGTCCTTGTAAGGGTTTAGCAAGGGTTTTGAGCATTTTGACCTCTTAAGCATTGTTCATAAAAATTTGAAATTAAAATTGAAAAAAAAAATCACAAAAATGATGTTCAATGACCCTGATAACACCGCCAAATATTTTTAGGTATACTACTTGAATTCAGTGGTTCAAGAGGCACGTTTGGGAATTCTAGCAACTGCCTTCCATTGCTTAACTACTCTCTATATTTTTCCAAGCTCTTCTCCTATGTGGGAAATTAAAAATAAACACATTAGGATGAATAAATATTCCTTATATATTCATTACAAAATGTCATAAAAACACCTAAGAACTCTATTTTCATCTTTTGGGGAAAGAAGGCCTAAACATTATCATTTGAACTTTTAGCATGGTTTGCAACCTCCATTGATGATTTAACATTGAAAATAGGTATGCCATGGAGTGAATTGGACACTAGGACCTCATATAGAGTTCCATAATAAATATTAACACTTAAAAATGGTTCCTTTTCTCTCTATTATATCACATGTATGTGCATATTCTAGTGTGTAGGTAGCAAAGTGCAATTATGGATAGTGAACATCGTTTTGACCCTCAAAAAAGTTTTAAAATTATATTAAGGATTAAAATAGAATATATAAATTATATATGATAATTTTCATCTCCAAAATTTCTTTTAAACCTACTTGATCCTATGAGGATGCCTGTAGGTGTATTCTCATTTATGCAGGCAATGAGTTGGAAACATGTATTCAAGGAAGCTGCATTCTATGCCAATTTATCTCCTCTTATTATGATAAAATTAAACCTTAGGGTGATTAAAATACTAAAAAATGTCTTTAAGATTCATTTTAAACATTTAAATCTCCATGAGAGAACCTATAGGTGCACATTCAGTTGTAGTAGATAGGCTGTGAGTATGTGTGGTATGTGACTGCAATTCATGAAATGTTGCTTTGGAGGAAAGGAGTGAAATGTGAGGGGATTTAGAGGGATTTTAAAACATGATTATGGAATAATATCCACCTTTTTAAATAATTACCAAAGCATGAAGGTACTACAAATAGTAAAAACTTACCATCCATATAGAAAGATGCTTCTCTTATAACATTGTTGTACTTGACTTATCTAAACATTTTAAAACATGAAAATAATCATGGTAATAATTAGATGAGGAATATAAAATAATATATAATCAACCTTAGTAATTGGTTCATACAAAATTGCCAAAAATGGAGCAAAACCTATAAGGCATATAGACTAACAGGCAGAAAAACATAGTCAACTTCATGATGATGGTTCATGAAGCACAAGACACCATTATTCAAACCATTTATATATCAATGAATTTATATTAGTTTAATTTCACCTCCCCAAGGTTTTTTGTTTGATCATCTTGTACTGGTCGTACCAAGAATAAACATGAATAATACTTTTACTTGCCAAGAAAGGTGAAAAGGGAGCAAAATGGTTTTAACCCATTTTTGACACTTATAAAGCATGTAAATCACTAATATGGATCTATGGAAGTTTAATATTCATTACATGACCTTATACCATGTGTCACACTTCTCCATGATCCATAAAAGTGCCAAACTCACCTTTTTTCCAAAGAAAATTGCTCTTTATTTTGAATCACTTGCCACTTTTAATTAGAAATAGTTACCTAAGATATACTATGACACGTCACATGACATAACTTTTTAGAACCTTCACACTTCCCAATAAATTTGTATAAGTCATTAAATACCCCTTTTTGACCTCAAAATGGCTAAAAGGACTAAAATAACTAAGGACCAAGGCTAGTATAACATTAAATGACATTAATTAACTTATAAAACACCTTGTGACATATGTATTAGACCACTAAAACACCTAAAAGTAAAATTTGGTCAACAAAATGAATTATGTGTTGGGTCTTACTAGTCAAAATTGAGATTTTACAACATTCCTTGTTATGATTAGTCAAAATTTGAGTCTCATGAATTGCCTACATATTCAACTAAACCATTAAGGATATTAATTTAGCGTCGAAGGAGTATTTTGCCTAGGCACCTTCTTGTTCTATCATTAATCATTTGGCATTAACTTGTGTAGGTATTTATATTACCTTAGTTGAGTCCTAACTCTACAAGTTATCTCTGTGTTTTGTTCTAGCTTGAGCCTTAGTCGATTTGTGATTTTTATTGAACCTAGTTTTCCTTAATTTTGGTCATAACCAATTGGCATGTTTCCTTATATAATATTTTAACTCAACCTGGGATCACTCTTTTAGAGAAGCAAAGCCCCTTTCTAGACCTTGTGGTTGGCAATAATTAATGTAGGCATTTTGTTAATTACTTTAGCCTTTAGCCTTTAGTTGAGCTACCTTACATAGTGCTTTGCCTTAGCTAAATTTTGATTGGGATTCCCTTCATGGGTTTTTACCTTGGTCAAAAAATTACTTTGGCCTTTTGTTTTGAGATTTAACATATCCATTTAGGCAAGTTACCTTGCATAGCAATTTCCATATCTGCTCAACAAGTTCCTTGTGCATCTTTTCTTGCATAATGTTTGTCTTAGCCATTCATCAATTTATTTGCACAACTTTACTTGTGCAACATCTTTTTAGCCATTTACTGGGTTTATTACACAGTGCCTTGACTTATAGGATTTTTAATTGGAAATTTATGTGTCCTTTTGCCTTAGCTAATTTATCTCTTTGGCCTTTTGTTTTGATTTTTCCTTAGCTAATTTGTCACATGGCAAGAAAGGTTCTCAAGAGCATGAAGATAAGTCAACATGGGCTTAGATCACATAGAGGCAACCATGTAACATTAGTTGCATTTACAATGACTAGGGTTAGATTTTGACAACTATCTGAAAGCCATAAAAATATTTATCATTTGGAACAAACTCATGAAGAAACTTTTGAAAGCTATCAAAATGAATCAAGACTATGGGCTTCTGAATTATTGTCATGTATGTTAAAATTTTTAGGGAAGTTATAGGATATATTTTGTGAAATCGAATGGATTCTAGTGTCTATCCATGGTCATAAATTTTATGTTGGTTTTATGATGTGTCATGCCTATATTTTAGGGAAAACAAATGGGCATGACATTTTGGTATCAAATCTCAAGTTAAACATTGGGAGATCTAAGAATTTTAATTTCTTTTAGCTTTGTGGTTTCCACATTTATTCTGAAGTCTTTCCTTTTAACATACATAAAGAGAGGAGGATGTATAAAATGTCATGGAAAAGATCTTATTAGTGAGCATGAACCTCCTAATTAGCAAGGGCTAAATGATGTTGGAACCCAAATCATTTTGGTTATGCAACATATGTGGGATGTTTTGTAGGAGAGAATATTGGCAACACCGTTAAAGGTAGAGAGGCACTCTCCACATCATTCCTAGGATGCTCAGAGATGAGTTGAAAGAGAGAGGTTTATAATTAATCATTATCACCATTCAAATGGTGATAGAGGTGAATTGCATCACCATAATGAGAGATGATAGAGATGAGACATAGACTGTCCTCCTAGACTTGTGCTTTGAGATTTAGTGAAGGAATTCATCAGACTACATCCTCCTACTTTTGATGGTATATAAGAAGTATTCATAGTAAAATCATGGTTAGATATCATGATAGGATTATTCACTCTACATTATTGTGACTTAAATGAGAAGGCCCATTTAGGTACTCACTTTCTTAGAGATGCAACTAAGATGTGGTGGGAAGGAAAAGAGTAGAAGATCTACTTAACACCAGCTTTCCTCATTTAATAATTATTTGAGGAGTATTTTAAAGAATGCTACCTATCCCCTCATTATGTGTAAATAAATTGGATGAGTTTCATGACTTTTGAAAAGGAAGTGACATAGTGTCATAATACAAGTGTTGCTTTTTAGATCTGATCATGTATGCAAGGTTAAACTAATGAGACAATCCAAGTGAATAGGTTCATTATATGCATAAATTTGGAGCTAGTTGGTGTAGTGTAAATTTTAACTCCTAATTCCTTAATAGTAGTAGTTGAAAAGGCCTATTTGGTTGAGGAGTATTTTGGAAAGACTTATGATGCCAAAAATAAATTTTATGGCATGATGTTGTTTTAACATGACTCAAGGTCACAAGGTGTATAACATGTACCTAGGGGGTGTTGGAAAATAACTCAATCCAAATTTATACCCCCTTAGCAAAATTAGTTTGAGGGTAACCATTCTGGATGTAGATGGAGTAGGAACTGGTTGGATAAATATCTCCCAGGGTATGGTAACACTAGACCATAGAACATCAATAGACTGGGATTGCATAAACTTAGTAATCTAAGGAGGTAAGACCATATAGATCAACTACTTATTTTAGACCTAGAACAATTGGATCCCCCTCAGGGTGAGATTATAATAAAGGTGAGTGTTTTGGGTGTAGATCTCCTAATCATTTTTCATGAGATTATCCTCTTGGACTATCCATTGCTAGTAGGTACAAGGCCCAAGTGTTGAAGTAGATAGTGGTTGATGTGGGTTGAGGACATATAATTTATGCAGTAGTGGATGGCCACCAAGCTGAGCACTAGGTAATAGACATAGAAACCACATGTATAATATAAAGAATTTTAATTTTAGTTTTGGTTCTATTTAAGAGCTTATAACTCCTTTATTTCTCCTTTTATCATCAACTATTTTGGGCTTGTGGCTATGATGTAGTTAGAAACTTGGGCAGTTGACTTGGCTTCTGGGACTAAGTTATCTATTAGCTCTTTGGTGAGTATTTGCATATTAGGCTTGGGTGTCATCTCCTCCATAGTGGACTTGAAAATAACACCCTTAGGAACCTATAATGTTGTCTTGGGTATGGATTGGATTGTGGATCATAAATCCAAGTTAGATTTTCATAACAAGGTTATTGAGTGTGTAGATGACCTTGAGACTCTATGGGCTCAAAACTTTGTTAAGTGGACAAATTGGTGAGTTTGAGTCAATACTATGGGAATTGAATCTTTATGTTAGTAAATAACATAGGGAAAAGTCCCTCTTCTATTAGTAGGTAGAGATAAATTTATTCAAATCCAAATGGGGAAAGTAGGGAAAGAGCTATTCATAACTATTCATAGCAAAAATGTTTTCTATAGGGTTTTCATACTTTTAACAAGCAAGTATGAAAAGGAGATATAAAAGAAATGAGGTGGATTAAGGAAATGATGAGAAATAGAGAAAGGAATAAAAGGATAAAGGTATTATTATATCCAGTTAAACACAAAAGCTACCATAATAATCCTGGAAAAAAATAAAGATGACACTAGGTGACTAAACACAGAGATTCACTAGAATAGCCCAAGAAAGAAAAACATCATGCTTATGTAAATATACTTTTTTAATGGGTGATAAATACATAATTACAACCTTATGATTTTTAAACATACACTGAGATTATTCTTTGATACTAATAGTAAGTCAAAGACAAGCATCCTGTATTTACCCATAAAGACAATTAAAATATTGATTAAAACCCACAAAGATTCACATTTATGAAAATAACAAACATATTCAAAAGGAAATTATACTATGAAATTTTCACATTAAGACTAATTGATAACATTTATGAATTTTTTTTGAAATCAAAAATATGAATACAAATGAATCATACACACAGTGATAATTCATGAAGAGAATCTGAACACAATTTTACAAATATCCTTCTTTGTATTGATCCTTATTGAGTTATAATACAATATCACCTTCCAAAAATATGTATCAGAGTTCTATTTTTCAAAAATCCTCATATAATGATCCTAACACTCATATTTATAATGCAGGAAGGTGGTTATAGTGTGTAACCGCATTTTTTTCATTTTAGATGGTGTAAAAGTGATTTTACAAAAAAATACCACTTAAGTGGTGTAAAAATGAGTTGATGCAATTGCACCACATGCAATAGTACAAAAGAGAAATTTTAAAACCTAAAATGTGTAGAGGTGTAATTGTACTTTTTTCACCAAGTGAAATTAGGACTCATGATTTACAAAGTTAACACAGTGCATTTGTGCTAATTAAATTTATGAGTTTTTACTTTAAAAAATTTTAATTGGAAATTACAAAATAAGATTCAACATTTACATGAAATACTAGAATCTTTTGATATAGATTATTCATCTTCACTTTAACTGAGGATGATTTCAATTTTATCTGACAAATGATTCTTTCCTTCTATTTCACCCATTTCAAAAATCCATATTTATGCTTAACCATTGACGCCATGGTATCTCTAATTCCTAAACTCAAAAATCCTATAAATGGAGCTAAAAGATTATCAATAAAGTGAGCAGGTATCCATATAAGAATTTCACAACCAAGTAGGAGAGAAAAATGACTTATAATAAGAATTAATGAGTCATGATGATCTGTAAAAGCATTCATGAATTAGTTACTAATATATCCTAATGGTAAAATTTTCCATATCCTAATCATTTCCAAGACCAAAAATGTTGCCAAAGCTACTCCAAAATTGAGTTTCAATAAGTCTAGATCAAAGAGAAGAGTTGGCACAAACATTATGATAGACAACAAATGGTAAATTTTTTGAAGAAGTATCTATTCAATCTACATTCCCTTGAAATATTGTAAAAGTGAAAAATAAACATGAAAATAACTTCCAACTAGTAGATGTAGACTACTAATCTTTCCATTGGTTTCTCTAATATAAAATCAATGACCCATAACAGAGGTGTGTTTGAAAATATTTGATATGATACAACCATTATAGTGTAATCATGATTAATATTATCCCAAGAGCTAAATAAAACATAATGGAGCTTTGAAAATATTCTTAATCCCTTTTATTATTTCTTGAGGTTTAAGTCTTTATAAGGTTTATAAAACATATCTAAATGCAGAGGAGAGGACTGTAAGCCATTAACATTAATAATGGGCTACCCAATAATGCATGAATATCTATACTAATCTCATCTCCCTTTGTACTGTACAACTCACTTCCACAGGGAATGTTTATTTTTTGGTTTTCTTTTTATCTTCAACCATATGCTTGGCACCATATGGTTTGTTATTGGTAGGGGAAAAGAAAAATATTTAATTTTTATTTCTCCTTTTTATGATTTGCATGCTCTCCTTGGACCGTACAACTATACAACTCCTCTTTATGGGTAGAAATAATGAAATTAATTAATTATTATTGTTTTTTAAAAAAAATTATCTCTCCTAGAGCACTCTACAATTATAAATGATAGCAAAAACAATTTTAACCTACTACCTTTCTTTTTATTTTCATCTCTCCTTCCATATTTGTGTTTTATGGTTTTATTTTTCAGGAAAAAACAAATTAAATTTGCTTCTTTTCTTTTTATTTTTCACTTCTTACCCTCTTCCAATTCTAATGGTGCCATATGGTTTCCCTTATGTAATAAACATAGAAAATTATCTTTGATTTGGTGTTGAGTAAATATATGCAAAATCATTTGGAGATTTTGCTCGCCTAAATGGTGTGGAATGGATTTGAAAAATTTGGAAGAGATGTTTTATTTTAACATGACTTGTGGAAATGACAAGGCCATTTGCACATTTTGGGGAGAATAAAAATCAATTTGCATGATTGGGGAAAAATAAAGCTTGCATAGATAGAAGTGGAAGGGAATATTTTAATTGCATGATTCGGGGAAGTGTCAAGACTCATTGCATGGTAGTGAGAAGAATAAAAAGTTAATTACATATTTAATTAAAATAATTGAAGATTATGTCAATTAAATTTATTATTTTTTAATTTTGTAATTAAATTGCATGCAAAGGTGAAAATATAAAATTGCACTAATTGAAAAAGTGTTTAGGTAATTTAGCGCAACTCGAGAAAAAATATAAAGCACTTGCATAGCTTGAAAAAAATTTAATGAGACTTTTGCATAGTTGAGGGATAAGTTGAAATCATTTTACATGGCATGAGAACTTCAAAGGGAATTTGCATGTTTTGGGAAATAAGATGTTTTGATTGCATCTTTGGTTTTTAATTTAATTAATTAATTAATTAATTAATTTTCAATCTTTTAAAATTGAAAATTTTAGACCCAAACTAAAAGTAGCCAAAAATTAATAAATTTTTTTCTAATTTTTTTAATTTTCAAAAATTGTGACAACAACCAACTCTAACTGAGATTTTAATTTGCAAGGGATGGAAAGAACTTAGACTCTGGTTTCATAGGAAAGTATCTTATACATTAGGAAATGGAGTTTTAAATTTGACTATAACTTGATCAAATTAGAGACAAACGATCCTTGATAAAATGATGGGTCATAAAACCATCATAATGATATCACACGTCAACGGATAGTGTATGTGAGGGCATTAGGTACTCAACCTGATAAATGTTGTCACATATCCCAAAAGATAGTGTATGTGAGGGAATGTTTCATTATGTGTTTTCACATAAAATAAAATGCAAAGAGAGAAATCTCTCCTAAAACTTTTATGATTGAATTTAGATACCAAGAATGACTAGAACTTGTTAAGAAATTTATTGAGGATCAAATTTAGTCATAGAAACACTTTCATTTAATAAATGGAATGCAAGGCTCATATTTGTGTACCTTGATCTGACTAACTAACATCAAATTTTCCTATCTCAATCATATGAAAAATGGACATGCATTGTCGAGACATATCTCCTACTCATAATATTTTTATTTATATCTTAATCCAACCAACTGATAGTTAGTTTGTCTATCTCAATTGTATGAGAAATGAACACATGCTTCTAGGCCATATCTCCTAGTCATAATAATTCTACATGTTAACCACCTATTTACTTGAATAGATCCAATAAAAACCTATCCATTCTTTCATTTTAGGAATAAACATCCATATCATCATTTTTAATACTAAAATAATTATTCTTTGAATCTATTGTCAATTATGTTGTCTTATAGATCCACTTAGATAAATAAATTTAATGTTTCTTTCTAAGAATGTGATCTTTTCATTGACCTGAATCAGTGGCCATTCTGACACCCTTGCAAATCATGTGATTTCCTATGATATCTGCCAAATAGATATTATAGTTATAAATGTGTGTAGGTAGAAGGACCAAAACACATAGAATAAGGAGCAATAGATAGACTATTACATTTATTAAAAATCAACACACACACACACACACCAAAAGGAAATAAGAAAAGGAAAGAAACCAAAATAGGGAGAATAGAACTATTTACAAGGTACAAAGGAAAATGAGAAGAATATACAAATCCATTCATTGGATGAGAGAAGTAATTTCCATTTTGAAACAATGGATTTGAATTACAAGGTGTAAACACATATAGTAGTTTTGACCAAGTAGGTGGGAAGAAGAGCTTACAATAAATGTTGACATAAGGATGATCATGAATGAACAAGTCAAAAATGTCATGTCTTGGAATGGATTTTTTTGAACTTTACAATCTTCTATGAGTATTTTTTTATAATACTATACTTCTTCAATGTCTTCTTGGTTGGTTTCAAATGCATCTATACCAGATATAGGATTTGAACTAAAGTGAAGTATGTTGCATGTTACTTTCTGAGATGGATCACCAATAGAAATATATTATAGAATGAATTGAGTGAATATATTCCTTTCCATATTATTTCTCATGACAGAGAAAAATTCATCATTGAATGATTTTTTATCATTACCTTCATCAATTGCTTCTTCCTTGATGGTTTCCATTTCACTTGAAATGAAAACTGGGTACCATTCATTTTGTTCCATCTTGATGTCTTCTTTGACCTCAACTTTGGCATGACTATGATATTCAATATGTATAGGCTTGATTGATTTGGATTCAAATATTATGGATAACTCTTCTACAATAAAATATGAAAAGGAAATGCTAGGAGAATCTTCACTTTTGACCACTAAATATTTTATCCAAATACAAGAGGGATATTCTAATTTACTAAAAAAATTATTCTATATTATCTCCTATTTAAAAAATTAAAACATCAACTCTGCATTAATCTTCCTTTATATTTTTGTTTCAACCAATTGTTCTTCAAATATCTCATTTTCTCTTAGGACTGTGAAGTTTGAGCAATATTGTGAAATAGACAAATCTTTCTCTTATCTATAAAGGGGGAAACTAAATTCTTTGTCTATTCTATGATCAATCATTAGTTCTTCTAAATTTTCACCTTCTTCTATAATTGTGAAAATAAAATAATCATATGTGATAGGAATCCCTTTATCTTTTACTCTATTAGAGTTTCAACATGTTTGATCAAGAGTTTGCCTTCAGTATCTATTTTCTTAATGATGATGACTCTTGATTATATTAGGTTTCACTACTTTTTCACAATTTCCAATAGTTATAATATGTTTTGAAACTTCATTCTTAGATATTCTAGATAAGACCATGTCATATTCAATCTTGATAACTTCTTATTGTGCAACTTCCAAGTCATTTATCTTGTTACTCATCAAGATGAATTTTATTTCTGAGTATAGAGAACCAATGAAGACATAAATTTGGTTATTGGGACTTTATTGATCTACCTTAGGAATAAATTTTAATAATTTGTTGAATCGAGATATGAACTCTCTCATTTACTCATGGTCTTGCTTATGGATATGGAAGAAATTTGACAATAATGTACACACATTTGTAGCTAATTTGAATGTGTTTAATAGCTTATTCTTAAAGGAATCTTAACTCATAATGCATCCATCTTATAGGTGCTAAAACCATTTAGCAATTGGCTTAGAGAGAATTTAAAAAAAAAATTGATAATGACATCTTCATGAATAACTCTTAACATACTAAAAGACACTGTGAAGGTCGAGTTATGGTTATCTACATATTGACCATTTTCACTTGAAAAATTAAAAAATATCTTCCTTGAGCCTGAAGGTAATTAATTATATTGAGCCAATTCAACATCCCAAAATGTTTTCCCCATAGAGAACATTGGTATTGGGGTGAACTAATGCCATTTATTTAATTAGAAAGGTGTGGGTAATAGGTATTGTATCTCAATATATTCACCAACCTCTATTCTAGGGGAGGTTCCTTGAAATGTCTAAAAAATACATGCATAAATCACCTCGATCCCCAATGGAGTCACCAAAAACTATTGGCTCAAAAAATTATTAGGGGGATAAATTAATGACTTTGAGTCAATAGTGTGGGAACTAAGTCCTTACATTAGTCAACAATGGATGGAAAAATTCCCTCTCCTATTACTAGACAAATCTACCTTTATTGAAAACCAAAAGGGAAAAATAGGAAAAAGAGCTATTCACAACAAAACTATTTTCTATAGGGGTTTCATACTTTTAATAAAAAAGTATAGAAATGAGATAGAAAGGAAATGAGGTGAATGAAGGGAAAGATGGGAAATAGATAAAGTAAAGGATTAAAAGGAGAAACAGATTATTATAGATAGTTAAACATAGTAGCTACCATGATAATCCTAGGAAAAAATGAAGGTTGACTATAGTTGACTAAACACAGAGATTCACTAGAATAGACCAAGAAGGAGAAACACTATGCCCATAAAAATATCTTCTCATTCAATGGGTGGTAAATACATAATTACATCCTTAAGAGTGTAAAACATACATTGAGATGATTATCTATTTGCATTTGTGGAAATATCAGACATAGATTCAAAAGGAAATTATACTATTCAATTTACAAATAAAGACTAATTTATAATAATTATGACAAAGTTTCTAAAGTAAATATTTCAATACAAATGAATCATACACATAGCCATAATTCATGAAGAGAATTTAAACACACAATTTACAAATTTCCTTCTTTATATTGATCCTTGTTGAGTTTTAATACAATCTATATTTATAAAAATATGTCTTAGAGATGTTTTTCAAAAAGCCCCTTCTAATGATCCTAAAACTTATATTTATAATCTAGGAAGGTGATTGTGGTATGTAACCACCTTTTTTACATTTGAGATGGTCCAAAGGTGATTTAATAAAAAAACACCACTTAAGGGGTGTAAAAATGAGTTGGTGAAATTGCACCACATGCAAGTGTGCATAAGAGAAATTGTATGACTTGAAAAGTGCAGAGGTGCAATTGTGATTTTTGCACCAAGTGAAATTAAGACTCATGAATTACAAATTTGACATAGTGCATTTACATTAATTACATTTTCAAGTTTTCACTTCAAAAAATTTATAACTAAAAATTTCAAACAAGATTCAAAATTTACATGAAAAGACTAGAAGCATTTGATGGAGCCTATTCATCTTCACTTTAGCTAAGGATGATTTCAAATTTCTCTAATAAATGATTATTTCATTCTATTTCACCCATTACAAAACTCAATATTTATGCCCAACCATCAATGCCATGGTATCTCTAATTCCCAAACTCAAAAATCTTACAAATGGAGCTAAAAAATGACCATTGAAGTGCATAGGAATCCATATAAGAATTGCACAACCAAATAAGAGATAAAAATGGGTTATAATAAGAATTTATGAGTCACAATCATTTTTAAAAGAATTTATGAATTAATTAATGAGATAATGGTAAAATTTGCCATATCTTAATAATTTCCAAGACAATAAATGTTGCCAAAGCTGCTCCAAAAGTAAGTTTCAAGAATTCTGGATCAAAGAGAAGAGTTGACATGGCCATTATGATAGCTAGTAAATGGTAATATTTCAAAGGAAGTATATATTAAATAATACTATCCTTTGAAATATCTTAAAAGTGTAAAATAGACATGTAAATAAAAACCAACCAATAGATGCAAACTACTAATCTTTCCACTGGTTTCTCCAATATAAAATCAATGACCCATAAAAAAGGCATGTTTGAAAATATTTGATATGATATAACCAATATGGTGTAATCATGATTGATGTTATCCAAATATCCAAATAGAACATAATTGAGCATTTAAAATCTTCTAAATCCCTTTCATTATTTCTTGAAGTTCAAATCTTTGTAAGTTTTATAAAACATATCCAAATATGGAGGAGAGGACTATAAGCCATTAAAATTACTAATGGTCTATCTAACAATCCCTTAATGATCATACCAATCTCATCTCCCTTTGTGCCATGCAACTCACTTCTGTAGGCAAAAGCAATTTTTTGTTGTTTTGTTTTCTTTTTATCTTCAACCATCTATTATGGCAACCTATGGTTTTGTATTGGTAGGGGAAAACAAAAATATTTAATTTTTATTTCTCCTTTTCATGATCTGCATACTCTCCTTGGATTTTACAAATATACAAATCCTCTTTGTGGGTAGAATGAATTAAATTAATTCATTCTTGTTGTTAAAAAAACTTATCTCTTTTGGATCATTGTACAATTCTAAATGACAACAAAAATAATTTTAACTTGTTACCATTCTTTTTATTTTCATCTCTCCTTCCATATTTGAATCACAAATCTTGTTTTATAGGCAAAAACAAATTAAATTTGCTTCTTTCTTTTTATTTTCACTTCTTACTGAAAGGAATATGAGATTGCAAAAACAATTCCTTACACTAACCAAAAGAGGAGAATATGCAAATAATTTCAATAGTTGTTACACAATTAAAAGAAACACATAAAACTAAAAGCATAAAAAAACCATAACACATGATTATGTGGGGAAAACCCTTTTGGAAAAAAAAAACCCTACACTCCAAAGAAACTCAATGTATTTATCAAATCACCAAGATTACAACACACTTGCAGAGCAAGCCTTCATATGAGCACCACCAATATACTACACACAGGAGAAGAACTATTTCTATAGAGCTTCAGTGCCTTTACACAACTCTTTAGCTTAAAATCCTACAAATATTAACTATTCATTACAAATTACAAAGGAGAACACTTCTTACCTATAGAAGTTACAAATAAGATGAAAAACAAGGAAATTTCATGAGAAAGGCAAGGAAATTATCCATCCTTTAGTGGAACCACTATTCATCAATAGTAACATGCTTCTATTCTTGTTCTTTGGTCAAAAATGGATCCTCCACTTATGACACATCATCCTCCACTCTAAAAAGCCTCCAAAACTATGCCCCACTCTCACATGTGCCTTTAATATGGAATAGTAACTTATTCCCCACTATCCAACGTGGCTCCACATGCTTTTAAGAGATTATCCATCAACATTTGACTTCTCCTTCACTAAAAATAATGAGTACAATAAATAAATTAACCCAATATACATTCTTTGTCATTTTGTACCTAAAGGAAAATCATGTGCATCATAAAAGGCAACAACTTGTCTCCTTAATGGAGTGGTATGCCCCACTTCCACTCACATGCACTTACATCATAAATTCCTCTATGGTCCATGCCAACTCATCATAAGACACATCAACACCTACATCACCCCCTTTATCACCTACCACATCACATGCACAATCATTGCCAACTCACAACTACCACCTCATCACATGAATAGTGATTGTGTATAGTAGCTTGTGAATAGTGTATCATGAATAGTGCCCTAACTTATCAAGTTGAGACACCTCAATTCCCAACATTCTCCCACTTTTCAAATACTTTTAAAGACCCAAGGGAACAATACCAACATGAACTTACCATCGAGGGTCCAAAAGGTCCATAGACTCCAAACACATCTCAACCTTTCTATGCTCACAAGCTTAGTCAATGAATCTAAAACATTCATCAAAGTATCTACCTTTATTAGCTCCACTCTTCCATCCTCGACCATATCTTTCACAAAATGATATTATACATCAATATGTTTTCTCCTAGCCTAAAAATTTGAGTTCGTTGGTACATAAATAACACTCTAACTATCACAATAAACTGTCACTATACCCTATTTTAACCTAATATATGAGCACATCTCTTAAACCAAATGAATTATTTACAAGCATGAGTAGATGCCATATACTCTACCTCTATATTGTACAAATTTCTCATAACCTATCACTTACTCATCAAATTTAATTCACCACCAAACAAAGTCAACACATAAGCACTAGTGGATGTTTTGCTATCAACATCACCTGCCCAATCTAAATCCACATAACCATGAATGTCAAGAGGACACTTGTCTCTAGTCATGTTATCATGATAATATAAGGAATACTCTATGGAAACCCACAAATATTTGAATACTCTTCTAATGACATCTCAATGAAATCTACCAGGATTAGACATATAATAGGAAAGAGCTCCCACTAGTTGGGTAATGTCTAGTCTAGTGCAGACCATAACATATATCAAACTTTTATTTAAACTCTGGTAAGGCACTTTGATCATGTATTCCATATCTTATGGGGATGTAGGACACTATGTAGTAGATAAATTTATTCCTAATAACAAAAAAACACATAATGGTTTGCAATCCTACATGTTAAACCTCTATAATATGGAATTCACATACTTACTCTAGATAAGCCATAGCTTTCTATATTGTCTATCTCTGCTAATATCCATACCAAGAATGTGTCTCATATCACTAAGATATTTTATCTCAATTTTTTTTTAGAGTTGATATTTGAGATTTGAAATCAAAACTTTCCCATTGCCAACAAACAACATATCATCAACGAATAAGGCAATAACTAGGAAATGATCACCATCAATTTTATAATAAATAAAATGATCAAATTTAGACTTATTAAAACCCAAAATTAATACACATGTATCAAATTTACGGAATCACATCTTAGGACTCTACTTGATATCATACAAGGATTTATTTAACTTTTAAACTAAATTTCTTTTACCTTTCACCATGTAGTGCTCTAGTTGTGTCATATAAATCTCCTCCTCTAAATCACCATGAAGGAAGGTAATATTCACATCCATTTTATCAATCTCTAAATCATGATCTGATATAATAGAAATCAAGAATCTAATGGATGTCATTTTAGCAACAGGGGAAAAAATCTCACCATAATCAATACCTTCAACCTAAGAGCAACCTTTTATAACCAACTGAGCTTTGTAATTGTCAACATTACCATTTAAACTAATCTTTTTTATGGAACACCCATTTGCATCCAATAGGATTACATCCTTTAGGTAATGGTACAAAGTATCATGTATTAATATTCTTTAAATCTACCTTTTCTTTCTCCATAACAACCTTCTAGGACTCTGCATCATTCATACCCAAAGCTTTTTCTATATATCTCAGTTCATCAATGTTAGTACTCAAAGTAAATATACATCTTCAATCATCAGAAGAATACCTTTTTGGTGGTTGTCTATGCCTTGTATACCTTCAAAAAAGTTGACATGGAATTTCTTCTTCATCTACCTCCTCTTCAAAATATTTAGAGCTTGACGAGCTCTCCTCAACTTCTGTCTTTCTCATGGCCTCAACTCAACTTTCTTAGGCATAGGAGGAAGTTGAATCACACATTTATTTTTTGTTTTCTCTAGCTGAAATTTAACAAAATAAGGCTCAGTTTTTCTAAAAATAACACTTATAGAATATATTTCCTTCTGTGACACTAGATCCCAAAGTTTGTATCCTTTCACATCATAACTATGACTGATGAATATACATTTCACAACCTTGTTCTCCAAATTTGTATGCTTCTCCTTAGGCAAATGTGCATATGCCTCACAACCCAAAATGCTAAGATATCTCAATGAAGGATTATGGCTATACGACACCTCCATAGGCATTTTATCAACAATATTTAATGTAGGAGACTTGTTGATCAAGTAACAAGCAGTGGTTACAACTTTGGCCTAAAACCTTTGTTTTAGTCCAGTACCACTAAACATACTCCTAACCTTTTATATTAATGTATGTTCATTATTTTTGAAAATCCATTATATTGAGGTGAATATGGATTTGTCTTCTATCTTTGTATACCAAAATCTTTAGATAATCTATCAAAATCATTAGAGCAAAACTCACCGCCATTGTTAGTTCTCAAACATTTAATTTTCTTTCTAGTTTTCAACTCAACCATTACTTTAAACTCTTTAAAGTGATTGAAAACTTTAGATTTACTCTTCAAAAAATAAACCCATGTCCTTCTACTAAAATCATCAATAAATGAAATATAATATGTGGATTTTGAAATCAAAGGAATATTAATAGAAACAAATACACTAGAATGAATATCATCCAAAACACCACAAGATTTATGAGAACTCAAGTAAAAGTGAACATGGTTTTGTTTACCATAAACACAAAAATCATGAAATTCAAATTCAAGATTACAATCAGTCAAACCTTCAACAAGATTTTTATTCTTCAAGGCCCTCATACCTTTTTCACCAATGTGACCAAGTCTCTAGTGTCATAACATAGTCTTCTTTGTAGACAATTTTAACTCTATAGAATGAGCACCCTTAGGTACCCAGAAGCCATGACCATCTATAGATATAGTGATTACCTCTTTATCCAATGGAGTAGTCTCAAACTTAGTCTTCATATAAGTACTATTTCAATCAACCATGAATGCATAAAGCTTGTACGAAGTGTCAATCCTAACACCTTTAATTATCACCATAAGACCTCTCACCATCTTACAGCCTAATTCAAAAAATTCAACTTGCACTCTCGTATCTATTAGCTTGATCATATATAATAAATTATGAGTTAGCCTTAGGATATCAAACACACCATCAAAGTGTTTAATCCTTCCATCTATAAATTTGATTTTAACTCTACCATGGCCAATAATGGTTAGAAAAGAATCACCACCCAAGTACATTTTTTCTCCATCAAAATTTCATATGTAGAAAATCAATTTCTATTAGAGTTCATATGATAAGATGCACCTGAATCAATTAACCATGAAGCATTACCTTCATGGGTTGTGAAGGATGCAATTAAAGGATCACTACCTTCTTTCTCAAATTCAAAATCAAAATGAAACTTATTTTCCTATTTATAATCTGATCAGTAGTGACCATGCTTTCCACAATTCCAACATCTCACCTTGGGCTTTCTAGGATATTTTGATGTCCCCTTGGACTTGGATTGAGACTTTTCATGCTTCTCATTCTTCTTGCCTCTTTCTTTATATCTTCTTTAAACATGCAGAGCCTCTTTGGCACTGATATAAACTTTCCTTCTCATTTATTTAGAAATTAAAGAACCTACAACATACTTAATTTTTAGGGTTATATAAGTACTTCCTATAGCCATAACGAGATAATCCCATGAGTCGGGCAAAGAACAAAGCAAAATTTGACATCTCTATTCCTCATCCATTTTAACACCAAATGATACTAACTAAGCCACAAACATATTAAATAATTTTAGGTGGTCTATAATTTGTCTACCTTATTCCATTCTCAAAGAATACAACTTTTTACTCAATAAAATATTATTAACAAGAGACTTAGCTTGGTAGATCTCACCTAGTTTCTTCCACAACTTCTTTGATGTAGTCTATTCATGGACATTAATCTGTACAGAGTCTACAATGCAAAATATGATGAAAATTTTTCTTTCTAATCCATAAAATCATACTTAAATTCTTCATCTATATCTATAGGTGTCTAAACATTCTCATTAATGGCATCCCATAGATCATGGTCAATCAACATATCTTCCATATTCAACTTCTACATCTCAAAATTGTTACCTGAAAACATTTTAACCTCCATTATCCCTTATGTTCTTGCCATATTAAAATTCCTACAATAAAAAACATCAAATGTCTCTTACACAATCTCCCACTGGATTAGTTCTAAAAATCCAACAAACCCATAACTAGAACCAAAATTGTCCAGGCTTTGATACCAAATGAAAGGAATACAAGATCACAAAAATAATTCCTTACACCAACCAAAAGAGGGGAATATGACAATAATTTGAATACTTGTTACACAATTAAAATAAACATATAAAAACCAAAACAATAAGCATACCATAACACATGATTATGTGGGGAAAACCCTTTCATAAAAAAACTCCACACTCAAAATTAGCTCAATGTATTTATAAAATCACCAAGATTATAACACACTTGTAGAGCAAGTATTCATAGGAGCACCACCAATATACTACACATAGGAGAAAGAATAGTTCCATAAAGCTTCAGAGCCTTTGAACAACTCTCTAGATTACAAGCTTACAAAGCTTAGCTACTTCATTACAAATTATAAAGGAGAACACTTACTTATAGAAGTTACAAAGAATATGTAAAACAAGGAAACTTCATGAGTAAGGCAAGGACATTCACCACCCTTTAGTAGAACCAACATTCATCAATAGTAACATGCTTGTATTCTTGTTCTTTGGTAAAAAATAGACCCTCCACTTGTGACATGTCATCTTTCACTCTAACAAGCCTCCAAAATTGTACCCCACTTTTGCATGTGTCTCCAATATGGAATAGTAACTTATTCCCCACTATCCCATGTGACTCTACATGCTTCCAAGAGATTCTCCATCAAATTTTGACTTTTCCTTCACTCAAAATCATTATTTCAACAAATAAAAAAGTATAAAGGAGAACACTTCTTACTTATAGAAGTTATAAAGAATATGTAAAACAAGGAAACTTCATGAGTAAGGCAAGGAAATTCACCACCCTTTAGTGGAATCAATATTCATCAATAGTAACATGCTTATAGTCTTGTTATTTGGTAAAAAATAGACCCTCCACTTGTGACATGTCATCTTTCACTCTAACAAGCCTCCAAAATTGTACCCCACTTTTGCATGTGTCTCCAATATGGAATAGTAACTTATTCCCCACTATCCCATGTGACTCTACATGCTTCCAAGAGATTCTCCATCAAATTTTGACTTTTCCTTCACTCAAAATCATTATTTCAATAAATAAATTCACCCCATATCCATTCTTTGTCATTTTTCACCTAAAGCTAACTCATGTGCATCACAAAAGGTAACAAATTGTCTCCTTAATGGAGTGTTACACCCCACTTCCACTCACAGGTGTTTACATCATATAGATTCCTCTATGGGAAATTATAACTCATCACAAGCTACATCAACACCTATATCACCACCTGCATCACTTGCCACATTACATGTACAATCATTGCCAACTCCCCACTACCACCTCATCACATGAATAGTGATTTTGAATAGTGTCTCATGAATAGTGCCTTGACTTATCAAGGCTGAGACACCTCAAATACCAACACTTACCCTCTTCCAATTCTAATGTCACCATATGGTTTAAATTTTCCAATAAGCATAGAAAAGGATCTTTGATATGGTGCTAAGTGAATATATGAAAAGTTATTTGGAGATTTTGCACACTTGAATGGTGTGGAATGGATTTGAAAGATTTGGAAGAGAAGTTTTGTTTTAAATGAATCAGGGAAATGATAATGAAATTTTCATGATTTGGGGAGAATAAAAATCAGTTAGCATGGATGGGGAAAAACAAAACTTGCATGCATAAAAGCAGAGGGAAAGATTTTAATTGCATGATTTGGGGAAGTGTCAAGACTCATTACACGATAGTTGGAAGATTAAAAACTGAATTGCATATTATTTTAATATATTAAAAAATTATTTAAGTTAAATTTTTTATTTTTTATTTTATATTTTCATTGCATGCAAAGGTGTAAATATAAAACTACATGACTTGAAAAAGTGTTTAGGGAATTTAGCACATCTCAAAAAATATATAAAGCACTTGCACAACTTGGGAACAAGACTTTGAGTTTTTAATTAAATTAATTAATTTATAATTTTTTAAATTGAAAATTTTAGACCCAAACCAAAATTATCCAAAAAATAAATACAATTTTTTGCTAATTTTTTGAATCTTCAAAAATTATGACAACATACTCTATTGATGTTATCCAATGTTCAGAGACTTGTTTCCCTTCACATGATCACTACGATGAAAATCAAGAAGAGTGTAAGGAAAAGTTGTCAATTATTTCCTATCATGGTAAGTGATAGGTTGGATGAGTTAGAGAAGTATTATCTTTATGACCATCATGTTCTATGGAAATTTCCTTATGTGTTTCTAGATGGACTTCTGGGTATGCCTCTTTCAAGGGAGATTAATTTTTAGATTGACTTAGTACCTAGGGATGAGCCCATATTGAAAAAACCATATAGAACAGCCACACCAGAGTTATGTGAAATCAATTTGCATCTTGATAAAATCTTGGAAAAAGGATTAAATCATCCTAGTGTGTCCTCATGGGGAGCACTAGTCACCTTTGTGAAGAAGGATGGATCCCTTCGGTTGTGTATTGATTATCATCAATTAAATAAATTAATGATTAAGAATAGTTATACATTGCCTGTAATTGATGATTTATTAGATAAAATTTAGGAATACAAAGTATTATACAATATTTATTTTAAATCTGGATGCTATTAGTTATGTATCATGGATCTTGATGTTCATAAGACTATGTTTCAAACGTGGTATGGGAATTATGAATTTATAGTTGTACTATTTAGGTTGAATAATGATCTAGTAATATTCATGAGTCTAATGGAGTGTTTCACCCATTTTTAGATAGATTCATGTTGGTATTTCCTGATTACATTTCAATATATTTTCAAAATTAATAGGACCATGAGGACCATTTGAGGCAAGGCTTGTAGGTTTTAAGAGAAAACTGATTATTTGAAAACTTGGAGAAGTGTGCATTTGTATAGTTTGAGGTGAAATATCTTGGGAACATAATTTTAGGAGAATTAATATTTATGGATCATACCAATATTTTTAACATTATAGAGTGGCTTGCACCCTCCAACATTGCATAATTTCATAGCTTCATGGGATTGGCATGATATAGTAGGCGCTTTGTTGATAATTTCTCTCACATTGTGAATCCCATCAATTATCTTTAGAATTTCATCTTAGCATTTATTTATGACATTATAATCTAGTATAAAAATTAAGAGGAGCATGAGGACCATTTGAGGCATGTCTTATAGGTTTAAAGAGAAAACCAATCATTTGGCAACTTGGAGAAGTGCGCATTTGTGTAGTTTGAGGTGAAATATATTTGGAACATCATTTTAGGAGACTGAATATTTATAGATCCTACCAATATTTATGACATTATTTAATGGCTTATACCCTCTAACATTGCATAATTTTGTAGCTTCATGGGATTGGCATGATATTATAGACGGTTTGTTGAGAATTTCCCTCACATTGTGAATCCCATCAATTCACTTCAAAAAAAGGGGAAGAAGTTTGTTTGGAAAATAATGTGTGAGGAAGGTTTTCAACTAATTAAAGAGAAACTCACTAGTGCACCAATTTTGTCTATGCCTAATCCTATGGAAGAATTCCTTTTTTGCACTAATGCATCAAAGGAAGGATTAAGAGTTGTATTCATATAAGAAGGTCGAGTTATTACATATGAATCTCATAAATTCAAGGATTATGAGATGAGATACCCCACACATGATATGTAATTTACAACCATCATTGATGTTTGCTTAAGATGGTGAAACTTCTTGTTTGGTCATCATTTTATCTTAAAGATAGTTCATTTGAGTTTACAACATATTGGATGGAATTGTTGTGTGAATATGATTGTGAAATTTTGTATATCAAAGGAAATTAAAATGTAGTTTATGATTCCTTAAGTAGGAGGCACCATTAGTTGGAAATAATGAGTTTTCAAACTAACTTGAGAAGTCAGATTTTGAAACAACTTCCAAAGGATAACCTTTATAAAGAAGTAAGACAAATGTTGGATTTTGGTATGAACCTAAAAGGTAAATTTGAAGGATATTCTCTTGATATAGATGGTTTTTTTCCCATAAAGATCATATCTATGTTACCTTAGCTAGTGGATTTCATGAGCTAATTATGTATGATTCTCATAGAGCTCTTTACCAAGTGCAGCCTAGAGTTAAGACATTACATGCTGAGTTAAGGAAATTATATTATTATGCTAGTTTGAGGAATGATATTACTAATTTTTAAGCTCATTATCTAGAGTGATAGAGGGTAAATTTTGAGCATCAACATCTATTAAGATTTTTATATCCCCATGAGATTTTAGAATGGAAGTGGGACACTATTTACATTTATTTTATTCTAGGATTGCCTACCTTGACTTATCATCATGATGTGATCATGGTCATAGTAGATAAGTTAACCAAAGTAACTTATTTTTTCCCCATAAATACCACTTATAATGTCAATTCAATGGCAAAGGAATTTCTAGATGACATTATTAGATTACATAGGATTCCACATAAGATTATTTTAGATCGAGATATGGTATATAATTCTCACTTATGGACTTCTTTATAGAAGGAATCAAACAATCAACTAAATTTTAGTAGTTCCTACCATCCTAAGACTGATGGATAGACTAAGAGATTCAATCAAGTCTTAGATGACATGCTATACATGTATGTTATGGATCAACCATCTCATTGGAGAGACTATTTATATCTTGTTGAATTTTCTTACAATAATATCTATCATAATTAAATTAAGATGGAACCTTTCCAAGATTTATATGGTTGATCATGTAAAACCCCATTAAATTGGGACTGACTTGAGGATAGAGTTATGATTGGCCATGCCATGTTAGAAGACATGGACTGGTAAGTGATTAAGATATGACAACACCTAAAGACCGCCAGGGGTCAATAGAAGAAGTATGTTGATGTGAAAAGAATTAATAAATTTTGTAATGTTGGTGATAAAGTTTTCTTGAGGGTGAGACCCAATAAAATCTCCATCTATTATGAAAAATGGTCAAAATTTACAACTCATTTTTTTTACTATTTGTGGTCTTGGAGACCATTGTCCTAATAGCTTATCAACTAATCTTGTCACTTAGCCTAGCTCATATTCATGATGTTTTTCATGTTTCTATTTTTAGATAATATATTATTGATATTATTCATTTTTTATATTGGATTGCCTTGTGGGTCGAGACTAACAAGTCTTTAGTATTGGGTCCCACTAGTATTTTAACATGCATAATGTTAGCACTTTGAGGCAAAAACCTAGATTAGGTCAAGGTTCAATGGGACAAATATAATGCATCAAGAGTAACTTATTAAGATGCTACACATTTGAGGGTTTGGCATCTTGACCTCTTTTAGTGACTTCTAGGTGGAAGTCTACATAAGGGGAGGGGGATATAAGGCCTCATTTTGCATAGTGATCATCTTTGGAAAGATGACTATAAAACTCTGACTCATATATTTTGATTATTAAATTATGTGGTTAAGTCACATCTAGTTGAGGCATGTAATGATTTCATGAGGGATCTCATGTGTTGGAAACCATGAGAAATATATATTATCAATCATGTTTTGATTGATTAATTATGAAAGTATGATGCTTTTATTTCCTTCATATAAATGTTTCTTTATGAATTTTGATTGTGTCTATGAGATACAATGACTCAAAATATGTTTGAATTATTATTCCTAAGATTGTGAAATGATAAACTATGTATGTATTAAATCATATGAAAACATATATGTAGATGTTGATATTCCATGAATGATTGGATATGATTAATGGATTGAAATTGATTTGTTTGATTAAATTTTGTAGTTTCAACTATTTGGTTAGAGGAATTTGATGTGTGCATCAAGTGTGTAGGAACAATAAAAGGTCCAACGAAGAAGGCCAACAAAGGAAAGAGACTATATAAGCATGGTTATATCACTAATATATTTTAAAATCTATCAAAACTTGTGTTGATTATTTGGTTGCCTAGTCTACCACCTATTAGACATAGTGTTTGATTAGATGGCCAACGTTTAATCCTAGTTGGTGAAACTTGTTGTCACTTGACCTAAAGATCTTATAGCTAATGTCTTAAATGTCTAATGTATGATTGGTATATCTTTCATAGATTGCCTTAGTACTAATATCAAGTGGGAAAAGAGGTAAGTAGGTCTTGGAAGCAATCATAGAATCTTGCAAAGCTATCATGTAACTTAATTAAACATGGAAAAGAACATCCCTTAAAGAGGCATGGGTTAACAAGTGACTAGTGGTTGGCTGATCCTGAGATGTATATGTGTAAGAGTTAAACTCAATTAGTTGAGGATGTTTTTACAAATAGGAAATAAAGTTAGACTTAGCATAAGAGAAGGAAAAATAATAGATATGAATAACTGGTTAGGAGAGGCAAGTCTAGACAATTAGAGGATAGTTCCTAGGTAGCCTAAAGGTTGATAAGTGGGGTTCCTAATAACTTATGTTTTTTATTATTCATTTGGAATTAAATTATTATATTCTTTGTTTTTTATTATTGATTTTAGGGGAATAAGACTACTTGGTTGATTCTACCTATTTTATTGTTTTCTCCTAGTTTTGCATTGGCCACCATGTAGTGCTTGACCATTTGAGGGACTTGGAGAGATTGATCCTCTTTAGTTTGAATGAAATGATTCTAATTCTTTTTATGTTCTCTTGATTAAAGAATAATAAGACCACTTAGTTTATTGTGCCTATCTTATTTTATTTCCATGGTTGTGCATTAGTTACCATGTAGTTCTTTGCCTAGTTGAGGGCGTTGGAGAGGTTGTGTTCCTCCTCATTTGACTTGTATGTTTCAAATTACTATTTTAAGTGTATTAATTTTATTTTGACATAGTAAAGTAGTTTTCTATGAGTAAAATATTCATGATGGAAGAATGCCAAACCCTCATGTGCCTGGCATGGTGGTAAAATGATTGACCCTCCTTTGAATTTCATGGTGGAAGTTGTTAAGTTCTATCATGATGAGACATGATAGTAGACTGATTAATCCTCACATGACTATTTTATGGAATAAATAGAGTGATTTATTCTCTTGATACTCAAACAAATGGTAGGATTTATTTATGATATTAAATCTTTCCTACTAGTTTTATCTTTTAATTGCTTAGATTGAATTGAATGCTTGTTTACTTTGTATTAGGACTGGGATTCTCTTGGGATAAGAATTGTGAATAAGACTATAGGTGTTACATAGTCATTACCTTATGTTAAGATACCCTTACTTATATATCCACACTTACTATTACCAAGTGATATAAACATGTGCATAGCTAAAAATCTCAAGATTGGGGATGTATAGAGCAGTAGCTTAATGATGACAACAAGTTGGGTAGTGAACCTTCCTTATCATGGCCAAAGGATACTTGGGAGGAGATGAGGAAAACCATTTAAGATTAGCCAATCCTCCCTTATTTAATCAATCCTAAATATTTACCTCTTTTTATGTAAACAATTGGATAAAATTTGGTGTATTCTCAATGCTTTAATAGCTAGCTTACTTATAATAAACTTAAAAAATAAAGAATTTAGATAATATTCCAACTATGGATTAAAATATTTATTTTATATTTACTAAAACTTTAGTGTTAAAATAAGTCATATCTATTATGAATACTTGGATTGTAAGACCTTAGGAAGGATCTAATATGTATAAAATATTCTTTAGCCTTTTGGGATTTGTTAATTAAATTGATAGATTGATTTCCTTGATTAAATCTTTGTCTTGAGTGGCTTGTTTATAAGCATCATGTCTCCCTTTGTAATCAGAAGGTGTTATGATTTAATGGATTGAGCTTGTGAAAATATGAGTGAAACTCAAATAAATAGTTGTGAGTTTGTTATTATGAATAAAAATATAGTTAGACTATCTAAATCTTAATAGTGATGTTATTTGTGGTAAAAAATATGCCTTGTGAAAAGTCCCTTTGGTCTTAGAAGTTGAGTAAACTAATCATTAAAAACCATCCCTATAATGAAGCCTTTAGGTTTGATTGAGGCCACCCTTGTTAAGGCTTAATTATTTAATAAAGTCATGAAGATCAAGCCTTTGATGTTGAGTTTTTACCTATTAGAAAATATTTTGTTGTTCTCTCAGCTTTAAAGGGAATTAATTGTGTTTTTGGCCTTACTAGTCAAATCATTCACCCGAGCCTTTAAAATAGTCCTTGTTATGAGAAGTTCCCATTTAACTTTGAGATTTTATGAAAATTTGAGTCTCTCATATTATATGCATATTTGGATAAACCAATGAGAATATTGGTTTAGCATCAAATGAGTATTTTTCCCAGGCACATTCTTGTTCTATCAATTATGCAATCTAGATTTAGATTAGCAAAATATATTTTAAGGATGAAAGACTCTATCTAAATTAAGTAGTTGGAAGTAACCTATGAAAGTATTTCTATTGACTTAGCTTAGTCCTAAATCTCTGAGTCATCTCTAAGTTTTATTCTGACTCAAGCCTTAGTTGATTTATGATTTTGACTGAACCTAATTTTGCCTTCATTTTAACCATATCCATTTGGCATGTTTCCTTTTTCAACATCTTGACTTAGGTTGATGGCACTCTTTTGGATAAGTAAAGACCTTGTCTAGACCCTATAGTCAGAAAAAATTAATGTAGGCATTTAGTTAATTTCTTTAGCCTTTAATAGAGATACCTTGTGTAGTAATTGGACTTAGCCAAATTTTTCTTGGGCTTCTCTGCATGGATTTTTGTTGTATCCTAATAATTTATTTGGCCCTTTGTTGTGATATTTACCATAGTCATTTAGGAAAGTTACCTTACACAACATTTACCATAGATTCTTGACAAGTTTCTTGCACATCTTTACTTATGTAGTGCTTGTCTTAGTTGTTCACCAATATCTCTACATAGATTTGATTGTGAAAGACTTATCTTAGGCATTAATTAGGTTCCATTGCACAATGACTTGCTTTATAGGATATTTATTTGGAACTTTTAGTGGCATTTTGCCTTAGCTAATTTATCTCTTTGGAATTTTGTTTTGATTTTGCCTTAGTCAATTTCATGACTTTTGATGGGTAGTTTAAAGGAAGCCACATATCTCCATCTCACTAACCCAAGAGTGATGTCAACATGGTATGACATATGATCAATGTCAAGTTATTAGGCAAGTAGTATATTACCACATGGCATAATACCATTAACCTATAGTTTTAGATAGGATTGTATAGTGTGTGAAGTCTTTAGGCATCATCCCAATTACCCATGATCCCAGAAATGATATTATAAGCCTACCTCCAAACTAGTGGGTGAGTGATATGTTAACATGTGGCATAATTATAATGACCCATGATCCTAAAGCTAACCATATAAGGAGATTGTCTTCAGGATGATAGGTTAGTGGGATGTTACCACATGGCATCATCTTAATTATTTGTAGTTCCATCGATGTCCATACAGAGGGAAAAACCTTTAGGATAGTGGGATAGTAGAATTTTTACATGTGGAATCATCTTGATGGTCTATAATATCAAGGTTGTAAGTGTAACACATTATCTTTTTAGACCAGTAGGTAAGTGGTAGGACATCACAAGGAAAGAAAGGTCCCCAAGAGAATGAAGAGTAGCCAACATGGCCTTAGAACATGTAGAAGTATCCACGTAGTGCCAATTGTGTTTTCAATGGCTAAGGTCGAACTTTGGAAACCATCTCAATATCATAATAATAGTTATAATTTGGTGTGAGCTCATAAAGAAATAGCTAAATGCTAGCCAAATGAATCAAGACTATGAGCTTCTAAATTATTGGCTTGCATATTTTTAAAGTCTTAGGGTAGTTTTGGGATATGTTTTGTGCATTTAAATGGATTCTAATGTTTATCCATGATCTTAGGTGTTATGTTGGTTTTATTTTATGTCATGCCTATCTTTTATTAAAAAATGGGCATGACATAATGACACTTCTATTCTTACATGGGGTATCTATGAATGTTTCACTATGGTAAGAAATTAAATGGATATATTGGGTAAGGATTGAATAAAATTCATATTTTGAATAATTAACTTGAATATCAAATAATTATTACATATCTTGTAAGGTAATGATTTGTGTTAATAAAAATCATATTTTAAACTCCAAAAAAGTGTGTTATTATGTTGTATTCCACACAAGATTAGCTTCCCCCATTTGGATGCTTGGTTCAAGTGCCATGTAAGATGAGAGAATCCAAAACAAATCCAATGGTAAAAAGTATCCAACCCCAAAAATATTATTAGTTCTATAAGCGTTGATGACCTTTCTCAAATTATTTGGATCTTCTCTCGGTCAACACATACACCATCTTGGTTTATGATGTATCCTATATATTGGACACTATACAAACCAAAAGACCATTTATACCTATTGATATATTAATTATAACTAACTAGGGTGTTAATAGACTATTTAACCTATTATAGTTTATCCTCTAATGTCTTACTGAAAATAAGAATGTCACCAGAGTAAAAAACCACAAAGGAGTCACTGAGTGGTCATATGACATCATTCATCATATGTATAAATGTGTTAGGTGCATTATTCAAGTTGAAATTAATGACTAATTATTCTAATATATCTTATGAATTAAACATTGTATTCTAGACATTAGATGTTTCAATGTGAATTTGATGGTACCTTGACTTCATATTAATATTTGTGAATAATGAATCTCCCTCAAGGTGGTTTAAAAGGTCATAAATTTGTGGGAGTGGATAATTATTATTCATAATGATATTATTAAGGGTCATGTAATCGATACAAAGGTGTGGTATCCCATTCTTAATTCTAGCTAACATGATTAAGCTATCTTAATGTGCAATATGGGAAATATATGTCCTTTCTAGATAAGATTATTAATATCTAACTTGTTCTATTCATTTTATAGCACTGAGTACCTATATACTAGTCCATTTGGTATGGGTGTCCCATGGATCAAGATGATGGGATTTATTACTTGGTATGATAGGGGCACACTTCAAGGTGTAGTGAAGACATATATGTACTCTATAAAGAACTTATCCACCTATTTTTATTATTATATAGTCTAATTTTATATAGTGACTTGGGTGGAAATCTTGATGGGATATCTCATGTAGTTGAGTGCTGAGTATGACAAGTGGGAGCTCTTAGGTTGCATTCCCCTACGTTAGCCACTTATATCATGTTGGGAAACCATAATGTTACATGATGTCCCCATCAGGTTAGGCATTTAATAAGTTAATTCTAGTAGTTTTACCTTTGGTGCCATGCATGTATGTGGGGAAGCACCACTTGGGTTTCACCATGGAATTATTACCTTAGAAAATAGTGGACTTAGTGGCTATAATGATCTATCAATTTCTCTCTAAAATAATAAACATTGACATAACATTTTTATTGTGACCAATCACACACCTAGACTAATTTACACTAATTAATGTAATTATACTCTAAGGAGGGACCTAAGGATCATGTAAGACTAATTTATAATGTAGATAAGAATGGGGGGATTAATGATTTCCTGAATCCCTAGATAAAATACACCCTTTCTCAAATTTACATAATTCAGACAAAAATACTCACACTAAAATAAACCATACACATAATTTATTTATTAAATGAAAAATTTATAGATGTTTGTTACACACACACACACACACACACACACACACACACACACACACACACACACACACACACACACACACACACACACACACACACACACACACACACACACACAAACACACACACACACACACACACACACACACACACACACACACACACACACACACACACACACACAATTTTGTAATGAAATATGAAATAAATATTTGAATCTAAACTCAGTATCTCATATAATTTTTACACTCTATTTTGAACATAAATCACCCTATTTTTTTCAAGAGCTATCTCTTCTCTATCTGACTTTCTCTTTTCCTAGAATCTGAACTAAATCAACTCTCCCATTATCAACTAGTTATAATCTCTTTGAAATATGAATTTAATCTCACATGCCTAACATTAACATCCTATAGGGCATATTCAATATCCATCTACCTTGGAAAATGATCCACATGTGAACAATTGAATTTTTGATTAGTTAATTTTATTTTTCCTTCACTATGGGAGAAACCAATAGTTATTATGAATAACATTTTCATAACTTCTTGTTAATGCAGACCAATGGTTTTGAAAATTATGTTTGCATTAATAATTAGTTTCATCATCAACCCTAGATGTATTTAATCAACTTTAAGGAGATTAATAAAACCTACCAGACATGATAGTATTGAGATATTGAAACTCTATTGATGTTTATAATACTATTTTTGATCATATTTGACACACATAATGATTTTTAGACATTATCGACAAGTCAAACACATATGTACAAACACAAATAAATGTGAAAAAACATCAACACATATTTTTTATTAATGTAAGATTAATTTTTGACTCAGATGTCCTTGCATCAGACACCCTAGGTAAATGAAATGATCCATGAGCTCTTGTTCATGAACCATTCATGATCTCTTCCATAGAATTTTCATACTTGACAACCTCATATGTGTACCTCTGAGTTTCATCTTTAGCTACTATTAATTTATACTTGACACAATTATATTTATAGTCATGATATCTTATTCTATTCGTGATTATATAACCTATCACTACTCAATTTATTCCTTTTACTTTTAATAAATTAGGATCTCTAATTTGAACTCATATTCTAAATACTTCCTTATCCCTATTATTTTAGTTACAAGTCTACTACATTGAATATAGGTGTTATGTCAATCTCATATGATATCTCTATCTCATAAGAGTTTACTAAAAATTCCTCTAAATTATACAAGGCCCAACCTTCTTCCTTTTTAATTTATTAATCATTCCTTTTTAGAACCTTTCATTCCTCAAATGTACCAAAACCAAGTCACCTACTTGGAATTATGCTTCTCTTCTACTCTAGTCTACATGATGTTTTAAATCAATGAAATTCTTATTTAATCTTTGTTTCAATTCCATACACACATCATTTATATGTGTTGCATAAACATCCACTTCAACAATTCTTCAATTCATTGTAGATATATCTCAATTCACTAACACCTCTAGGGTTGCAACCATACACAACATAAAAAAGACTAATGGTTAAAAATTTATTTACTGAGTTATTGTAACTAAACTTAGTTTTTGCCAATGTCATATCCCACTATTTAGTCTTGTCTCCTACTAAGCATATTATTATTATTATTATTATTATTATTATTATTATTATTATTATTATTATTATTATTATTATTATTATTATTATTATTATTATTATTATTATTATTATTATTATTATTATTATGATTCTACTCACCACTTCTATTTTCCCATTCCTTTATGGATGTTATGCTAAACTAAAAAATCAAAATAGTATCCAATTGTATCCACAAAGACCTCCAAAATTTACCAACATATTTTTTTATCCCTATGTAAAATAATGCTTCTTGGAAAACCATGCAATCATACTACTCATTTTAAAAAATTCAATGTTTTTAGCATCACTTATCTTATTAAATATAATTACGTGTGCTATATTGGAAAATATATCAACAACAAAGAATATAGAGTCATTAAATATTTATGTTCTTAGCAACTTAGGAATGAAATCCATGCTTATCTTCTCTCATATTGGTCTTTTCGATAGTGGTAAACATTTGTATAAAAATATATTAGGATTTTTCCATATTGCATGCTAGGAAAGACTACAACCTTGTACAAAATTCTTCACCTCCACACTGATCCTTAGACATTAATAACTTTCACCTAGCTATGTTAATGTTTTATTCAGGGTAAAATGACCAATTATCCCTCAAATATACTTCTCTAGTATAAATTTTTCCCTCATATATCATTGATGTGTAAATAATTGGCATTTTTTCCCTTTAAAGAAAAAACCATCATGTAAAACATTTTATAGCTTGGAGTTATATCCATGCTAGTTAGATTATTTTTCACTACCCATGCATCTTTAAAATTCAAAATTTCCTCATAAAAATTTCGCATGGAGTCAAACCCAACAAATTCCACTCTCATCTCATTTAATACAAGACATCTCCTATTCCTTACATCTATAACTATATTTAACTTTCCACTTCTATGATTAAAAAAAAAAGCAACTTTGAATAAGGTCAATACATTGAATATGTTTTGGATTCAATTTATCTTGTTTTTTATGAGTTGTAGTATTTGATGATCATGTATAACAAAAAATCTTTGGGAAAAAAATAGCCTCTACTTCTTCACCACTTGGAGCATAACATAACACTCTTGATCATAAATAGAGTAATTCCACATTATTTCATTCAATTTCTCATGAAAGTAAGAAATAATATTAACTTATTGACCCAAAAAATATCTTAACACTATCTCACTAGTATAAAAATAAATCTAATTTTTAGTGTTGAAATATGAAAATGCTAACAATGATTATTCCATCACCTTCTTCTTCAAAATATAAAGCTATGTTTAGTTGTAACTTGTAAAAATGTAGAAACAAAACACAAATTTCTCTTACCCAAAATATTCATACAAACATTCATCTCATTTATATGGAAAAATTCACAACACCAACACATGAATGGAAAATTAATTACATACATATCAAAATACTCATCTGAAGCTCATGCTCCTGAAGACGTTTATAAAAAAAATGTGAATGAAAAATTCTTATAAAGTTGAATGTCAAAAAAATCATATAGGGAGGAAATATTTATAGTTCAACTATGGTCTATTTCCATTTTATCATTGGATAGAATTTAGGAAATTATTATTAGCCTATGAAGAGGTTATTTATTATTGGCTAGTATAAAGGCAATCCTTTTTTTCTTATCTAAAAGCCTAAGATAATGGAAGATAGGCTATAAGAGTTATGCTAAGTTAAATTATACTATATTAATATAATATATTGCACCAACACACCCTTTAATTATAATTGAAGGAAGCATTCACATAAAATAAATAGGCTCAAACCCTAAAAAATGGTTTTTGGAAACATGCATGATGAGGTACCTGTGTACACTAGAAATTTGCATGATTATGACACCCCACATGAGGACTAATTCCTTCAAATAATATGCAAAAGGTGTTTAAGGAATGTGAACCACAAAGAAAAGAGTGTTAATGAATAGATAATTTGTATGAATATTAAAGGGCATCTCCCTACACCAAAAATAGTTTTTGTCTTTTACCAAAGTAAGGAAAAAATATGTGTACTAAAATTATTCCCACTCCATGGGAAGACAAAGGAAACCATATGAAAATATCTATAGTAAGTCCAAAACTCCCTAAAAATTATTTTTTAGAAACATGCGTGGTGAATTACCCATGTACACTAAACATTTTCATGAAGGAAGGAGGGATTATGACACCCCACATAAGGACTACTTAAAATAATATTCTAAAGGTGTTGAATGAATCTGAATCACAAAATAAGGAGTGTTCATGAAGAGAGACTATGTCTGAATACTAAAGGATGTCCACCTCACCAAAAATAATGTATATCCTTTGTAATAGGAAGGAAAAATATGTTTACTAAAATTATTCCCACTTCATGAAGGAATACAAAGGTGACCATATGAAAATTTCCATAGCAGGTCCAAAATTAAAGTTTAGTGTGTGTCTATAAATTTCATACACATGAATTGAAATTAGAGTCAATGAAGTATACCTAACATAATAATGACATGGGCCATTCATTCAAATATTTTTTATTTGAAGTGGATGAAATGGATTAAAAACACTCAAAATAAAATGAGAATTAAGATTAAAAAAAGAGTTGGATCATCACTGATCCCAAAAAATGTGAAAGTGGTAAAGAACTCAAAAGGGGTACTCCAATCGATGGAGACAAAATAATTCATAATAAAAATGGGTGATATATCTATAAAACTAAGATCATTATTTTGTAAAATAACCACACTAAGATCTATGAAAAGAAATCTCATGTTTGGAGAGAATCTTTGCAAAATTGTGGGTCTTAATAAAGTCTAGAAATGTATCACATGAATAAACCATCAAAAAAAATAGGAAGAGTGGAAATATCAAGCTCATATGAAGAGTTCACTATAGTAAATGGATATTATTTTTACATAATTTTAAGAATGATCTAGATAATAAAGGGACAATTAGTATGCTCAAGATAATGGTGGAGGTGGATGTAAATAATAATAATTATATTTCCATGTACAATATAAGAATAATTAAACAATTAAATGTATTTATCATAGTTGGAAGTCCCTAAGTAGTGAAAAAGTGTCCCTATGAATATGCCATAGTGCATAGTTTATCCGATAAAAAAAATACTGCTAGAAGTGATTTTTTTCATGATGGTGATTGATAAAATTATCTCTCAATCCAAGAAAGACTTTGTTCACATGACCAAAAGAATAGTTAAAACCTAAAAATTTGAGAAAAATCCACAATGTATCTTAGTTCACATGCAATAAAGTGAACATTTGACAAAGCCTAATAAAGGTGCTAAAAAGAGTGTGACATAGATAAAAAAAGTATCAAAGTAACTCCAAACATTTACCAAGTGTGGAATGAAACTAAAAGTGTGCCAAAAATGCCTTAAAATCATAAAAATAAGTGGCGTGTAAATTTTTTTCCTAATAAATACTTTTTCATGTAAATTAAAATAATAAAATGAATTATGTACACATAAGTATGAAATTTAAATAATGGGTACATTTACAATAAAATATTACCCCAAAAGTGTATACAATTGTGTGTTTGGCCAACACACCCCATTTCCTAAGAAATGGGGACCCAATGTTATTAACAGAGAACCAAATTACTTCCATTATCATAGTGGATTAATAGTTTAGTTCACATGGGGATCCCTCTAGTCTAGGTTTTTTATTTAGTTTTTTTTCCAGTTTAACATTTATATATTATTAATGTGACCCATTTCAAATATTTACTAGACAAAAGTCCATATTCTCAACCCTTATTAACATGTTGGCCACTTTAAAAAATAAGTCTAAGTGGGCGGGGGTGGTCACTCTGATATTTGTCACTTGGGTTCAAATTTTATATTTGTAACCCATTTTATATTATAACATGGTTTAAAGTGTGAACCCTACCATAAATTAAAATGAATCCAATATTTTAATAGGTTTATAGACTTTACCTGATCTTAAAATTGCATGTTAAACCTATGACTCTCTAAGTATTTCAGTTTTCCACATGTTCCTCCTTGGGGCCACTTAAAAACTTAATTGAACTTCATGGTCCATGATCACTAGACTTTGTGAGTCTATTAGATAGATGTCACATATTTATTTTTAAGGCCATAAGATTTTAATGGGACATTGATCTCCATGAATTACATTTTAAGCTGTGATTTATGAAATCCATTATTTCCATTTGTATATTGTTTTAGGCCACACTTTTTATTCAAATAGTACTAGAATGTTCATAATTTTTAGGCCACATGTTTGCTAGAATCAATAATAAGGTTGTTCATAATTTCATTATTAACATAAGGGAATAAAAAATATAATTCTTGAGTTTATTGTTGATCAATTAGACATTTTGTATGAATGAGACAATTAGAAACTCATTGTTGTTGACTCTCATAAAAATATGTTGTGGTAAGTTTCAAGATATAGTCATTGAGATAGCTCAAGATGAAAATATTAGGGGTATTTGTAGCCTTAAATTTATAAATATTCTAACTTACTATGATATGCTATTTTAAGGGACTTTTTAAAAGCTACTAATGCTTAAACTTGAATCTTTATAAGAAAGGAGATAATATTTATGTTTAGAGAATATTGGAATGATACACATATCAAACCTATTTTGAATAATGATCTTTGTTGAAATTGGAATTAGAACATATGAAATCTTAACCTTGGAAGAACTAGATTAAGAATATGCAAGGATAGTCCCAAGAGAAATAATCTGGTCATTGTACTTTGACAGAGCATGTTCACAATATGGTACTAGTGATGGTGTTATTCTCATTTCTCATGTAAGTAAGATATTCAGGTATGCATATCAGTTATCTTTTGAAAACATAAACAACATATCTGATTTTAAATGTTTATGTCTTGGTTTTTAAAAAATAGATTGAGTTAAATAGTAAGCATTTAGAGGTTTTCATTGATCTTGAACTAGTTATAAGACAAGCTAGAATAATATAAAAATCTAATGAATCAAGATCACATAAGTACATGTATAATTTTTGTCACTCATTAAATTTTTTGAAGCATTTAATATTTAACATATCCTTAGATAATTCAATGTGTGTGATGATAAAATTATTGTTTATCCTTATAATCCAATGTTAAATGAAATTGAAATGTCTGATGATTATACTTTTTGATAAAAGAACTTAGACCTAAGATACCTAATCTCTAGAATATCTACCCCATTTTTTATTGTGATGAACACATCAAAATTTTTATACAAGGTAATTAATTTGATCACAATGAATATATTCCAAACTATAGTGATGAATTATAGTTATTTTATATAAAACTGGATTAATGCAAGAATAACCTTTTAATTAGATAAAAACTAGTTAAATAATAACTAATTATGGATCAATAAAACATGCAAAAAATATAGTTTGACAATTGTGATTAAACAAGATATTTTTCATTTTATGCTAAACAAATGGAAGAGGATAAAGAAAGAATTGACTCATTTGTATCACTTTCCTAATCTATACAGGTTTTTTTTTTTTGATATGCGGTTGTGTGAGGTGACTTTATTATGTTCAATTATAAAACTGATGGATATTTATGTTATAGGATAGAAATAACTACAAATATACAATACCAACTATCAGTATCAAACCTTATGGGTTTATCTTGACCATGTGATCAAAGGTTTTGAAATTGATTGATATTTTTTTAAGGATAGAACTGACTAGAGGAGACAATACCAACTATCAATATTGACCCCTATGGGTCAATATTATCCCTATGAAAAGAAGGTTATGGTTATGTCAATGATGTTTCACCTAATTCCATTTTTTCTTTATTAGTGTTTCCAATACATGCACATGAACTTGTAATATCAAACCCTAATTTCATATATAAACACTTGAGACATCAACTAAGGGGAATTAGGTGATAGGGATTAAATTGGACTAACCTTGATCAATCCTCATTGAAATACCAAGCATTGCACTACATTTACAATTCTCCAAAGAGGGCTCAATATCAAATGTATTTCTCCCACTTACATGTGTATGCAAAGTGATGAATGCAGATCTATATGCTCTTTCTACTAGTTTACCCTTAGCACAAGCATGAAAAATATAACAATACTTTAGGTGTCACTCTAGTGATTAAGTGTGAGTGATATATAACTTTTGCATCTCTTATAATGTAATATTGTTTACTCTCAATGTCTCCTAGCAAATCTATAATAAAAACCTTTCATAATTTGAATTAAAAATGTAGTGGAATGCATAAACATAGCCAAAGAACATCAAAGGGACCAAAAAAAATGAATTAAAATGGAAACATATCAAAAAAGGATTCAAAAGGTCAAGAGTCAAGGTCGATCATAAGGGGTCAAGATCAAAAATTGATCATTAACTTACTGTTCAATCTTATTTTGGGATAAACACAACCTCAAAATAGAAAAAGGGGTTAGATATGTTTGTGTTTTTAAACATAATTTAAGAAATGTGGGCAAAGAAATGTTGACCTTGACCATATTATTTGATCTTATATTAGGAAAAATATAACCTCAAAATTAAAAATGGGGTTAGATATTTTTGTTTTCAAGCATGAATCAAGTAACATTGATGGGGAAAGGGGATCAATATGTCATATAAAATCATAAATTAAAAGGGGAAAGCATAAACTAATTGCATCACTAAGTACTTAATTCTTAGCTAATATCCATATAATAAAATTGATTAAAATACATTATAAAATAAGGGTTGTGCCAAATTTAGGTGTCTATATTTGTCCCCCTATATTATAGAATTTTAGTAGAACTAAAAATAATGGACAATAGGGAAAAAGAGAATGCAAACTTTTGTAAATGATCTTGAGGTGGAATTTTCATGTGCCATAATGATTGAAAGTGTTCCTAAAAAAATAAAAATGTATGTGAAAAATGTATTATTGTCTAAGTGAAACAATAGATATACCCATAAATGAAACATTAAATATATTATTTAAGGAACAACAACACCTGTATGTGTGCCATGTGACATTTCTTATGGAGTATGTGCTTTCCATGGAGAAATAGAAATGTTGAGGGTCAAGGATTGACCTTGTTACTATGGAGAAGAAGAGGAAACATGTAACATCTATTCATTTCCTATATATGGAAATGGATAAGATTTAAAGTGGTCAATTTGATAATTATAAGCATTGAGGGTCATAAAAACCTCAATTTGCCAACTCTAGTAACCATGTTGTTGGAGAATTTTTTTCTTCTATTGAAAGAATAGAGAATTGATGGTGATCAATCCCCCATTTGAATTGAACCTGTATATAAAATAAAAACCCATTAAGGGATGCAAAAAATTTAATTGTCATTATTATTATTTATAACCTCAAGATGGATATGAGTTGAAATCAATAATGGATTCACATGCCATAGTGTTGGAGGGCATTGAATCTCCAAGTTATACACTATGTACTTTATCTGAATTAGTCACTACAAATGGTTTTTAGATCTAATTCTCACTTTGTTTCTTAGTTCCTTTATGCATGATCAAAATATAATGGATAACATCCATGCCCCTACCATGACCACAAATATAAAATAGTATTGAAAATATGGCATGAATATGTATCATGCCCCTTGAGTTTGAAAAGTATAATTGTGTGCATGAATATATATCATGCCCCCTATTATGATAAATGTAAAATATATAATTATGTGTAGATGCAAATAATTTATGTTTGAAGCTTGTGAAAGAATAAATATCATAAATTCAAAATTACATGACTATGTAATTTTTTACTATAATGTGAGATGCATATGCATGACATATGTCCCCATAATCTATACCAATAATTATTTTTTTGTCAAATTATGAATTCTCTGAAATGGTGATATGTATCATCTAAAGTATGTAATTTTTTTATGTAATGTGAGATGCATATGCATGGTATATGCCCCCATAGACTGTATTGATATGTCAATATTTGAACCCATGAAACTAAAATATAACATAATGAATAATAAAATATCCTATTTATGTTGGTTATATATATATATATATATATATATATATATATGTATATATATATATATATATATATATATATATATATATATATTGATTTACCTCATGTTTTTCCCCTTTCAAGATGAGGGATGGATTAGAGGATGGATAAGATAAAAATATACAATGAGTTAGATAAGTTTGATCACTTAGAATAAATAAACTCTCAAAGATGAGATTTAAATGTTAAAATTATGTAAATTATATTAGTCGCAACATAGTATAAACAATGGAATTGAAAATAGTATCATGTGATTGACAAGATGATTGTGAAAGGCAATGACATTTATATTGTGATTTATAAAATTGACCATTTTTTGAAGTTTATGTTGGTGACTAAGTAATGTTAAGATGTGGGATAATGTGTCACCTATGTCCTAATGTAATTAAAAGGATGTATTTTTAATTAAAAAACTTGAGATATGAAAATTATTTAACAATGAATCATAGATGGTGATTTAAAATGCATCAAATCAAAAACTATGTACATAGTTTCACCTAGAAACCAACTGCTCAATCTTATGGACTATGAAAACATCAAAGATTATAAGAATTGAGATTTCACTCATAGAAGTTTTGATCAATGGTCAAATTAAATACATAATAGGAATAATAAATATTATTTTGAAAAATTTATCTTATATAAATAGTATGAATAAAAAGGTTTGTAATTTCGTTATCATCATTTAATTTTGAAAATTGAGCTATGAGTTGCTAAGATGCTTAGTCAACGATTTACATTGTCAATGTGATTAGATCTTTTATAGACTGATTAATAGACATAGATGGAAGATTATCTTTTAATTATCAAAACTACTTGATTTTTATAACAAATAGTATGATTTGTGGTCATTTTTTATGAAAATTTGATTTTTGTAGATTTGTTTTGTTTTGGCATTTTTGGAAGTCAAAATTGAAGCCGTAGCCATTCGGCCCCTACCTCCTATCGCAGGTTTCTATCAAAGATCTGTCAATTCTGTTGCCAAGGAGCCCGTCTACTGACGCGATAAAAAGATTGGTATCAGAGCCAGGTTTTTGGCAGATATAGCAAATGGGCTTATGCGACTGAGGTCTGGGAGTGCGGCATTTCTTCAAGAAACGGTGAGGAGGTGCGTAAGAATGGCGTTTAGGGAAGGAGCGGCACTTATAGGAGAGGTGCCGGCGACGCTGCTTCTGGTGACGTCGTGGTTGGACATAGGGTCTGCAGCCGTAAGGGGCTATTTCTGGGAAAATGGGAGCAATGGAGGCGGCTTGGTGCTTGCTGAGTTTCTGCATTGATTTAGTCTCAGAGACTAACATCATAATATTCTGCTGCGTAAAATCAATAACATCAGATAAAGCAAGATCTTCAATAGCAAGACCTTTGAGATCGATGTAGGACAACACACGATCTATAAGATTATAAGGCATAGCATGCAAAAATTTTAATTTGACTTTAGTAGATGCAGAAGATTTACATTCATAAGCAAGCTTACGGAATTGCTTAGCAAAAGCCTCGAACTGTTTGAGATCACACAGTTCCATTTTCATCAACCACTTCTTGGCTTCAAGCTGTCGATTCCCGACAGGAGGAGCAAACTCATCAATTAGTAGTCTATACAATGCATTCAAAGAATCTGGCTGATTATGAACATGAGCATGTTGCTCTACTTCTGGGATAGAATCCCACCAGAGGTTAGTGATGCCCCATAGATATTTGATAGCAAAACTGGTAGTACCAGGTTGATCAAGATGAGATTGGACAGCAAGGACACGCATGGTGTTACACCAGGTAGCTATTTCATTCATTGGGTCCAAAAGATCATCTATGTTAAGGTACCAGGGCTGTAGATGTATATGGGTACGCTGCATTAAAGAATGACTAGGTGGTTTGGATGATTTTTGTACAGTTTTGAAAGAAGGGCCAAATGAGACTGAACAAAAAGGTCTGGAAGACGATTCAGCTTTCTAGTCTTCTTTCAATAACCAACTAAGGCTATCTTCTAGGCTATCTAGCTTAGAATCTAAAGAATCAACTTTATTCTGTATATTCTGTACAGTGTCTTTTATGGACAATACATCTCTACATAGATCATCAAAATTCTCAGTTAAATGAGAATTGAACCTTGCAAGATAATTTCGCTGTTTAAATTCATTTGATGGATTCTCATAAGCAGTGGCAAAATATTGTACAAGTCCAGCAGCATGTCGATGAACACCTTTAGGCGGAGGCCATCGTCCACCTCTGTAGAGAGTTACTGTATTTTCTGTGAAAAATTCAAGACTATCTTCCCGAGGAAGACTCATCAGTGTATGCGGTAAATCTTTGCCAAGATTTACTTCTTCATCTTCAATAAGAATATGGCCTGTTTTAACCGATCTACGAGAAGAAGATGTAGATGGTTGAGAAGGAGAAAGGCGAGACTGCATGGATAATGATATGGGCAAAATATTAACAGATCTGCCATCACTGTGATGGACAGTAGCTTGGCCTTTAAGCTTGGGAGAAACATGTTTCAGCCAATCGAGTTTCCATTCAGGTGGAACTTCGACAGTTTCTATATGTCCCTTTTGCAATTGGACTGTACCACTGAGCCTTCTGGCATAAGGCAGATTTTCTAAAATCTTGGGGTGGTTTGTATTGGTCATACTATACAAGACAGAGATATTTATAGAGGCGTATTGAAACTCACCAAACATGTCTAGACCATACAAAGAAGAAAACAAACCCCAATAGTCTAATGATCCATGCTTTACTTCCTTACAACCTTTGTCGCGGACTGCAACAGAAAGGTTAGGACAAAACTCAAAACATATAACACCATCATTTAGTCGTCCAAGGCTAGATAATTGACAGGAGTGCTGAAAGCTTACTTGACGACGATCACACAATGCTAGATACAAAACTGGTTTAATATTTGCTGGAATCAAAGGTTGAATATAAATCCTAATCAAACCAAAATGGACAAACTTTACATCACTATGAGATCTAATATATGCAATTTCTTGTTCAGGTAAGAGCGGTAATAGATTTGTCTAGAAAGTTTTCTTAGGCTGATAACTGAGAACAAGCTCAAGTGATTTAATCCTAGGTTTCACAAATGACATATAAGTAGATGTATACAAGAATTTGGACTTAACTAATTCTGATTGCTTATACACACTAGAAGCCTTTAAAGCCGGTGGCTTATACATACTGGTTTCTTTCTCAAGGTCTATTTCTGTGACTTCAATGTCAGGACAGTCTGAAATCTGATCTGGGATAAAAGGAGGCAATTCATACATTCCTTCTAATTCAGATTCATTAATTAATTCTACGGTAGCTGTGGAAGGTACTTTTCCAAATTCCATTGTGGGGAGATTTGGGTTCTGGAGTGCGAGAAATTTCTGGTCAGGGAAAAGGATATGCAGAGATAAAGCGGCCTATGACAATATGGGTGAACGGCCTGAGACTCGATGCAATGACTTCCCAAAGAAATTTTCAAAGCGAAGAACTCAAAAGATCTAATCCATGAAATAGGAAAACAATCACAACTTACGGTATAAATTTGAACAATGGCTCTGATACCAATCTTTTTATCGCGTCAGTAGACGGGCTCCTTGGCAGCGGAATTGACAGATCTTTGATAGAAACCTACGATAGGAGGCAGGGGCTGAATGGCTACAGCTTCAATATTTCACTCAAAAACTATTACACACTTATACAATATCCTTGTTTCAATTTCTGATTCACAGGATCCTTCGAAAAGGGCAAGTGAAGAGCATACTCTTTAACAAGGCTACTAGATTTTCACTCAGAAATTTTTTTGATGATCTATACTAAGAGCTAAGGCTTATTTATAGCATTTCGAGAGGTCCTGCCTACTCGCTGGCAAGGCGGTGTCTGTCTCTTCATGCTTTACAGCTCATGCTACAGTGAGATGCTATTGGACCCACCACTTGATTGGTGTGCAGATGATGATGATGATGGGACCATGGATTGTGGTCCCAACATGTCTTCCGCTTCGTCAAATAAATCATCTTCGGATATGGGCTGAAAAAGGCATCTGATTTAGAATGTGCTTTGCAGGTACCAATGTCGGCATGGGCCCCTATCACATGGCATGTGTCGTGGAGTGCAGTGGAAATGAGATTCCCACTCAAGTTATCGCCTGATAATTGTATGCACCACTGTATCTTGACTGTGATTCTGCTCTTCATGAATGCGGTGCAGGCCATATCTTGCAATCCATCTGTATAGATGCTCATTGTGTGTCGATCTGATTTTGATATGCCACGTCCAAAGTGGTCTTTTTATTAGATCAATGAATTGGTTGTAAAGATATTCACTGTTCAGCCTTTCAATAGTGATGGTTCCAGAATTGTGTCTGCGATCTGCTTGAATTGTCGCTGCAGCAGACATCTGTAGATCTAATGAGGCTGCATGAGAAATCCTGGTAAATCGAGGATGCATGCCTTTTCTTAAAACTTGTTCCTGGACCAAAGCATTCAAAGATTCAAATGCTTGATTCAGAATTCTGGTTAAGTTAAAACTAGGTGCAGGTGCAGGCTGATGCATTAAACTGGCTGGAGGATTTCGACTAAGCCAATCAGCTACTATATTATGTTTACCTTCTATATGCTGTACTGAAAATTTGAATTGGTGGAAAAATGCTTGCCACCTGACATACTTACTGCGACCATCCTTCCTACCATGATCCTTTTCTCGGAAGGTTAAAAATCGGGTGCAGTCAGTTACAATAATGAAATGTGGCAGATGTAACAATTTAAGCATAAATTTTTCCAAACATTTCTTAACAGCATAGATTTCCTTATCAGAGGAAATCCATTTCAGTACATCTGTACTAAACACACCACTAGCAAAATCACAAACAAACTCAACATTATTTACTACTGAAACAAGTACTCCTCCCCATGATAGATCGGAGGCATCGGTGTATACTTTCATGTCTTTGGATTTTGGGATATGGAGTTCAGGCAGGGCAGCAACTTTGGACTTGATTTTCTGAACTGCCTCTGTGTGTTGTTTTTCCCAACGGAAAACCTTCTTCTTCTGGAGAAGTTCTTGCAACAAGAATCTGTCTTCACCAGCGTTAGGATAAAAATTATTCAGATAATTTAATAATCCCAAAAATGCTTGCAACTTAGCTTTGTCTAGTTGCTCAGGGAAACCGATGACTTTCTCTTTTATGTGAGGTTGGATCTGTAGCTTGGACTCTCGGATAACCATCCCGAGAAACTTACATTCTGTAGTGCATAACTGGATCTTTGTCTCAGATAGCACTATTCCTGCATCAGAAGCCAACTGAAAGAACTTGGAGAGATGAATAGCATGTTCTTCTGGAGAATTACTGAAAATTAATATATCGTCAATATATACACACAAAAAATTAGAAGTGCCTTCAAAAATCTGATCCATATGCGCTTGGTAGTAGGCTGGTGCATTCATGAGGCCGAAAGGCATGACAGTCCATTGGTAGTGACCGAAAGGGCAACTAAATGCTGTCTTGGCTCTGTCTTCTTCTTTGACTCGTATCTGATAAAAGCCTGATTTAAAGTCAAACTGAGAGAAGTATTTGCAGGCTGCAACTTTCTCCAAGAGATAGCTTTTATCTGGGATTAGATATGGGAATGCTTCTGTTATGGCATTTAATGGTTTGTAATTAATGACCATTCTCTTTTTCCCTCTCTTCTGCTCTGAATGCTTATTTACCATGAAGGCGTAACATCAGTAAGGAGAAGTTGATTTTTCTATGAACCTATTAGCCTCCAGATCTTTGATCTGTGCTTCCATATCACTGTAATCCTGTGTTGGTATGGGAATTCTTTTCCCAATCTTCATATGTTTGCCTTCAAGGATTTTGATTTCCATTTCAGGCATTGATTTGGACCAAAACTATTGCGGATTGTCCGAACAGATAGAGGACTTGATCCTATTACCAATTTCTAAGATTCCAGCAGGAATTACTTCAGGGCTTTGAGTCATTGCACTGGGAAATTGTTCTGTGGCATAAATGAGCCTAGGGATTCTGAGCCTTTCATTCTCAATGGTAAACATGATGCTTTTAGCAGTAGCACCATAGGGCGTGTACCTATCTATAAAGGATCCTCCTAACAGGACATCTATAGGCATCTTTTCTAATGCAAAAAAGTCGCAATGGAAGATTTTATTTTGGATCCTTAGGGGCTGCTGATGTTTATATTTATTGCAGGTAAAACTGTTCCCCTGGATATCTATGCTCTTATAAGCTAGTCTCTCATCTAGTGTCTCCCAATCACTAATGAGTTGTGGCTTTGCAAATGACAGAGAAGCTCCAGTATCTACTTGGGCGTCTATATATCTACCATTGATTGACAGGGTAAAGAATTGCGCAAATCTACCATTGATGAGATGGTTTAGGTAAGCAGGTTGTGGCAATTCTAAGGAAGGGATACTAGTACATACCAATTTTTGCCTTCCTGGATCTTGGACAATGATCGGTTTTGTGTAGATATCTTCTGGCAATTCTAGATCTGCTTCTTCTTCTTCTTCTTGATTACTGCATTCTCCAGGGCAGTAATCTTGGTCAGAATAGAAAATGCTTTCGACTTCATCCTCTTCTTCGTAGCCATCATCCCATTTGGGGTCTGCTGAAAGGACTGGTTCCTCAGCAGGCATTATCTGTTCCCATATAGGTTCTCTGACTTCCTTCGGTGGCTCTCTACAAGTGAATTTATTTTTGATCCACGAATCACTTGGCTTAAATTGGCTTGGAAAGTGCATAGGAGGATGTGGTAGTCTATGCACCGTTGGTGGCTGTCGTGGCTGAGAGGGCTGTCTCCCTCTAGATGATTCTCCTCGTTGATGACCTCTTCCTCTGGGGTGTTCTGGTCTCTCTGGGACTTCTTGATGAGCTCTAGACTAGGGACCATAAGCTTCATATGATGGATTGAAGCCTTGTGACCGATAAGGTCGTGAACCCCTCTGTATGTTGGTCATGGGTTGCTCAAGTTCATCTGCTAGAGATTCTAGCTCTACTGCATCTTCATCATCTGATGCTTCTTTTGGAAGATCTTCAAGCACAGGTTCATAAATGTCTTCTTGTAGATAGAGATCTTCATCAGCATCGATAACATCCCACCACGCTACTGCGTTGGAGGAGAAAACGGCTTTGACAATAGGATTTTTGCACGAGCAGTTGGGAGCGATATGACCAGGCTTTCAGCAGATATAGCAAATGGGCTTATGCGACTGAGGTCTGGGAGTGTGGCATTTCTTCAAGAAATGGTGAGGAGGTGCGTAAGAATGGCATTTAGGGAAGGAGCGGCGCTTATAGGAGAGGTGCCGGCGACGCTGCTTCTGGTGACGTCGTGGTTGGACATAGGGTCTGCAGCCGTAAGGGGCTGTTTCTGTGACTTCAATGTCAGGACAGTCTGAAATCTGATCTGGGATAAAAGGAGGCAATTCATACATTCCTTCTAATTCATATTCATTAATCAATTCTACGGTAGCTGTGGAAGGTACTTTTCCAAATTCCATTGTGGGGAGATTTGGGTTCTGGAGTGCGAGAAATTTCTGGTCAGGGAAAAAGATATGCAGAGATAAAGCGGCCTATGACAATATGGGTGAACGGCCTGAGACTCGATGCAATGACTTCCCAAAGAAATTTTCAAAGTGAAGAACTCAAAAGATCTAATCCACTAAATAGGAAAACAATCACAACTTACGGTATAAATTTGAACAATGGCTCTGATACCAAACTGGTTTAATATTTGCTGGAATCAAAGGTTGAATATAAATCCTAATCAAACCAAAATGGACAAACTTTACATCACTATGAGATCTAATATATGCAATTTCTTGTTCAGGTAAGAGCGGTAATAGATTTGTCTAGAAAGTTTTCTTAGGCTGATAACTGAGAACAAGCTCAAGTGATTTAATCCTAGGTTTCACAAATGACATATAAGTAGATGTATACAAGAATTTGGACTTAACTAATTCTGATTGCTTATACAGACCTTGAGAAAGAAACCAGTATGTATAAGCCACTGGCTTTAAAGGCTTCTAGTGTTGTATAATTGATAATTTTTACCATAGGATCAAGATCATCACATTTGTGATGTTACTATCTTATAGGGGATATTATTATCATAAATGTGACATTCTTGTCTAACATTTATGACTATTTTATTTTATGGTGTCCCTTTTGATGATATTTTTGTGTGTATATTTCATTTATTTGGATTTTCAATTGATATGAATTTATTTGTATTTTTTATTTTTATAGTGTGATCTGTATGCAAAAGAGTTTTGGTATGCACTACACATGAGTAATTTACTAGATCTTGGTTTGGATGACATATATTAGCATATACTATATGATTCTAGTTTATCACACATTGGTTGATTGGTCCAAATTACATATAACACGCATTTTATGACTACATTAGATGAGAGGTGGAACCCTGATACATGTAATTTTTGGTTGTTGATGGGTGAGATGATCATCACACTATAGGATGTGTGGTGTATCTTAACCATTACTAGAGAGAGGGACATTTTAATGGGGGTAAATGGTTTAGGATACAGACATTGATCCCATAAATATATGACATGTAGATGGTAGGGTGTTGATTAAGGTGTCACAGTCTTACTTGAGTAGATTATATGGTCATATGTTCTATGGTTGCAAAAAAAATTACATGATGTTTACTCGCATTATTTTTGGTACTAGATGGAGGAGCCATGGTGATATAATATCACATATGTGATATTTTTCTATTGATTAAGGACATTCAAACTAGATATTCTTTAGGGCATAACATGATATCCTACATATATCGAGACTTGTACATATTTATATTGGAGGTTCATGCTAGAAATATTGGAATAACCACATTGTTACATGTATGGTAATATGATCATATAATTATGGTTCATCAATTTGATAATCCTTAAAAATATTTGGCTCATCTTGATGTATTCGTATCTTTTTGGGTGTTACCATGGTAGAGGGGCTTGAGCACTATGGAATAAAAAGTGAGTTTGGATAGATTAAATCCTAATATAATTTGATGGTATTCATATGTGATTTGGGATGTGGTTTGAGGATTATAGAGAGATACATCATATACATTTTAATGTGTGGATACATGATCAATTCCTGAGTGAGTTTTATATATTTTAGTATGTGCATGTTAAATGACAGTTTACATTGATTTAGGATTTGCCTCTAATTATTTATCCATGGATACAAAGTAGTAGATATTATATCAAATGAGTGGTGAGGTCAAGATATACATGTCTTGATTTTTATTCTTTAATAATGGGGAAGTACTATATTATAGTTCCATTGGTAACATGTTATGATTAAAGATGCACAATAACCTATAAATAGTGGTGGACTACCACCTGATGGGTCATATTATTTCCCATTATATTATGTGATCTTGGTATTGTTACCTTTGAATAAGGTGGAGGGGATGGAGATGGAGGAGGTAGAGAGAGCATGATCACCACCTATAACTAAACCTACACCCTAGCCTATAACACAATATACACCTCAACATTTATCACAACTAATTGATGTGGATGCCATTATTACTATAATTGTTTCTACTTGGGTATTTTAGCATGATTATTTATATTTTATGTTATTTTATATTATTTTAAGCTAGTTTATAATTTATTCATGTAATTTAGCTTTATAAGTGACACTATTGGTTAATGATAATGGATGGGGCCATATGTACTGTGATGTGGAATTTTCCCTATGACATAGTGGGGATTGGATTATTGGAGTGAGTTAACCATATTTTGGGTGAGCACACACATTTTTTTGATATTTGTGTCATTCTTTCTATTGTGTATATTGTATTTTCTAGCGAGTATGATGATTTATAGGCAAAACTCGATAGATGGCCTATAATAAGTCATAATATGATCTATTGAGATATTTAATTAAGTGATTGAGTAATTTACAATCTAAGAATACATGTGGGATGGTTTGAATCAAAGTAATTATAGGTCATAATTTAAATTAGATGGAGTAGTAGGATGAGATGGAACCTTTATTTTGGAGATTGTAGGACTAGTTAGTAGTGATAATTTAGGTGATGAGGATGCCTCCATCATTGATTTATATTTGTGTTATAAACATGATTTTTGACACACACACACACACACACACACACACACACACACACACACACACACACACACACACACACACACACACACTCACACACACACACACACTCACACTATGAGATATTTATTATGTAAATGATTGTGTTAGATATTTTAATTTAAACGTTTATGAGTTTCATAATTTTATTATTTTTAATAAAATATTTCAAAATTATGAATGTATGATATATTAATATTTCCATTTGCATATTATCATTCATTCTTATTAGTATCATGTATGTGATAATTTTACTCAAAATAGTTTCAAAAGTGATTGGAAAAATAAATTCACTATAATCAAGTTGGAAAATATACTATTCAACAATTTGAAATGGTTATGCTCCTTGTTGTTTTAATAATATATTAACTTATAATTTAGATTAAGGTTAGATACTTGATTTACTTTTTAATTCCATATTTAATTTAGATAATATGTAGATACATTTTAAACATGTTATTCAAAATCAATTACTAAGACTTTTTGAATATCACCTTTATTGTGAGCTCAACTAACCAATGGATCCTTAATAGGAATATCTTGGGATAATTTGGTTGTGGTAGAAAATGAATTAGAAAAAGGACCTATTTTAATTATTTATTTATTTTAAATTTTGATAAACCATTCATTCTTTGATAGGAATGTTTTGGGATGTCTCAATATTATTATATTAACTACTAGAAGAAGTAGACTTTATTTTCTTTTCAAATGTAATAACTCCTCTATCAATAAGTTGTGCAAGATTTTTCCATAAATCACAAAAATATTTATCATAATGTTCATTAATACCTTGGTAATTTAAAAATGGCTGACCTTTTATCTTATCAAACCTATGAGGCAGATGATATTAGTTTTGAGAAAGAGTAATCATATGCTTATCTAATAATGTATGCAAGATATTGTGTGCTCTAACTCTAAGGTGATCAAATATAAGTGGTTGTCTCTTAGTATAAGTAGAGGATTTTATTATATGTGTTATTATATAAAATAATTATTTTCCTTTGTGTAATACCTTTACTAATTTCTTATTGATATGAACTATTGATTTAGAGGAAATAATAGATAATGGCTTATGAACCTCTTTTCTCAAGTGTTTTTCTTTATAGAAATCTTTGACAATAATATTTACTTATAGATAAGATGGATAGGATTATATATTTTGATTTTTAACTTTTTGATTTGGTGAATGCAGTCTTAATTCAATTTTATTATCATCAAGACCACATGTGTAGTTATGCACATCCATATATAATTTGTTGAAATAACTATAAGGATTATGTAATGTTCTTTATCTAAGTGGAGAAATAAGACCCTTATTGAACATAAATTTTACTTCTATATGTAATATTTGATATGTCAAAGAGTGTAAATAAATCTTATATTTCATAATGTAATATCTAATGACCTCATAATGGCCTTGCTTTAAATATTGTAAATATTCAAAATTTAATATATGTATTTCATGATTATGATAATTTGATAGAATATGTCTTATAATCTCTTTAAGGTAGGTAAATAACTATTAGGAAGACTTTAGAACAAATATAAAGCATATCTTGTTAAAATTTGATGAAAATATTTTAACATATGTGTCCATCCTTGGCCCAATAACCAAAGTAATGTACTTATTGTGGTAAGTGATTAGAAGGGTCTCCACAAACATCAAATAATGGAAATGTAGGCACGAAAAACTCTTTTATATAATAATTTACTCAAATAAATTTAGTATAATAGGTTTATATTTAATGATATTATCTTTAATATTAACATACCATGATAACAATTGTAAATTAATATTCATTATCTGATTTTGAAGCTATCTTATAGCATCAATCATGGACACAATATGGCTAATAGAAATTTTTTCAACTTACCATCTACTCTAAACATAGCAATATAGAATCATCACAACTATCATTATATTCTTAAACCACATCATTGCATAATTTGTAAATATTGTATATAGTATCATTCTTATATGTTTTATCTAAAATTGGATTAATGAAAGAACCATTTAATTACATAAAAAGTAGTTAAATAAGAACTAACTATGGATTGATAGTATTGTATGAAATAGAGTATATGATTCAAAAATCAAATTCATCATGTCAAGATAAGTAAATGAAAGAGGATAAATAAATAGTTAGCTCAATTTTCATACTTTAACAATTTGCACATGCTTATTTTTATTTGATGTTGTGTGAGGTGACTTTATTATGTTTATTTCTAAAAATTATAGATGTTTATTTTTTGGAACATAAGTAATTGGAAGGATATAATACCAGTTGTCAATTTTGGCCCTTATGGGTTGACTTTGACCTTGTGAGTGTAGGTTATGAATCTAATTTTTGTTTATGTTCTAGTACTAAAACATCTGAAAGGAGACAATACCATCTGTCAATATTGACCCTATGATAATTCATATTATTTATGTGATGTTTCACTTACTTCCAAAATGTTTTTTTATTCCTTATCAACCTTTTCAATGAGCACACAATTACATGAAATATCAAATCTTAATTTCTTGCAAAAATACTTGAGACATTAGATAGGGGAAATCAAGTAAAATAGATTGAGTTGGACTAACTTTGGTTAATCCTAATTTAGAAACCAAACACTGCACTAAATTAACAATGCTTTGAAAAGGGAATAAACTCAAATGTATTTGTCCCAATTATTTGTGGGTGTGAAATGATGAACATAGATATATATGTTATTTATTCTAGTTTACCCTTGGCACAATCATGCAAAATATAATAATACTTCATAGGTATATCTAGTAATTCAGTATAAGTAATATGTAACATTTTTATAGCTCTTGTAATGTAATAATTATTTTCCTCAATCTCTTTTATAACATTTGTATATATAGGAACCTTTTATAATTACAATTAAATACCTAGTGGTGCATAAAATAGACCCAAATAACATAAAAGGGACCAAAATAAAAAAAACTAAAAATGAAAACATGTCAAAATAGGATTCAAAAGGTAAAAGGTAAGTATTGACTGGAAGGGATCAAGATCAATAGTTGATCTTAAATCTATTAGTTGATCATATCCTGGGATAATCAAAATCTTGATAAATAATGGGATAGAAATATTTTTTTTTAAACATGACTCAAATAATGTGAGCATAGGAAAGGGGACCCCAACATCATAGAAAATCACAAAGTAAAAGGGGACAACATAAAATTTTATGTTATGGAGCCTATTTCCACATTATAATGTATTTCAAATATTATACATTAAAATGTATTGTACACTTCTAATTTTTAGGACCACCCTTTTTTGGGAGTATAGATATGTGGTTTATCTATACTTGTATATGTGTGGTCTCATGACCCATGATTAATGGGGAACCGTTATGGGTTGACTTGGCCCATGGTTTTGGTACCATTTATTTTATAAAACTGCTATGTTAGTTACCTATTGATGTAATTATATATATATGGATATACAGTAGATAAAATATATAGGAAGAACTAAGTTTGAGAAGGTGAATAGAGTGTGTGAATTCAAGTGAAAATTCAGGAAAGTTTGTTGAGCATAGCTCCAAAAAATATTTGTGCATTATAATTGTGAGAAGATTGATCTTAGAGTGGATTATACTCTTATTGGATTATAATAAAATTTGAGTAAGTGTTTCTTAGTGGACGTATCCCACATTGGGTTAACCACGTTAGATCATGTCTTCTTGTTGTAAATTTTAATTTATGTTCTTAATGTATCTCTATTAATAGCTTTTGTTATTGTGATTTTGTGAAATTATTTTGCATTAATTACTATTTTATTCCTAACATAAAAGACTAAGGCCACTAAGTACTTAATTCTTAGTTAATATTCATATAACTAAAATGGTTAAAAGACATTGCATAAAAAAGATTGTGCTAAATTTAGGTGTATATAACTTAGTAGCAATAAATTTCCCCCTATTTTGGCTAGTCTTGTATGAATGTTTAATCCTAATGATCAACCAAATTTTTCTATAACTAGAGAACCCTCTAGAATAATAATTGGTGAAACTATTCCAATCAACGTGGGTATAAAATAGGATCCAAAATATGTTTATTTAGGTATCCAATATACAACTAGGTAAAAAAAACAAATTTTCAGTATTTTTAAAGAGTTTATTTACATTTATGATTGGTTATATAAATATTTAAAGGGTTATAATAATGTCATTATTTAACTTGATATACTTATAAATCCTAGTATAAAATTGTTAGGAAAAAATCTCATAGAATTAGCCCTTTTTTGGAAGACACCATCAACAAGGAGATATTTATTCTTGTTTCAATTCCATAAATTTTTTGGATACATTCATCTTTTTATGGACTTTAGAGATCTAAATTGTGCAATTACTAAACATAAATTTCCTTTGCTTAGTATATACATGATATTATAATAAGTTGTTGGTTGTGAAATGATGTCTTTATTAGATCTATTTTTTTGTTATAATAATATTTTGTTAATCTCTAAGATAGACACAAAACTAATTTAACTACACATAGAGGTACTTTCTCTTTCAATGGAATGCCTTCTAGAGTAATCAATGTAGGTGCCAATTTTTTGAAGGGTAATGCATGTTGCCTTTGGTGATTTGGTTGGTATTATTATCTAATTTTATTTATATGATGTTATTTTATTTATAAAAATTTAAATAAACATTTAGATCATTTGTGTGAAATCTTTATCAGGTATAGAAAATTTGGCATATCATTAAATCCAAAGAAGCTAGTGTTTGGTTTGATTGAAGGTAAATTATTGGGTCATGTTATTCTAAGGAAAGAATATCAATTAATGAAGATTGAATCAATGACATTAAGGAACCACCTCCCCATAAAGATATATGTGATCTTAGATATTTATTTGGTAAAATCATTTTTTTCCAAAAAAGTCATTTCTAAATTTGAAAATAAATCTAACCCTTTGAAAATTTTACTTAAGAAAAATCAAAATTACCAATGGGATACATGATCAGATGTAACTTTTGTTGAAATCAAAAACATTTTCATATTTTATCATGTAGTTACAAAACCTAACATGATATTACATAATATGATCAAAATCATGAAGAAATATCCATAGGATAAATGAGCTAAGTGATAAATAAATGCTTAAAACTAGTTATGCATTAATTGAAAATTTTGATCTTTTATTAATTTGAGTTTTAAGAAATTCCAATACCTTTCATTAGGTAATAAAGTGATAGTATGATCAAACATACCTATTTTGTCTTATCTAATAAAGAAACTCACGATTCTAGTATATTAGTTAAGTGGATTTTTAGGATTAAATAATTTCATCTTGAGGTAGAAACTTGTAGAATGATCAAAAGAAATGATAAATCTAAACATAGTTTTGAAAATACAAATTCTAATATCACTATATTAATTCTCTCTTTTGATGATAATTTAAATTCTAAATAGACTATGAAAATTTCTCACATTACTCAAAAGTTAAAAATTGGCCTTGAAATGATAGATTGAGATTGATTACATTCACAAGAGATTGGTATCATGAACTTGGTTATTATTTTTCGAACTAAGTTTGCCCTAATTATTTAGGCAAACAAAGTTGTTAGATTACAGACCTTAAAAATTATTTTGTTGGAAATTTTCTTGTTTTATAGGAATAGATATGGATTATTATTGACATGTCTAACTTGTGATCAAACAGAAAAAGTCCTTGGAATTTTCCATGAAAGAAGTTGTAGTTAATATATTGCTGAAAAAACCATAAACACTATTTTTTGCATGTTGGTTATTATTTGTTGAAATTATTTAAATATTATTTTCATTTAGTTAGCTAATGTATGCCTTTTCATATATTTAAAATAAGGATAGATTTCATGGAATGTCATTAAGTTTAATTATCCCTAAAAAAACATTTATAAAATGGGGCTTAAATTTCATTTCTGACGTCCATCCTCCATCTTTGGTTAGTAATAACTACATTTTGACTATAACCAAATATTTTTTAAAATGGTATGAAGCTATATATTTTAAAATTTCTATTACTTAAAAAGTCTTTACCTTCTTTGAAAATCAAAATTTATCATGTTTTGAGGTTTCTTTAAAAATTATTTAAGACAATGACTTTCATTTCATTTCAAATGAATAAATTGAATTATTAAGAAAATATTCCATCATTTCAAGTCATTCACATAAGTAATATCCTCAAGGGAATGGACAAACTAAATCAACTAACACAAATTTGATTTCATTCATGAATAAAATTGGATGTGATAATAAATAAAATTAGTATACTAAAGTTTTTGAAGTTATTTAGGCTAATCATACTATGGTCAACTCTAAAACATATTTTTGAATTTTATACTAGTTTACGAATTTGAAGCCATTATGCTAATTGAATTGAAAATTACTTCAGCAAGGACTACTCTTCAATATGATATTGAAAATATTTAAGAAATATAATGAAAATTAAATGACCTATTAGTGTTATATGAGGTAAAAATAATAACACTTTAAAAACTTAAAAAGGCTAAAGAAAAACTTAAAAGGTTCTTGTTGACCATTTTCTACATGACCAATTTGTGTTTTCCCTTTGGCTCTTTTCATTTCTCACTTGCTCATTTTTTGTGTTTGGTCTCTTTCCTTGTTAATTTTATTTTCCCTTTGGCCTCTCCTAGTTTGGGCTCTTCTCCCTTGTTCTTTGTTCTTTTCCTTTGCCTTGTTTGCCTTAGCCTGTTGGGCTTTGTTTTGCCTCAAAGTGCCTTTTAGAAGGTTTCTGAAGGGATTTTATTTCCTTGCCTTCTTCCCAAGTGTCCCTTTAGACCTTTTTGAATGGAAATTTTATTCTAATTGACCCTTTGAAAAAGTTTTGAAGGGCACATTTTAGCCCAAGTGTGCCTTCAAACTTTTTTAAAGGGCACTTTTCTTCCGAGTGACCCTTCAAAAAAGTTTTAAAGGGCACTTTTTAGCCCAAGTGTCCCTTCAGACTTTTCTAATAGGAAATTTATTGCTCAAGTGTCCCTTTAAACTTTTTTGAAGGGCACTTTGTTGTCCAAGTGACCCTTCAAAAAAGTTCCAAATGGCACTTTTCTTCCCAAGTGTCCCTTCGGATTTTTTTGAAGGGCACTTTGTCTTTGGAAATATCATTTAGAAAAATTCTGAAGGGCCATTTCCTTTGAAAATTCCCTTTAGAATTTTATGAAGGTACCTTGTACCTTCCCCAAATGTCCTTTGGAATTTTTTTGAAGGACATTTTCCCAAGTGTCCTTCGGGAAAATTTCTTGAAGGAACTAGCCGTTGCCTTTTGAGAAAAATCCCTGAAAGATTTCCTTTAGAAAAATTGTCTGAAGGAATTAATTCAAGAAAGTTGATCAAAATAATAAACTTGATCCAATGGACCCTTATGAAATATCATAGGACATCAAGTATAATATATCCCACTAGCCATTGGGATTCAAAGACATGACATGTCACATGATGTCAAATTTAGGGTATCCAACTAGCTATTAGTGTGAAACATGGTGACATGCCATAGGACATAAAATTCATACCTAAATTCATCAAATAATAAGTAAATTCAGTTGTAAAACTTGAATTAATTTGCAATGTAAATTAGGTTTCCCATCAAGCTTTGCTTATGACTTTTATAAGTAGAATCAATTAAAGAACCTGAAGGAGAAAGTAAGAAGTAAAGTCACTTGAAAAACCTGAATGAACCTACAATGAAAATCAAGTTTTTGAACAATATTTTCTTATGAATTTTATAAGTATAAGCAATCAAAAATCCTAAAAGGGCAAGGATAGTGAAAATTGGGTTTTCCAACATGCTTGACTTATAGGTTTATAAGTAAAGCCATTTAGAAGGCCTGAATGGGTATGCAGTGGAAACATAAGAGCTTTCAAGAGGAATATAATTTTTTTATTAGTGATCTAATCCATTTCTTATGGAATTTCATCTCACCATTGATTTTGCAATGATCCTGGTCATTTCAAGAGGGTGAATCAAAGAGAAGGACAAACTCTAACTGAATGAGAGAATAACTGGAATTAGTTTCACCAAGATGGTGATTGCAAACCATTTTGGAGGATTATATTTTGATTCCAAAGAAATCTCTCTTATGTCCCTCTTTTTATTTAAATAGGACCCTTGGGCTCTTGTTTTATCATCCACAGATAGTATGGTGAAGCCCTACTAGAATGTTTTGCCATTTTCTAGCCTTTGAGCAAAAAAGCATAAGTCTATTTTATTTCTAAGTTATAGACATTTTCTTGGGCATGCAAGAGACACAGAGTGAAAAAAAGTGATGTTTTATCCTTTGATTCTCTATCCTTCATGATTTGATCAAAGAGTTGATCCAACAAGTCATGTAGAGTGCATTATAGCTGTATGAGATTTTGTACATATGTAACCCTTTTCTGGACTATGTATGCTATCTTTTCTTGTTATTTACCTTGTGTGATCTTGTTAATTTTATCTATAAATTGAAATAATTATGTTGTAATCTTCTAGTGTTTGAGTTATAGACTGTATTTTATTGTATTGTGCATAAGTATATGGCATACATGTGGATACTAATTTGTGGTGTATCACCATTTTAGACTCAGATTTTAATTTATGAAAACTTATAACTCTTTTCACTCATAAAAACTATCTCAACAATTTTATTTCACAATAATTTAATATAAGGAGCTAGCCTTTTCAACCTAGAGGTTCATTTCCACTTATAGGCACACCCCCAATGTTGCCCAAATCTAGAGGAGCCCTAAACAGACCTCTTCTAGGGTGCAAGATTTGGAGACAATATTTATTGCACACCTGATGGGACCCAGGGCCTAAATTAGTATAAATACCCTTAACCCAAAATTTATCAACTCCAAAAGGGTTTGAATCCTTGGTTCTAGACCAAGTTTTATGCATTATCCTACATGGTCCTCACAATTTCCTTAAGATTTTTTGACCAAGTTACTTCAGCTAAAGTTTTTATTAAAGAACAACACCCTAAACCACTCATAGCCCTATTAAATCCTTGGCAAGGAAGTTTTGGGGAATAAGCAAAAGAGGTTGAAGAAGTTGAATAAGAAGAAGAAATAGAGGATCATAAGGGAAGAAGAGAAATGAGGGAGAGGGGAGAGATAAATATATGTCAACCCTTCCCTAGTTTTAATACTCAAAACCCAATAGATCTTCCTATATTTGACCCTATCCCTCCAAATACTACCAAGAATATTCCTAGTTTCAATGCTTATGGTCCTATTACCCCATCTAAACATATTAGAGACATCTTTAATTTTTGCAATTTCCATAATGTTACTAGGGCCAACATAGCCATTAGACTACTTTCTATGTCTTTAAAAGGAAAAGCACTTGATAGGTATAGAGTGTTTGAGGGGGGATGCATTACAAGTTGGGATGTTTTTAGATACCTATTGGTGACAAGATTCAAAAATAAGAGTGATCATGCTTACATAATACATCAGCTGAATCTAATAAGAAGAGGTCCAAATGAATCCATAGGAAATTTTAATGAGAGATTTCAAAGAACATGGTATAGGTTGCCACCAATCATGAGACCTCCTAGCTTTGTGTTCCCAACATACCTCAAAGGGATTGGTATTGATGTTTCTATCATGTTGTAGTTAATGGGAAGATTCACTCTTCTAGGTGTATATGAGCTAACAATTGAGGCTAAGAATAGGTTAATCCAGGATGGAAGACTCCCTCCAAAATTTTCCATGCCTTTGTTGTCCCATAATTTGGTTGAATCTCTAATCATGTCACAAGTTTTCAATGCTAATGTGAAGCCAAGAGCCTTTCCCAAGAAGGTGGATAATGTTATGGACAAGGATGAAGAAATCATATCATTGGGAGCTCAGCTCAAGCAAGCTCAATATCAGGCAAGTGCTCCTCCTAATGCACAATATTATCATAAACAAGGATATAGAGCTCCATCCCAATACAATTATCAAGGGAGAGGATAAAATAAATAAGGTTACAGTAGTTATCCAAATGCATATAATCCAAATTTTAATCCTCTCGTAAAGGTTGTTGTTCTAGTTCATACAAATCTAGTGCAAGGAGAAGACCATGTGGACTAATGTGGGTAGCCTCAAGGTCAGTTTACACATGATGATGGAGGAACCAGCTATGCTTTGGAATAAGCTACTCCTTACATGATAGTAGAAGAAGCATGTCCCAACTAAAGTGATAGTCTTAGAGAATGCAGTAGCCCAAGTTTGGGAATGATGAATTTCCAAGTAAAAGATGATTTTATGTTGAATCAAGGCATGTCAATTGCAGCCAATAAAAGGTCAAAGAAGAGAGCATTTGGAGAAGGCCAAGAGAAATAAATAGTTCCATGTGATTCCTCTCTAATGCCACAAAGTTCTAATCTAAGTGTTGCACCTTCTACAAGCCATGTTCCTCAACAAAATTATAATGTAAATGCAACTACCAAGATTACAACATAGCAGGAAATAACTCCTTTATTATCATCAAAAATTTAGGAGAAGGTGAATAATCCATCTCTAAATATTGTGAAGTCATTAAAGAGAAATAAGACAAGTATATCCCTTTTGGGGGTTCTACATATACCTAGTCAAAAGGAGCTTTTGCAAGAGTAGTTAGAAAGCATGTAGGGGGCTCCTCAATCTTCAAGGAATCATAGTGTGGCTCTCAAAAATTCTTCAAATCATATTTTGGAGCCTTCCAATAAAATTGAAAAGCCTCCACATTTATACCTCACACTCATTGTGGGATATAAGTTGGTCCACAATTGTATTGTGGATAGTGGAGCAAGCACTACTGTTATGCCTAAATTAGTGGCTGATAAGTTAGGTTTGAACTATGAGCCACATAGTAAATTCATGTTGTAACTAGATGAAAATCCAACCAAGATGGTAAGATTAGTCAAAGATCAGAAAGTGTTTTTACATGGCTTCCCAAGCTTCCCTATCATGCAAGATATTGTGGTGGTGGACCTTCTAACACACTTTGCTATATGCTTGTCTAGGGACTTGGCCAAGATAGGAGTATACTTTTCTACTGATTGGTCCTTTCTATATTTCAAGACAAGGTATGAAACCAAGTTAAACATAAGGACTCAAACCTTATCAAGGTTCCACATTGAGCCATACTTGGAGATAATGACAAATTAAAACTATTTAATCAACAAAGAGGAATAAATAGTCCTAAATAGTGAAACATCTTCTCCTCTTGAAGGTATTTATGACCTCTATCTTGAAAAGTAAAACACTAAAACACATGGCCTTGATACTTACACTTTTATTGAGGAAACTAATTTAGGAATTTACTGCATGCATGAGGAGAATGCCCCAATTTTTCACTCACCAATGAAGATCATGAGCTTGATAACATGTGGGAAATATTATTTGATGGTTTAAGGAGCAAAGTAGGTATAGGAGCTGGTGTCATGTTTGTTTACCCATCAAATAATTTTTACTACTCTTCTTATATGTTTCACTTCAGCTGCACTTGCAATAAGGTAGAATATGAAGGCTTAGTTCATGGTCTCCAATGGGAAAAGATGAGAGGAATAAAGCTTTTAAAAGTCTATGGAGATAGTGAGCTGGTCATTCATCAAGTGAGAATTGAATATACAAAAAATAACCCTTTGGTAAAATTATACAAGAATAGGTTATGGTATCTACTTGAGGATTTTGATGCCTTCAACATCCAACCCATACCAAGAGACTTGAACAAGCTCACTGATAGATTGGCTACAATAGGATCACATTTTGAATCAACTGCTGATGTTGAACAAGAGAAAGAGTAATCCCATATCAAGATCATTTTGAGACCTTCCATTATAGATAATTAAGTGTCATGGCATGTGTCTGAAAGTGATGAACACATTGCACACTTGTAAAATGAGGTAGGTTTCTCTTCAAGAAATCAAAATAAGTTGCATGATCATTATGAAGAGTAGATTATATAGATGAAGACAAATAAAATTCCCAAGGGTCTGATTACCTTGGAGAGTGTCTTCAATGAGGATGATAAAAAAAACCCAAAGAATGAGCATGTTAACAAAAGAAGAGAACTATGAGAGAGTTCTAATTTTCAAGGACAAACTTTTGAAGATTGGCAAGGCTTGTTCACAGCTAGAAAGGTAAGATTTTATTACATTATGTAAAGAGTTTCATGAAATATTTACCTAAAAATACAAGGACTTGAAGTACTTTGACCCAAGTCTAGCTCATCACACCATTGAGTTGGAGCATGGAGCTAAATCGGTAAGACAAAAGCAAAGGCTCATCAACCCCAAAGTAGAAGAACTCATGAAGAAGGAGCTAACCAAATTGATTGAGTCTAGAATTATATTTCCTATCAAGCACCCAACATGGGTATCCAACCTTGTGTCTATTTGAAAGAATAATGGATAAATTAGACTTTGTGTGTATTTTTATGATCTAAACAAAGTGTCTCTCAAGGATCATTACCCACTCCCTTCCATGGAATAAATTTTGTAAGTTGTTTCAGGTTCTCAATGCTTCTCACTTCTTGATGGTTATTTAGGTTATAATCAAATACTAGTGAATTAAGGGGATCAATTAAAGATAGCCTTCACTACTAAGTGGGGGACCTTTGCCTACAAAAAGATGCCATTTGGTTTATCCAATGCTAGAGCTAAATTTCAAAGGGCAATGGATATGGATTTCAAAAGTTTAATCAATAAGTTTTTATGTGTTTACCTTGATGATATAACCATTTTTTCAAAGGATGCTTCTGATCATATGGGAAATCTAAGGCAAGTGTTTGAGAAGTGTAAAGAGTATGACATATACCTCAATCCAAATAAATGCATCTTCACTTTCCATGAAGTCAAGCTTTTGTATCATGTTATTTCAAAAGAAGGCTTATCTATTAACCCCAAAAGGATTGAAGATATTATAGGCTTGTATTTTCCTCAACATAAGAAAGGGATGCAAAGTTTATTGGGAAAAATAAAATTTTTAAGGAGGTTTATCCCAAACTTTCCAACTATGGTAAAGCCTATCACAACCATGCTAAAAAGGAACCAAGTTTTTCATTAGAAAAAGGAAGGTAAAGGAAACTTTGAGGCAATAAAGTAAGAAATTGTAGCATCTCCTACTCTCTTAAATCCAAATTTTTCTAAGGATTTCATTCTTTATACTTTTTCTAACCTTGACACAATCTTAGCTATGCTTATACAAAAGAATGACGAAGATGTTGAGCAACCAATTTATTTATTTAGCCAAGGCTTAGAAGACTATGAAGTGAGATGTTATTTTGATGAGAAGCAAGCTTTAACCATCATTAGAGGCTTGAAAAAATTTAGGCATATGGTTTGCAAAAACAAGATCCATGTCATGCTCTCCCATCCTAACACTAAGGAGTTTCTCCTAAGCAAGGATCTCAGTGAGAAGAGAGATGGATAGATCATGAAGGTGATGGAAAATGACATTGACTTCAAGGTAACCAACCTAGTAAGAGGAAGAGGTTTATGTGAGCACTTAGCATTTTAATTTCAAAATCCAAAAGAGCAAGCCTTGGTGAATTAATTTCAATACCAACCAACTGATCAAATGCAAAATCAAAGTTGGACACAAGATATCATTAGTTTTCTTCAAAATGGTGAGTGTCCCAATGGCTTGAACAAACATCAAATAAGGTATTTTAGGCTACAAGCTATTCATTATTGTCTTATGGATGGAATTATCTTTAATAAGGATGTGAGCAATGTGTTGCTAAGATGCATTAACAATGACCAATTTGATATGCTACTAGAAAAGTCCCATAATGGTGCAGATGGTGTTCACTTCTCTCCTAGAACAACAACTACAAAAATAATGAGAGATGGTTACTATTGGTCGAGTATTTTCAAGGACTATTATCATTGGTCTAAGGTTTGTCCTTAATGTGATTTATTTATTGGCAAATAAAATATTGCTACCCTTATATTGAATCCTATCCAAGTGGACAATCCTTTCATATAATGGGGCCTTAACTTCATTGGCATGATCAACCCTCCATCAAGTGATATACATAAATGGATATTGAATACTACAAACTAATTTAAAATATGGGTAGAAGATATTGATTTGAAGGAATAAAATGAAAATTCCATCTTGGAGTTTTATGAAAACATTATAATAAGGTTTGGAGCTTCTCATGTCATCATCTCAGATAATGCACTTGCTTTCATAAGTGCTAATTTTTTTGATTAGGTAGAAAAGAGTGGAGTTCATTTGAGTACCTCATCCAAATACTACCCTCATGGTAATGAATTCATTAAGTCTACCAATAAGAACCTCATCAAGATCATCAAGAGGACATTGGAAACCAATTAAAGAGCATGGCATAACAAGTTGAAGATAGCCTTATGGGTAGATAAAATCACTCCAAAAAAATCAATTGGTAATTTTCCCTTTGTACTTATATATGGAAGAGAAGATAGGATATCCATATCATAAGATCTACCTACCTTAGAACTTACACAACAGCTAGAATTACTTGAAAACACTCCCATGGAGGTCAAATTAATAGAATTAATGTAGTTACAAGAGGTAAGAGATGATGCACACAAAGCTTTGGAACACTATCAAGTTATCATGAATAAATCCTTAGATAAAAGGGTAAGGGCAAGAGTGTTCAAAAAAGGTGACTTGGTCTTGAAATGGGATGAAGATAGAGAAAAACTAGGAAAATATACAAAGTTTGATACTTTGTGGAGTGGTCCTTACATCATGAGCAAGTGAAAGAAAAGAAAATCCTTTTAGCTATCCAAGATGGATGGAGAAGAGCTGCCTATTCTAGTGAATGTAATCCATTTAAAGCCTTGATTTTGACCCTTTCTAGCCATGTCTTGTATATACCTTGTTCTGGTGTGTTTCCTTTATTATGTTTATTATCCCTAAGTGCTTTGGAGCATAGTGTTTCCATTTTTAGCATTTCCTTTCTTTTTTTTGGCTATACATGTGTCTCTCTATCTTGTGTATTTAGCCATGGCTTATTATTTCAACTCTTTTTTTCCTTGCGTGACTCCATGCCCAATGGAAGGATTTGGGTGACTAGTCTTATGACATACCAGGCATGTCTCCCCTAGAAATTGCTAGAATGTTGACCATTTTTTTCATGACTAGTTTATGTTTTACCTTAGATTTTTTCATTTCTCCCTTGTTCATTTTCTATATTTGGTCTCTTGCCTTGTTATTTGTCTTTTCCCTTTAGCCTCTCCTAGTTCAGGCTCCTCTCCTTTGTTCTTTATTCTTTCCCTTTGCCTTGTTTTCCTTAGCTTTTCAAGCTTTGTTTTGCCCCGAAGTGCCCTTCAGAAGGTTTTCAAAGGGCCTTTCTCACCTTTCCTTCTTCCCAAGTGTCCCTTCAAGTTTTTTAAAAGGGCACTTTTCTTCGAAGTGACCCTTTGGAAAATTTCCAAAGGGCACTTTTTATCCCATGTGCCCCTTCAAACTTTTTCAAAGGGAACTTTTCTTCCAAGTGTCCCTTAAATTTTTTTTCAAGGGAAGTTTTTTGCCCAAGTGTCCCTTCAAATTTATTTTTAGGACACTTTGTTTTCCAAGTGACCCTTTAGAGAAGTTTTGAAGGGCACTTTTCTTCCCAAGTGTCCCTTTGGACTTTTCTAAAGGGCACTTTTTCTTTGGAAATGCCCTTCGAAAAAGTTCTGAAGAGACATTTCCTTTGGAAATTCCCTTTGGAATTTTTTGAAGGGACCTTGTGCCTTCCCAAAGTTTCCTTTGAAACTTTTTTGAAGGACACTTTCCCAAGTGTCCTTCAGGAAAATTTCTCGAAGGAACTAGCCATTGCCTTTTGGGTAAAATCCCTGAAAGAATTCCTTCAATTTTTTTTTGAAAGAATTACTTCAGGAAAATTATCTAAAATAATAAACTTGATCTAATGGACCCCCATGACGTGATTTAGGATGTCAATTTTAATACAACCCACTAATCGTTGGGATTCAAAGACATGACATGCTGTAAGATGTCAAATTTAGGGTGGCCAACTAGCTATTGGGGTGTAACTTGGTGACATGCCATAGGACATCAAATTCATGCCTAAAGTCTTCAAATAAGAAGTAAAGTCACTTGGAAAAATTGAATGACTCTACAGTGTGAATCAGGTTTCCCAACAAGCTTTGCTTATGACTTTTATAAGTAGAAGCAATCAAAGAACCTAAAAGAGCAAGTAAGATGTAAATTTACTCAGAAAACTTGAATGACCCTGGAATGAAAATTAGGTTTCTCAAAAAGATTTACTTATGAATTTTATAATTATAAGCAATCAAAAAACTTGAAAGGGAATGGATAGTGCAGATTGGGTTTCCAAACATGCTTGACTTATAGGTTTATAAGTAAATCCATTTAAAAGGCTCGAATGGGTCTATAGCACAAAACATGAGAGATTTAAGGAGGGATATAAGGTTTAAAATAGTGATCTCAGCCATTTCTTATGGAGGGTCATCTCATCATTGATTTTATAGTGATCTTGGTCAATTCAAGAGGGTAAATCAAAGAGAAAGATAAACTCCAACGGAATGAGAGAATAGCTGGAATCAGTTTCACCAAGATGGTGACTGTAAACCATTTTGGAGGATTATATTTTGGTGCCCAAGAGATCTATCTTCTCTCCCTCTTTTTATATAAATAGGACCCTTTGGATTTTGTTTTATCATCCACAGATAGTATGGTGAAGCCCTACTAGAATGTTTTGCCATTTTCTTACCTTTGAGTAAAAAAGCATAAGTCTATTTTATTTCTAAGTTCTAGACATTTACCTGGGCATGCAAGAGACACAGAGTGACAAAAAGTGATGTTTTATCCTTTTTTTCTCTATCCTTCATGCTTTTGAGCAAAGATTTGATCTAATAGGTCATGTAGAGTGAATTCTATCTGTATGAGATTTTGCACATTTGTAACCCTTTTTTAGATAATACATGTTATCTTTTATAGTTATTTACCTTATGTGATCTTATTCATTTTATCTCTACATTTAAATACTTATGTTGGAATCTTATAGAGATTTAGTTTTAGATTATATTTTTTCGTATTGTGCATAATTATAAGGCATATATGTGGATACTAATTCTTGGTGTATCACCATTTTAGACTAGGATTTTCATTTATGAAAAATTCTAACTCTTTTCACTCATACAAACTGGTTCAACAATTTAATTTCACAAAAATCTAATCTAGGGAGCTACCCCTTTCAACCTATAGGTTCATTTCCATCTATAGTCACACCCATAAGCCTGGAAATGTCCCAATGTTGCCTAAATTTGGAGGAGGCCTGAACATCCCTCTTCTAGGGTACAAGATTTAGGGATAATAGTTCTTTAACAAGAAACTATATAGGAAAACATTAAAATATGATGATTCAATTTTAAATTTGGGATAAAGCTCATGAATATTTTGAAAAACATCACAATTTTAGATCGTTGTGGCTAGGTCCATATAAAACAATTTATATACTTAGAAGAAATACTTTTAATTTCTAGTATTTTTATGGTATTTAAATATATAATAAAATGAAAGGCCATAATTTAAATCTCTTATATAAATGACCTCTTCTCTTTGTAAATTTTGGTTTTATTCTTTGTTTACCTTGTGTTTTCTTCTATATTTTATGTTATGTGTGTTTATTTCTTTCTATTTTTTGTTAACATTTTGGTGAAATTCATTAATCTTTGTTACAATTATGAAGTGATCCTTATACATTTTAGATAAAAAACTATGCACATTATTATAATCATATCTCATTCTATAAATATTTAACTGTTTAACCTATTTGGTTAGTGGTGTGGCCAATACACCCATTTTATTTGAGATGGGGGGGCTCTATAAAAATATCATGAACTAGAGCTTCAAGATACTTTATTTTATTCTTATTGGTAATTCCTAATTAAATCCTTGGAATATACATTAAACTAATTTTCCTCAAGCAACAACAAGCCCAATTTATTTATATATGTAAGGTATATTTATTTTTTTGTGAATCATGGTGCTAAAATTATAGCTCCATTTATGATAGAAGTTCCTATCATCTCATTCCTTTATTGGAGCATTGGATTAATTACCATTCATGCAAAATTGAAATATCATTAATTGATGAGTAGTTTTAAAATTTATTGTGTTCCTTTTCATTTCTTACTTAATCTTATTTTATTAATTTTATAGAGCTTGGGAGAGCCTAGCTAAATGAGTAGGTGCCACATTGTCAAGTATTAGAATGGCTAGTCCTTAGACATGTTAGATATGTTAGAACTTAGGAGATCTTGTCCAAATGAAGAGGTGCCATGACATTAAGTGTTAGAATGGATAGTCCCTAGACTTGTCATTGATGTTAGAGCTTGGGAGAACTGAACCAAATGAGGAGGTTCCACATCATTGAGTGTTAGAATGTCTAGTCCCTTGACCTATCAAAGATGTCAGAGCCTAGGAGAGCCCAAAAAAATGAGGAGATACCACATCACTAGGTGTTATAATGTATAGAACCTAAACCTATCAGAGATTTCAAAGCCTAGGAGAGCCTGACCAAATGAGGAGGTGCCACATCACTAAGTGTTAGAATAGATAGTACCCAAACTTGCCATAGATGTTAGAGCTTGGTAGATCCTAGCTAAATGAGGAACCATATGACCAAGTTTTAGAATGGTAAGTCCCTAAACCTATCATGTCAGATCCCAAGAGGGCTCAATTGAATGAGAAGGCACCACATCACTAGGTGTCAAAATGGCTAGTCCCTCAACCTATCAGGGATGTCAAAACCCAAGAGATCTTGAATGAATGAGGAAACACCACATCACCCACTAGGAAAATGAACTAGTAGCCACTAAAGGCCCTAGGAAGGTAAGAATAAGGTATGAATTAGGTTAAAGAACTAATCAAGATGTGCTACATGTACTTAGATGGCATATTCCTTTTTCTAAGGGAATTCCATGGAGTACAAAGTTATGCATAGGTTCCAACCATTAGTAGGTTCTAACATGTCAAAATGTTAGAGTTAATTAAGATGCCTCTAAGAGATATGAACTTGTGCCTACTATACACTGAGTATTAACAAAATATGAAGTTGGGCCTGATTGGATAGTTTTAAAACATCCCATTGCCATTACTATATCTAGAGGGTGGTGGAGGATCATTGGATTTGAATTTAACTCTGTATTTGAAAGTAAATAGAGAAAATCTAGCGACCAACTCAAATTTAAATTTTTAGTAAGTGAGCTTGCAAATGCCATTAATATAGGGGGATGTATGCATGCATTTATAAAATCTAAAGAAGGCTCATTAATGGTTACCACTACTACCTTAAAAAATACTCTAACTCTTGGCTCTCCAATTATCATAGAGAACCCCTATATCTCATGCCTTCTACACTAAAAACTTCCCTAATGCCCCTCCATCATGCTATAATGGCCACATCCTCCTCAAAACCAAAGGCTAAACCTAAGTACCTGGATACCACATTCTTAGCTGGCTTGACCAAATTCAAGCACTACAATAACTTATTCAAAGTGGTTGAGTAAGTCCCTAGGGATTTAGGCTCAGATGATGACCAACAAACAAAGTTTTAGGATGTTACTCAATCCTATAATAAGATTGAACTTCACAGACCCACTACCAAGCTAGAGGAATTCTCATGTGACAAATTTTTTGGTAACCTCTTTCACAACACCATTCATGTGCATGATGAAATCCATGATTAGGTATGATCACCTAAATCTTGACACTAGAATGCTGATATCTCTAGTAATTACTTAAAGGAATATTACTCCCTCCTAGACTACACTTTCTCCTATGATACAGTGGTGATGATGGTCTAAATGGGGACCTACCAAATATATGACATCCTCCATGATTGGGTTGAGAACCTAGATACTAAATGGGTTAACAAGGAGGATATTAATGCATACATGGTTTATACCTTCAAGGAGGAAGTTTAGGTCACCATGATCCTATTGAACTAATTGTTTGGGGCCTAGGTCTACTTGAAATTTAATGAGTTATGTGTACCTTTCCTATATATAAACCTCATACACTCAGATATCCTAGACATGGGAGGTTTGATAAACTTCAAGTTGGTCAATTCCATCGTAGATTCTTGATTTAGGAATAATTTTTACATGATGAGCTACCTATTAGATGCAGTCTATGGGATGTTCTCTTTTAAGACTTCAAATTTTCTTACATGGGTTCTTAGGGGCTCAGTGATCTAAGTGGTCTTTTACAAGCTATATATCCACTAATTTTATAATCACATTTGGTATATATGTAATAATTTCTACCTAGTGGTCTACCAATCCATCAATGAGGCCCTAATACCCCAACTCTCAAAGGTCATTAGGGATTCTATCACCACCATTGGGGACTACTAGAGTTACAAAGAGGATGCCATGATCCAAATTACAAGTTTCCTCAAGTATCCCCTCCACCTTGAATATTTAGTCTTAGACCATCTAACATATCAGGAGATTGCTTATTATCTAGTGGAGGGCATCTTTGAGTTCTACATCCAACACCAGTAAAAGCTATGCCTACCACTTTTGATCATAATTAAGCACCACATATATAAGGCCTTCCCTCTAATTTAGAAGATGATAGCCAAGTGAGACTCCTTTGCCATTATAAAATACAATATCTAGAACTAGGACCCCAAGGGGATAATTAGAGATCACTTGGTATAGTACTCAAATCACCTCAATATCAAATATGGTCCTCAGGTTGAGGATGATTACAAGTTATACCTAGATGCCACTGATGACTAGGATCTATTATCCTAGATTGTAACAAAGAAGAAGAAAAGGGAAAAAGGTTTAGGTAGGCCCATATATACCTCCCCTATATCCTGATAAATCTATAGAGGACCCAAATTTGATATCTCTTATTATCTCTTGGAGGATATTGAAAGACATTCTACCACCTTCTCCTCTTCATGATCCAAGTCTAGCTCCATTTCCTCTAATAGCACTTGCTCCTCATGTATTGACTCCTCCTCTACCTCCTCTAGTCACTCCTTTAATTATACCTCCTCTTCTACCTCTTTCTATATTTAAAATAATTTGGTCATGGAAGAGCTAGACATGAACTACTTGATTATAGGTATCCCAAGTGCATCCAGCTCAACCACTGAATACTAGAATTTGGGATGCCCAAACCTTGAGGTTTAACATGGATATTAACCTAAGGGTGAGCTTGAAGAATGGATACCAATAGGAACTCATCCATTTCCCTCCTTTTAACACTTCCAAATTATCCCATTTTTCTTTTACCCCTCATTCATGACACTTTCCAACTCCCATTCTAGGCACCCACCACTTCTACTTTGCTCCCACAAGCCCCCCAAGTGGTGCCTCCTCTTTTCCCTATTGCACCACCTCAATTTTCACAAGTACCTTTATCCTTCGTCTTTTAAATCATCCTTGTCTTATCATTCCCATTCAATCTATCTATTTCACAACCTAGATTCCTCTAGATGCCTTCCTTAGGTGTGACTCTATTGGTAACCATGACTATAACTTCTAGGAGAATATCACTTGTAGTAAAAAATGTCTTAGTACCCACTCCAATTAATTATATGATTCCCTCAATAGCTCTGAGTCCTCTACCATCATCTCATATGTCTCTTGTTATTTTGATTGATCCATATACTACAACATCTAAAGATGACCTAGGTAAGAGGTCAAAGAAGAAGCAAAAGGCAACTCACACTCTGGCCCTAATTTGAAGGCCTTCTACTCTAATTCAACTTTATATATAGGCCTCAATATTTCTTCCAACCCCAATCACAACACCTCAATTCCTATTTTCCCACCCCCTCTTTATATCACCAGGTGTTTCATATAACTTGCCTTTAACCAACCCATCTCATCCCTACTATTGAATGACCCTTTCCAAGGGGAAATTCCTCCTCAAGTGAACTTAAACAAGGAATAATGGAAGGTTTATATTTTCTCATGGGCCTCCCACTTCATCCTTCCTCCTTTCACTCCCATTTTCCCTTTTCCTCCACTAATTTTCTCCTTCACTCCCTCCACTTCCTCGATTTCCCTTCCACCTCATCCTTTACCCTTCACTATCATTTCAACCACCCCTCCTACACCTCCCATAACCTAGGGAATGATCCCAAGATCATAGGCACTAGAGATGACTACACAAGGTGACCCAAACATATAATGGAGTTTTGATCAAACCTCTAAAATCATGAAGAGGACACTAATGTAGAGGTTTGTCAAGGATGGGAACCTAGTGGTTTAACAAACCCATTAGGATCTATTCTCCCTCACCAAGGTAAGGACTTATACCATGGAATAAATGATGGTTGAGGACCCATTATCTATTCTCTAAGTGACTCATAATATTTCTAATAAGCTCCTCAAGGACATGTAGAGCTAGGTTCAAACTTTATAATCCTAAGTAAAGATCCCATTTTCCATTGAGTTGATTGGGTAGGTCAAGTACACCCTCTTAATACTCTTTTAGTCCTTAGGAAATTAGTGGAGACTCTATTTAAGACTAACTTACTTATCCAACATACCCAAGCCTATATGGAATAGATTATGTAGATTCATGGGAAGTGTCAAAAGCTATTAGTGGTGGTCAACAAAGATATATTCTTGGATATGAAACTAATGCCGATCTTAGAGTTAGGGTTATATCAAACATATGATGGGAACATGAGGGTTGATATGGAGGAATGGTTGGCTATGGATCACACTAAAATAATATCCTTAGAAGAGGGTAATAAGAATATATTAACCTAATTAAAAGAGGATAATATATTTATGATATTCCATCTAGATGGCACCTTGTTTGATTGAGGGTAATTTGGAGTCCACTTGGGTCAATTCAACTAAGTCATGAGGGATAAGGTTACAAGAGTAAACCAATGAGGGTCCTGAGTGGTGTTGGATCTATCAACATAGTCCATGATAAGAATGAACTAGGTCTCTTAGGTCTAAGTGTCAATGGAAGCACCCTTCCAATTCTACTAAAGACTGGTGGCTCAGGATGAAATAGTATTTAGGGAGCCCCAAATGAACTTTACCAAGCTAGACAAGGAGTTTGGCCTCATAGAAGCCATGTTAGAAGATAAGGATGCTAGGTAAAAGTAGTTAGTATATGTACTTTCTCATCTACCTCCTTATGTCAATTAAGTGGTCCTTCATAGATCTATTATGGGTTTGAAGGGATTGTCTTGTTTTAAATTTTGAATTATGGTTGTAATTATAATGAGTGGACATCATGGCCTAAGATGGGATCATCATTCTATTTGGAGGTAAGCCACATCCTTATATATATAAGGAAGAATTTTATTTTAATATAGGGTCAATTAAAATTTATTGAAAGTGCTATCAAATTATATCTAGGATTTCACTTACTTTTTATTTTGTCATTCTAGATGTAAAGTCGAAATAGATCGATTATAGTAACAATGCTTACTTATTTTAATGAATACAATATCTATTTTTTGAAAGAGGATTTATAATGTTTCAATTATATTTCATATCCATTCTTTAATGAATTTTCTACTTTATGTGTGTTATGGTTACACTGTGCTTAGCTATTATAATCACTATGTGAGTTCTCTCATTTCCTTTTGTATTATTGATAATTTGTTGTTAATCTATAAATTATCATATGGTGTTTATGTGTATTCTAATATAAGTTACTAGTAATCATCTTCAGTAATGGTTCATATTGAAGGCACACTCTTGATTCCCTTAGACTCCTCCCAATGTATGTTCTTTTAGGTATAACTTTAGTGAAACTTAGTCTACAGTGGTATAATTGTGGCAGACTCATGTGGTTCAATGATCAATGCATTGAATTCATTTTAGATTGGGAGGATCCCTTTTTTAGCTTATCCTTCCCTCTCTTTTGGGTTTATTATTTAAAATTGAATTAATCTTTCCCCTTTTATTTATAAATAGAAGGCATAATACTCAAATTCTCACAACAATTTTGACATGTGTGTATGAACTTTAGATTAAACTTTTAGTGGTGATAGTGTATCTCTTGGAGACTATTCATGGAGACTCCATTTTTTAAGTCAAATACCTAAAACCATTCTATGGGATAATCCTAGATCATTCTTAAAATGGAGGATGAAAGTATTTAGTTATCCCCATCTTCCCCTTTTAGGAAATGCCCATTCTCATGAGTGTTTCATGAACAAAGGAATTTAGAATGAATATAAATTAGTGCTAGAAGGATGGAAATTATTAGAATACTTCATTTTTGTCATTGATTTTATTTCATTAGTATGTTGAGATAGACTTATTGGTAATAACATGTTAACCACTATTTGATTATGAAGCATCCTAGAGACTAGTTCGCCTATTACCAGGACTAGGTCCCACCAAGGTAAATTGGTAGTTTCCTCATACTTTTCCATAGAAAACCCAAAATCAACCAACCTAGACCTACCATGATTCCCATTAGTTCATCCATGTAAACTATCCCAAATTTATAGACTAAGATGGCCTAGTTAGCTGGCTCTGCCATTAACATCTTGAGAGTCATCCATGATTTACCCAAGAAACTTGAGAAGTACCTCCTTCATTTCAACCCTATTATGGGATAAACCATGGAGGAATCCATAAAATCCTAAAAAAAATACCTTGAGTCCTATAAATGTATAACAAGAGGATGTGTTGTGAAGGATTTTCCCCTTTACCTTAATGGATTCTACATATGATAGGTTCCTCACCCTTCCCAAAGACTCAATCCCAAGTTGGGACCATTTAAGTTCTACTTTCCTCACCCAATTTGGTTAAATGATAGACCCCAATGTCCTGTACTAATAGTTTATTTACATCAAGAGGGAGCTAAATGAGCCTATTAGGAACTTCAATACTAGGTTTTAGAAGATGTATAGTTGGGTAACCATGATTTATCAACCTAACTTTTAACTAGCACTTGAAATGTATAAGAATACATTAGAACCTTAGATAGATATGCTCCTAAGGAGGGATGTAGTCATAGTACAACTATCCTCATATTATGCATGGGCTATCAAAGTGGATAAGCAATTAAACCCCCAAGGTTTCATAGTGACCCCCACTCCTGATATGCTACCACATATGCCTGTGTTGAACTTCTTGTCCAATGTTAATAAAATTTACCCAATGATTTAACTAATTCTTGTAACACATCAAATCCTATTGGGTCAACCCACTTCAAACCAAAAATTAGGTTTCCTAAACCCATAGATCCATGATTTAATTCCCTAGACTCAATACCAAGTAACATTGGCCATAGATAATAATACCTAAACCACACCTTACGAGTCCACTAAGATTGAGTAAGATGCCATTAAATGGATGGTAAGAAAACTTAGTAATGACTTCTTAGATCTATAGATACTTGTAAATCCAATTGATAAAGTTTAAATAAAAAAATCGCATATCAAAGACCAAATATGAACTATAACCATCCTTACAATCCCCTAGAACCTTCACCCAATAAGCTTCCTAAAATCAATATCTTTGAGATAGACTTGCATAATTAGTGTCAAGTATATAACATGATATAACATGGGGAAATGGATTGCATGAAAATTAGTTCTACTTTTGAAATCTTATAGAAGGAAATAGAATAATATGAGGTAGTCCCCAATCATCTCGAGTCCTCTAACTCGGGTAAAGCCCCTTATATTGTTATGGTGTTAGAAACCATGCATTTCCCTAGACAAGAATAAAATGAGCTAGATGAAGGTATTAGTGAGGTTCAATAAATTTATCAATTCGAAAGGAGTAACTACACCCTCAAGAATAGGCAAAAAAACAATACCTTACTACTTCAACACCTCCTAATAATGGTGCAACCCCACTAAACCAAAATGCTAGGAATGATCCCCCACCTCCAAAACCTCAATAACATAAGACACATATAGAAACCCAAAAATTACAAACTAAAGGATGTTATAACATAGTTGAAGATATGAAAAGGATCAAGGTGAATATTAATCTTCATGAGCTTGTTCAAATCATAGAGTAATGGGATCTCCTGATGAAATATTTGACTCAAAATTTGACCCCACAAGCTCAGTAAAATATAAGAGAAACACACACTAATGTTCTCATTCAAAAAAATAATATGGAGGACCCCCTTTCCTTTTAACTATCTAATTATTTGGAAATAATATACAAAACTTCTTGGTATATTCAAGAGCCTTGACCAATGTGATTCCTATAAGCATATGTAAAATACTTAGTTTGGCTCCCATAAAATTAGACAAGGTAGTGGTCTAGATAGACATGTTATAAGTAAAAGTGATAGGTGAAATACTAAATGTCCACATCTAGTTAGATTCTAAGCCTAAGATTCAACACTTCATAGACATTCAAGTGGTGGATATTCCTGAAGCCTACAACATGCTCCTCAACAGAGATTGGTCTAAAGCCCTGAATGGATACATGGACATCTATTTCTCCCATATGTGGTTTCCATGGAGAGGGGTATCCAACCAAATAAGGTTATATAGATAACCTAAGATGAATCATATGATAATCAAGTATAATTTCATTAATGAGAAGATAAACTTGGTTTCCTTAGACATGGGCATCTACACACTGAGCATAAAGCCTCCCAAAAACCAAACTAATCACAATCTAGGTCTGTTTGTCTATGGTATCTTTTTATAGATGGAGATCACTCCAAATGAGGTAGTGGGGCTAGTGTTTTAATTATATATCCCTTAGGGATAAAATATCTAACATCATATAGGTTGTAATTTCCTTGCATGAATAACCTAGCAGAGTATGAATCTTTATCCATGGGATTACAATTTACATTAAAACATAGGGAAAATGAACTAAGAGTATTTAGTGACTTTGAATTGGTGGTTAACCAAGTCAGGACTAAGTTTCAATGCAAACTATTATACCTTAAAAGGTATAAGCATAGATCTTGGTACCTAATCAAAAAATTTAACACACTTAATATCCTCCTTATTCCCTAGGAAGAAAATTATATAATAGACTCACTAGAATTTATGGTGGAAAACCTAACCCCATTGGATGATATCAAGTTATGATATTTATCTATGGAACTCATCCCATGTCCCTCTATCCCAGACAATGTGGTAAACTTCCAAGTCTTCAAGGATGACCAATAAATCATCCAATTCTTCAGTAATGAGGTAATATTTGGGCCCCAAATTATAGATGAGAAAGATAGAGATAACCCTAGGAATGAGTTGGACAAGGATGGGATCCTAAATATTCATGGGAAATAGATCCCAAAGGGGATGATCTCATTGGAAAGATCATTCGATGTGTTAGACCCCACTTTCTAGGAAAAACCCAAATTTGAGGACCAAAAGTGTTGACTCATTAACCTTAGTCTCATAAATAATCCTTGGACATTTAATATGGGTCTTGATTAGATGAACCACAAATTAGAGTAACTACAAAGGTTATTAATGAGGTATAAGGATGTGATTTCTTTGGCCTATGAAGACATTAAGGTCTTCGACCTGAGAGTAATAACTCATATTATCCCCCCTAAACCTAGTTAAAAACCCTTTAGGAAAAGGTAGAGGTCTATAAACCTGATACTAGAGCCCTTATTACACGAAGAAGTCCATAAAATACTATATGTAGGGATAATTTTCTTGGTACACCACTCCACCTAGGTGGCCAACCTAGTCCTAGCATAAAATAAGAATGGAGAAATCTACCTATATGTGGACTTACATAGCTTGAACCAAGCCTTAGATAAAGATAATTACCCATTTCACTCCCTATATGAGGTGGTCTAAATGGTGAGTGGGGCTCAAATTATGTCATTTTTTGATGGATTCTAGGGATACAACTAGGTTTTTGTCAACCCCAAATATAGAAATAAGACTAATTTCACCACCAATTGGGGCACATTTGATTATATATGAATGGCCTTCATGTTAATCAACATTGGTGTCACTTTCCATAAGGTAACAGACTTCAATTCTAAAGGCCTAATAGGTAAATATAGAATAATCTATATGGATAACCTAATTGTGTTTTCAAAATATAGGGCAAATCATGCATGTCACTTAGAAAGGGTATTTGAAAGATGTAGAAGGTATAAAATTTCTTAAAACCTAAAGAAGAGCAAGTTCAGTGTCATTGAAGGTAAGTTTCTTGGTCACATTGTCACAAACTAAAGTATTACTATTGACCCCAAAAAGGAGGATGTAATTTCTAAACTAACTTTACCTAATAGAAATAAGGAAATAAAATCTTTTTTTGGGAAAATTAGTTGTGTGTTAATTTATTGCTAGATTTGCTGAAATAATAAAACCCTTGAATACAATGTTGAAATAGGATGTGAAATTGGAATGCCATGCAAAATCAAATAAATATTTCCAATATATAAAATATGTAATTATGCAATACCTGATCCTCATTAACCTAGACTATATGCAATATTTATATATCTATCCCTTTACTTCAGATCATAGCATTGCCATTTTCCTCAACTAAAGGTTAGAAGGAGAAGAAAACCCCATGGATTATATGAGAACCAATCTTAAGAATGTTGAGATAAAAAATTATACCCTCAAAAATCATGCCTATTCCATGGCCAAGGTAGTGAATAAATTTAGGCATTACATCCTTTAAAATAAAGTATATGTCATTATCCTTGGATTTGTTATAAAACATAAATATGACCAAATTGGTTAGAGGATAAGGCCTTAATCAACTAATAATGGAGATATACCCAAGGATTAAAATACACCAAGTGGACCAACAAAGGGTATTATAATTAGACTAGTATGACCTGGTTATGTACTTTCTACTTTATGGAAATGCAACCCTAAGACTCAACCACATAGAGAAAAGAGCCCTTCAGTTAATGGTCATGTAATATATGATGAATAGGGGAGTTTTATTTAAAAGAAACCATGAAGGAATATACCTTTGATGTGTATCACTAGAAGATACCAAAGAGATAATGGCAAATTTCCATGAAAATTTGGGAGTTGACCACCTTGCAACAAATTCCATGTCCCATAAAGTTATTTGGGTAGGCTATTACTATCCCACACTATTCAAAGATGTTTTTCACACTAGTGGTAGAAGTGATCATGGGTATGCACAATGGGGACTCAATTTTTTAGAGGTCATTATCCCTAATTCATCAATTAATGATAAGTTCATTCTTACAGTCATGGACTATTTCACCAAGTGGTCTGAGGTAGTTACAACCAAAAGAGCACAACTATTAAAGTCATCAAATTCCTTGAGAACACCATAACCACCCATTTTAGGGTCCCCATTTATTTAATATGTGATAATGGCCATGCCTTTCAATTAGTATAATTCACATAATGGGCCTATGATAATGGGACAATGATAATGTTGTCATCTAATAAATACCTATAAGGGAAAGGATTAATAGGGTCCATTAATAAGAATTTGATTGATGCCATCAATAAATCAGCTATATAAAAACCCAAAGAATGACACTCATTATTAAAGCTTTCCCTATGGGTAGACCATAATAGATATAAACAAGCCCTCAAAAACTCTTCTTTCCTTCTAGTCTATGGATTAGATTCAATAATGTCAGTCACACTTAGGATGCTAACTTATAAGTTCATAAAACAATTCATGGAACTAAATGACAAGGTGAATTCTAAACTCATCAACCCAATTATTTTAGAATAAGCCTAGGATGAATCTCTATTTAGTTTTAATAAGAACCAATATATAGTCAAAAGTTGCTTCGATAAGAGGTCAAGGATCACGACCTTTAGAATATTTGATCTAGTCTTAATGTGGGATAAGGCTCATGAAAATAAAGGACAACATTCAAAATTCATTCTCCTTTGTATTGGTCCATACCAAATAGCTAAAATCTTGGGCCAGAACACCTTCTATCTCAAATATCTTGAGGGAAATGAGATACCAATTATAGTAAATGGATAGTTCTTAAAGCACTATTTTTTAGCTATCCCTTCTAATATAATTTGTGAGTAGTTTGAGTATAGGTGGTAATGTATATATTAAATAGGTTTTTTTCATTTTGTGTTTATATTTATTGTGTGATTTTCTTTTGTTCTATGTTTTGACCCTCTATCTCCCTAATTATTTTTTGATGTTCCTCTAGCACCCAACCCTTATTAGTAACTGTTCTAGGTGATGGCGAAAGCCCAAAAGGATATTTGAGAAGCAGGAAGATCCAGGTTTAAAACTATTGTCTAAGTAATTTTGGGATGGTAATTGAAACTTTTGACACTCTATATTTGGGAGGACAATGATTATAAAATAAATAAGTGGATTTTAGAACAACCCACACCCTAATAGAGCCACCTAGCTGCACTTAAAATAAATATCTCAAGAAAAGATTAGATTAGTTGAGATAATCAAATATTGGATGGGTATTTAAAACTTCCTTATCATCCAATCACCTTTGGATTGCTCTCAAACCCTCAATGGACAAGAATAATAAAGGATAATATTTTCACATGGAAGGTTGAAAAAGAATAATAAAACATGTAGAATCTAAATTCTAAGTTTACCTCAAAAGGGTTATAGTGGAACAAGACCATGAACATGATCATAAGAATATTTTTCACTACTATAGATGACCATCTAGTATCAAATAAATTCCCTAACCATTTACCTTATAATCCATCAAGTCATCAACACCCTAGATGAAGATTGATAACTAGTCTAGCCTCGATTACTCAAATAGAGTCTAGGATCAAATGGAAAATTAAAATCACACCTTACAAATAATGGTGTCCATCTAAAAGGTGAAATCTCAGTATGTTACCTACTATTACAACACCTTATGCCTCTTATTTTTTATTGTGTGAAAAAATCCCTCTTACAATCTCTATGTTGAGTAAGGAAAGGAGAATAAATTGATTAGGTTCTAAGTTTCCATCATTACTTTCCCCAAGAAAGGCTCCATTTTTTGTGTCCAACATGCCCCCTTTTATTCAAAATGGGGGAACCCCTAAAAATCTCATGAACTAGAGCTTTAGGATCCTTTATTTTATTCTTATTGGTAATGCTTACTTAAATTCTTTGAATATACATTGCTTTGATTTACTTGAGTAGAAACAAGCCCAACTTATTTTTATATATAAGGTATATTTGATCTCTTATGAATCATGATATTAACATTATATATCTACTTCTAATATAAGTTCTTAGGATCTCATTCCATTCTCAAAGTAGCAGATCCATTACCCTTTATAGGGAATCAAAATATCAATACATGATGAGTAAATTTTAAATGTATTGTGTTCCTTTTCATTTCTTATGTAGTATTTTTTATGAATTTTTTATATCCTAGGAGAGAATAATTGAATGAAGAGGCACCACATCACTGAGTGTCATAATGGCTAGTCCTTAGACTTATTAGAGATGTCAGAGCATGGGAGAGCTCAGCTAAATGAGGAGGCACCACATTGTTGAGTGTCATAATGGCCAATTTTTAGATATATTATAGATGTCAGATCCTAGAAAAACCCAATATAATGAGGTACCTTATCATTGAGTGTTATAATGTCTAGTCCAAAAACCTATCAGAGATGTTAGTGCCTAAGAGAGCCTAGGAGATCCCAAATGAATGAGGAGGTACCACATCATTGAGTGTTAGAATGGCCATTCCCATAAATTATTAGATATTTTAGATCCTATGAGAGCTCATACAAATGAGGAGACACCATGTCATCAAGTGTTATAATGGAAAGTCATTAGATATTTTAGAGATATTAGAGCTTGAAAGAGCCCAATAGAATTAAGAGGTGCCATGTTACCAGGTGTTAGAATGCCCTATCCTTGAAGCTTTTAGATATGTTAGAGACCAAGAGATCCTAACCAAATGAGAAGACACCACATCTCTAAGAGTCAGAATGGCTAATCCCTAGACCTATTAAGGATGTTAGATCTTGGGAGAGCCCATATGAATGAGGAAACACCAAGTTTACCAGTAATTGGATGAAATAACAACCACCTAAGGCCTTAAGAAGCTCAAAATAAGGTACAAATGAGGTCAAAGAACCAATCAGGATGTGTCACATGTCTTTAGGAAACACATTCTTGTTCCTAAGGTAATGATGTAGATTATGAAGTTGTGCTTAGGTTCCAATCATTAGTAGGAGGACCAATGATTAGATGAAATGTGTTGAAAATGAGTTAATTGAGAAGCCTCTAAGATATGTGACCACATGCCTACCACATGTTGGGCATTGATAAAATAGGAACTTGGGTCTAACTAGATAGTTTTTAAAAATCCCATTGCCATTGTTATATCCAACTAGTGGTGGAATATCATTGTCTCTAAATTCATTTCTAGATTTATAAGAAAAGAGAGAAAATTCAGGCACCCACTCAAATTTAAATTCATATCAAGTGAGTCACAAAATGATATTAATAGATGGGGTTATATGTATGTGTTTATAAAAGCTTAAGGAAGGTTCAATAATGGTTACCATTACTACCTTCAAAAATTCTAACTCCTAACTCTCCATTTTTCATAGATAACCCATGTATTTTTTACCCTCTATGCTTAGAACTTCCTTAATACCCTTATGTCTTACTATAATGGTAGAATCCTCCTTAAACCCAAAGGCCAAACCTGAGTACTGGGATAACACATTACCCATTGGCTTAACTAAATTCAATCACTACAATGATTTATCCAAAGTGATCAAATAAGTTCCTAGGGATTTAGGCTTAGATGATGAATAATAAATAGAGTTTGAGGATGCCATTTGATCCTACAAGAAGAGTGGACTTCAAAAAATTATTGCCAAGATAGAGTCATTCTCATGTGCTGACTTGTTCTGAAATCTCCTCCATAACATCATCTATGTGTAGGATAAATTCCATGATTAGGTGTGTTCACTTAACTCTCAGAACTAGATTGTTGATATCTTTGGGAACACTTTTAAGGCACATTAGTCCCTCTTGAAATAAACCTTTTCCTATGATACAATGGCGGTGATAGTTTGGATGGGGATATATAAAATATATGATGTCCTCCAATATTGGGTTGATAATGCATATGACAACTGGGTTAACAAAGAAAATATTAATGCATACATAGTTTGCACCTTCAAATAGGAAGTTCAGGTAGGCGTGATCCTACTAAATCAATTGTTCAGGGCCCAAGACTATTTGCACATCAATGAGTTATGGATTCCTCTCTTACATATGATCCGCACATGCTCAAAAGTATTAGACATGAGAGGATTGATAAAATTCAAGTTGGTTAATTCCATCTTAGATGCTTGAGATAGGATCAATTTATAAATTATGATGTACCTATTAGACATGGTCTGTATGATGCTCTCTTTCAAGCATTTAGCTTTTCTTGCATGGGTTCCATGGGTCTGATGGTTCAGGAGGTATTTTATAAGTTGTATGGCCACATATTCCATAATCACATATGGAACATATGTAATCATTTCTACCTAGTGGTATACCAAGCCATCAATTATACCATGATGCCCTGACTCTCAAAGGCAATCAAAGATTCCATCATAGCCATTAGTGACTATTGGATTTACCAGTAGGACACTACGATCTAGATTGAGGGTTTGCTCAAAGATATCCTCTACCTATCATAATTCATTCTAGACCATCTAATAGTGTAAGAAATTATCTATCAATTGGTGGATGGCATATTTTGTTTATGCATCCAACATTAGTAGAATGCATGCCAGCTACTCCTGATCATAATTAAGCACCACATATACAAGGCCTTCCCTCCAATTCAAAAGATGGTGGCTAGGCAATACTCTTTCACCATTTTAAAATGAAATATCTAACATTGGAACCCTAAGGGGATAATTATATATCATTTGGTATGGTACTCAACCTGACTAAATATCAAACATAGTCATTAGCTAAAGATTATGACAAGCTCTACCTGGATACCACTGATGACCAAGAGGTGTTATCCTAGATTGTAACAAAAAAGAAGGTAAATAAGGTTAGGTGGGACCATTTGTGCCTCTTATATTTATTTCTTGGTTCATAGAGGGCCCAAATATGATATCTCTTGACATCTCCTATAGGATGTTGTAAGGCATTCATCCACCTTCTCCTCCTCATGTTCCAAGTCCAAATTCACTTCCTCTATTAGATCATACATCTCATTCCTTGAATACTCCTCCAATTCCTATAGTTTATCCTCCACCTCTACCTATTTTGATAACTCTAGTAGTCTAGCTATGGTAGAGCTAAACCTAAGCTACTTGATGCCATGCAGCCCAGGGGTAGCCAACTCAACCATCAACTCCTCAACCCTTGGCTACTCAGACCCTAAGGTTTGATGTGGTAAAAATACTAGGGGAAATATTATATTAAGGCTCAAAATAATCACCGATCCAACTTCCCCCTCTCACACTTCCAACTTATCCCATTTCCCTTTCACCCCCCACTCTCACTACTTTCCAACTCTCGATCCTGGCACCCATCAATTCTGCTCCACTCCCATAAGTCCCCCAAGTGGTGCCTCCTATTTTCCTTATTGCACCTCTTTTATCATTCACCTGAGTACCTCTAGACTTAATCCTTTTGAGAATTCTTGCCTCATTATTCCCCTCTATTCTATTTATTTCACAACTTAGAGTCCTCTTGGTTCCTTATTTGGGTGTGCCTCTATCAGCAAGTATGGCTATGAATTTTGGGAGCATGCCACTTGAATCAAGAACCCTATCAGTTCCCACTCTAGTAAAATTGACACTTACCTTAGCATATTTGAGTCCTCCACCATCATCCCCCATGGACCTTATTATCCCAGCTAGTCTATATACTACAACATCTAGAGCTGACCTTAATAAGAGGCTAAAGAATAAGTAGAAGTCAATTCACACTATGTATTCATCTTGAAGGCCTTATGATCTAATTAAACCTTATTTTTAGGACTTAATAGTTCCTTCAGCCCTAATCATATCACCTTAGTACTTATCTCCACATCCCTCTCTTTCCATTACCCAAGGTACTATGAGACTTGTCTTCAACCAACCCATCTCTTCCCTGTTATTTTTTTTCTCAAGGTAAATTCCTCCTTAGGTGAACTTAACATAAGAATAGTGGCAAGAAAAGATGTTCCCATGGCCCTCCCCCTTCATCCTTCTTCCATTTTATATAATTCCCCTCTACATCTACTGATTTACTCATTCACTCCCTCCACTCCCTCCATCTCCCATGCACCTCATCCTCTACCCTTCATTACCATTTCATTCATCCCTCCTACACCTCCTAAAACTCAAGAAATGGTCCTCAACCATAGGTGTTAGAAATGAGTTCCTAGGGTGAACCAGATGTGACATGGAGCTTATACTAAACTTACAAAAGCATGAAGAGGACACTAACACAAAGGTTTATCTAGGAGGGGAACTTAATGGTTTGGTAAGCCCATCATGATATGTTTTCCCTCACCAAGTTGAGGACCTCTTCTAGGGAGAAAGGATGGCTGAGGACCCACTATCCATTCTCTACATGACTTATGATATGTCCAAAAATGTCTTCAAGGATATGTAGATCTAGGTTCAAATGTTAGAATCCTAAGTAAAGAACACATTTTTTATCAGGCTGATTGGGTAGGTTAAATACACCCTCTTACTACTCTTTTCATTCCTTGGGAAAGTAGTAGAGACTCTAATTAAGACCAACACACTTATCTAATGGACCCATGCCTACATGGAGAGGATTGAAAATATTTATGGGAAGTGTCAAAAAATGCAATTAGTTGTCAATAAAGGTATGTTCTTGGAGCTAAAACTAATATTGACCTCAGACTTGGGGTTGTAGTAGATGTATGGCATGAATATGAAGGATTCTATGGAGGAGTGGTTGGGCATGGATCACACTAAAATGGGAACCTTAGTAGAGGATAGTAAGAAGATATTAACCTACTTCAAAGAGGTTAATATCTCTATATTATTCCACTCGAATGGCACCTTTCTCAACCAAGGGGAATTTGGAGTCTACCTGGATCAATTCAACCAAGTCATGAGGGATAAGGTTGTCAAATCAAACCAAGAAAGGGATTGAGTGGTTTTGTATTTATTATCATAGTCTATAAAAAAATTAACCAGGTCTCTAGGGTCCAAGCGTCAATGGAAACATCCTTCCAAGTCTACTAGAGACTAATGACTTAGGGTGAGGTAATCTTTAGAGAGATCCCAATGACTTTTGGCAAGATGGACAAGAATTTTGACTTTATGGTAGTTGCATTGGAAGATAAGGATGCTTGATAAAATTAGTTAGGATCTGGCCCTTCTCAGCCACCTCATGTCAATTTAGTGGTTCCTTGTAAATTTGTTGAGGGTATGAAGGGATTATCTTGTTTGAAATTTTGAATTACAGTTGTAACTATAATGAGTGGCCATCATGGCGTAAGATGGGATCTTCATGCTATTTGGAGGTGAGCTCTAACATTATCTATATAAATAATAACCATATTGTAATATAGGGTTGACTAAAATTGAATGAAATTATTGTTAGATTATATCCAAGATTTCACCTAATTTTTCCTTCGTCTCTCTAGATGTAAAGTCATCCCATATCGATTATTGTAAGAACACTTACTTATTTTAATGAATATAATATCTATTTATATAAGAGGGTTTTGTTATGTGTTTTAATTATCTTTCATCTCCATTCTTAAATGATAGTCAATACTAGGTTAATTGGATTAATACTTTGTTGATTTATGTGTGCTATGGTTATAATGTGCTTAGCTATTGCAATCATTATGTGAGTTATCTTGTTTCCTTTTATAGTACTGATAATTTGTGTGTTAATCTAAAAATTCTCATATGGTGTTGTGTATTATACTATAATCTCATATTAATCATCTTTAGTGAGAGCTCATATTGAAGGAATACTCTCAGTTCCCTCATACTCTTCTTAGTGTATGTTATTGGAGGTAGAACTTTGGTGAAACTTAGTCTATAGTGGTATAACTATGGTAGAGTCACTTGGTTCAATTATTAATGTATTGAGTTCCTTATAGCTATAGAGGCTCCCTTTTTTCCTTACCCTTCCCTCTATTTTGTGTTTGTTATTTAAAATTGAACTACTCTTTCCCCTTGTATTTAGAAATGGAAATCATAATACTAGAATTCTCACAATAATATTTGACCTATGTGTATGAAATTAAGATTAAACTTTTGGGGGTGATCATGCATATATTGGAGAATATTCACGAAGAATTTATTTATGAATTCAAATACCTATAGTCATGCCCTAGGCTGATCCAATATTAGTCTTATAATGGAGGATGAAAGTCCATATTTTTCCCCACCTTCCCCTTTTAGGGAATGCTTAATCTCATGGGTGTTTCATGCATAGACGAGTTTGGAGGGAACAATAGTTAATTGGTTAATAAATGATTAGCATTAAATTTTTTATTGTTGTAGCATTTATTACTTTCAAATTTTATGTTTTAGGCTACTGCAAAAGTACTCTTTCGATTAGTACTTCCACATTATTCATTTCCCATTATTCATACCACACAATCTGAAAAAATTCATTCTTGTTGTAAAATAAATCTGCGAGGGGTTCACACTTAATGACTTAATAAAAAATTTACTTGCATTACAATCCTAAGTTTAAAATTCATAATTTTTATTGTAACTTTGTCTCATATTCAAAACCTACCCACAAATTTGCTAGTGTTATCATGAATTTTTGTACCCTTATGAAAAACTTATTTTTTTAAAATAATTTAAAATTTATATTGTAGCATACCAAATTAACCATATATAATGGGGTCCAAATTAATTTAATACACTTTTTATCAATTCACTTGTTTGATTTGTGTGTCAATTGTTAAATTTGATTGGTTTCTAGTGTGACTATCAATGAACATAATAATTTTGAACAATTAGATGATAATTACACATGATTGTTGTGAACATTAAAACATGAATGTGTCATAATTTATTTGCATCTAAAGTTAAATATAAGATTGTGAAATTATTTGATCACTTTAGCATCTTATATTTAATTATTCTGATAGTGAAAAATGATGAATATAATTTTTTTCAAATGTGAAGAAAGAATAAGTGTTGAATTTATTGATCTAATGCCTATTCACCTATATAAAAACTAAATTGGTAAATATAAATGTTGATATAAGTGTTAATTATATCAATATACATTATAGGATAATGAGTTCATTTTAGTTATTAACCTTGAACATGGTTTTATTTTATATACCCTTGGTTCATAATCATTTTTGAGATGCATTGTTTGTGTAGTCTAGATTAAAACTATATGACTAGTAGTAATCCTTGCATGGTTTTATTACAAGATATTCTATTAAAACCCTAATAATAATATATTTAAAATTTTATTCAAAGTTTTTTAGGTCAAGGTTTACTATCATAAGGTCAATATGATATTCCATATAACTGAGAAAAAAATTTCAAAATTGATACTAGCTTCAAGAATAAATACAAGGTGACATTTGATTTATTTAGGAATGAAATATTTTATTTCTATTTTGATTAATGATGTGTACTAGGATTTTTTGAAAATTATAGTTACAACCAAATGATAAAATAGAAATAAATATTATATTTTAAAGGCAAGGATTTAAGGAATTGAAAAATTTAGTGATATTCAAAATATTTTAGGAAAGCACATACCTATGGTGTGAAATTAAAGCACATAGAAAATGGGGTCTCTCTCTCTCTCTTCTAACTAATTCAAAACTCTTTTACTTCTTCACTGCATTCTAGAATGCATCTTTGAGTTCCCATGTTGAAAATGGACCAAATGTCAAAAATCATCATTTTGGGTTGTTACTCTCTTTTTAAAATCAACACAAGTGAAATTGTTGATTATTATAGATCAGTGGTTTCAAAACCATTGTGCCAACTCTATAAGCATAGGGTAATGTAGACCGATGGTTTCCTAATTGACACTTATTTTATCCAAAAATTTCATCATCTTTCCAAAAGGGGTCAAATTGAACCCTGTTAAATGACCAAAACCTTATACACTTGATGTTCCTAGAGTGTTAGAGCTCTAGATATTTGGACTTGTCATGATCATCTTTAACAAGATAAACAATGGAAACATTTCAAAAAAAATCACAAACACACATCAACATATGACATGTTTTTTGGTGATGAAAGATTGCTCATCCCATATGTTTTTACATCATACAACTTGGATAAGTAGTATGAGTCTTGAATTAATGCACAAGATCTTTGAGTGACCTCCTCTAATGGGTTTCTGCATTTGGAAATATCGACTACACTCATCCAAGTTCCATCTTTAGTTGTTATATTCTCCCTCTTGACCAAATACTCTTTTTATTAATGCCTCTTATCCTTTTGATGGTTTAAGGATTAATCACCATCTCTATCTCTTCTCTTTCTTTCTTAGGTGACTATTGGCTTCAACTCAAAAATAAAGAATTTTAATCTATATACTCATTACCCACTTGTACCTCATGGTAAGGGTACAAATCCAATACATTAAAGATCGGTCAAATATCAATCCCATTTGGTAGCTCTATCTCATAGGAATTTGTTGTAAATCTTCTAAAAAAAATACATGGCCCAATCTTCTTCCACTTGAACTTATTATATGTACCTTTTGGAAATCTTTATTTCCTCAAATGTGCCAAAACCAAGCCATCCATTTTGAATTCTTGTTCTCTTCTCTTGAGATTTGCACACCACTTAGAATTCATGACACTTTTCTCTAGCTTCTCTCTCACTTCTTAATATACTTCTTGCATATACGCTACCTAGTCTTCCACTTCAACACGTGTTATGCTCAAATAATTTCTCTCTCAATTTGGTAACACCTCTAAGGCTGCAACCGTACATAATTTGAAATGGAATCTATTGGAGTTGACAAAAATCAACATCCATGATCACTTTTGAAAACCATTAACATAATGTAAGGTAAGCCATAAAAAACACATCAAGCTATGCACCTAGGAATCTATGTATATTTCTCTCTCACACACTAATAAAATACAATACACCTTCAAATAAATAGCCAAGGTGGGTTTGTTACACAATTGTAAGTGGTTGGAGGAGTTCCCTAAATATGCATAAGATAACATACTCTTATGTGCATAATGACAAATGCCACAAAAAATATTCCAACTAATAAACCACTTGAGCTAGTGTTAACTTAACCCTCTTCTAGTGTGAACATAGACAAAACCAAGCTAGATAGCTAAAGACCACTTCTAGCCTAGTGTCAACACACCAACACCCTCCCTTAAGTACATAATTAGGGAGAGATAAAAGAGAAAATTAACAATAAAAACCATCATTTATGGGTCACACAAACTAGCCCTGATCAAATACCCATGTACAAATATATAGTACAATACTAATGTCCCTATGGACACCAATCCATTTTACTGAAATACATGCATTTTGAAGTGTTTTAACCATCAAGTCAAAATAGGAATTGGTGATCTGTATGAGGCTCCCTCAGAAGAAATACTATTAAAAAAACTAGAAAAAATGAGTCACCGCAGGGTTTCTCAAAAGCCCAATAAAATAGAAAAAGTGTATCATGGAGTTAAGATATGTTGCAAGGAGTCCCAAGAAGCAAAATAACTTAATACTTGAACATAATTTTGAATAAGGTGTTTGGATGGAATGGAGGTGATCACTCAAGTAGACTGAAAGTCACTATGGATGCAATCAATTGAAATTCACTAAAGAAGTGCAAATAAATGTTGGTGAATAACTTCAATGTTACACGAGTGGACCAAATCCACTATTCAATAACTGAATATGAAAAATTAATGTTGTATTCACTAGAATGGTTCCATACAAGGAGAATGCCAATTTGTCAAATGAGGTGTCAAAAATACAACTGAGTTCAAAAATAATTCACCAACTGAATGCAATCAACTGCTTGAAATAGATGATTTTATGTCCCAAGGGGTTAGCAAGGAACTCAACACCCTAAGAAGTAGTATGTGCATGAAACTCTCCTTCCCATCCCCCTTCATAATGTTGAATGGGTGGAGTGACTAAAAAAATATGCATGGGTGGACAAATGCCACTCAAAGAAGCCACATTGACATTGTATTCACCAGACTAGGTCCAGACAAAAAGGAGATTGCTAGTCTAGTGATAAGTGTCAAAGATAGAGACAAAAGACCTCTCAATAAAGAAGATGGCCTTGGTGATGGGAGAGTCTAGAAAGTGAAATAGAGAAAAAATGCTTAGAATAGAGCACACATGCATGAAGGTAGAGTAGGCTAAAACAACAAACTCTTCATTGATTTATATAACTTAGTGTGACATAATACATCCCAAAATAAAAACACCAAATGAGGACAAACTAACAATGTATTCACTAGAATAGCTCCTTGTGGAAAATAGAACACCAATCTGTCAAAGGTTGCAATCAGTAAAATAAGAGGTGCTCCTAAGATAATTACCAAAGAAGAGCGTTGCACTTAATCAAATGAGCACCAGAAGCCAAGAGGAGCAGTGTGTGAACTAAGAAGTTGAATAATGGAGGTGCCACCCTTGTATATCCTCACAAAGAATGCTTATGATGCTGCCATAATTGTTCAAAAATCCATCCCAAATGAAAATAGATGGTGGAAGAAGATGCTTGCATATGATTTGGTGCGAAGTGCACAACTAGTGCATGAAAGGAAACATCTAAATTTGTAAGAATGTTAGGAGGAACATGCCTAATTGAAGTAATCTCAAGGTTCTCATTCTTGAGTGAAGGTGCAACATAACTCTTTGTTGCTTAATATCCTCATGAAGAAAAGAGTGAATAAAAACTAGACTTGAGTTAGCATTAAGTGATCCCAAGGAAGATGAAATCCTTGCCTCAACCAATGTTGTGGAAATTATTCCAATTAGAATGCTAGATAGGAGAAACAATGTCTTGTGAATGTATACCAAGGCCTCCACCAAGTTGACCCATGGAACGAAGTATGCGGGAATCAAAGGCAATAGTATGATTCTCAAAAGAACTAGGAAAATAGACAAGGGAATCTAAAGTGGGATGTGCAAAAGTGAAACAACATATACATTAGACATAGTAGCAAGCTCAGAGACTGACAAAATAGGGTTAATAAGTGTAAGAGCAGTGACTATAGGTAGACTAGCAACAGACCAAATTATGTATATCTAACACATAAAGATGATGCTACAAATGAGCAATGTTGTTTTGCATGGATTGTATGAGCATGCCCTTGTTGAGAATGAAGAAGTACATAAAATAATTTTACTTCTTGAGTGTTAGGTTATCTTCTACGTATTGAATGGAAGCTATTACAAAAGGCAAAAAAAAGCCTTGAAATTAACTTCAAGCAAAAAACACACTCAACACTATGAAAACCCCCCAAACTACTAATAATAATGCAATTTTTGCAATGTTTGGCTCAATACAATGATTGGCATAATGAATAAAGCCCTCCTAGATAATATAATACACACCAAAAGATGTAAAAAGTGAGCCCCTAACAAAAATAAGGCAGCACTTTATATATAGCATGTTTACAAAAGATTCTATAGTTACAAATATGTAAAATTTGTTTACAAGTACATTTTTTTACTGAATAAATTGGATTTGAACTCACAACATAGAGTGTTAAAAAATACACACTTTCAAAAAAATGGCACTTAGATCCAATGAGCATATCAAAATATATAGCCTTCAGAAGGTGCCAAAAACTAGGACTATATAAGTAGTTAAGGAAAAAATATATATTTTGGGAAATCTAGGTGCTCAGTTTTAAAATTTGACAACACCATTGCATAGGTCTCAGAAAAATAAATAGTGAAAAAAAATCACCTCTTTAGGCATCCAGAAGAGCAAAAAATAATTATCTACAAAATTGCTTGCCAAATGTCAAATGCAAATAGTGCATGCTAAAAATAACCCCTCTTTTGTGGTCTCGAAGGGATTTGAACCCTAGACCTCCACTGATACAAAAGCTTTAGTAAAATTTCATATGCCATTATGCCATGCAATGTTAGTACAAAAAATAAGGATTTTTTTTAAATTTTAAAAAATATTTAATTTTTTTAAAAAATAAAAAATAAAACCAACATGAATGCCAACAATGGGAGGTATGATGGGTAACATAGGTTCCAATGCAAATGTCAATGTTGTTGATGGTGGAGATCGATCAGGTTGATGGCCTTGGAGCGGAGGAAGATGAGGCCATGTGAGGGTGGCAATGACTGGTTTATGGCTAGGGGAAATGGCCATGGTAGGTTACATAATGTACATCTGCAAAGTCCACAATGCAGTGTTGCAACATACATCACAATTCTAAAAAAAACATAGAGTCCTTTCTATATCTCTATAAAAAAACTCAGGGTCTGATACTATATTGGAGTTGACAAAACTCAACATCCAAGATCAATTTTGCAAATCATTACTATAATGAAAGTTAAGCTATAAAAAACACAAGTAGATTAGATACCCATGAATCTGCGTATAATTATCTCACACAAATTGATAAAATACAATAGACACCTTCAAATAAATAGTCAAGGTGGGTTTGTTACACAATGACAAGTGGTTGTAGGGGTTGGCTAAATATGCACAAGAGAACAAACTATGACATGCATAATAACAAATACCACAAATAATATTCCAACTAATAAACCACTTAAACTAGTTTAAGGTTAACCCTATTCTAGTGTGGACATAGACAAAACCAAGCTAGATAGCTAAAGACCACTTCTAGCCAAATGTGACCACACCGACATAATCTATATTTTTACCAAATATATTCTATTGTTTGAGCTTATCTCCCACCAAACATCTCAACCATTTCCCAAAGATTTTATTCACCGCCTTCATTTTCCCATTCATTTGTTCCATTTAAAACAAGATGCCAAAAATTATAAAAAAATATATTTTACACAAATATAAAAGAATTTTCTATTGCAATCTTCCATTAAAATTTTCTTTTTTAAAAAAATTTGGATGTTGGTGACAAGATTAAACTATCCACACTTGCTTGGAATTAAATTATATTAGAAATTTAGGGGATTAAAATAGTAGTACATATGTATGATATATAATAATAATGAGCCAAATAATACATCTACATTATAACTTCTAAGATTAACAAAAACTCTCAAGTTAAAACAAGAACGAGCAAAGAAAAATTTGATTTGTCACCCTAGGCTTAGATGAAGAATAACAAGAAAACCTTGAGAGGAACTTTTCTTTAAGAAATGGTCATAACATAAAAAACACAATAAAGAAAATTGCATATGGGATGGAAAAAGACAACCTCTAGAACAATAAGAAAATAAAATACAGGAAAAAGCTTGTTATTGTAAGAATATCATCAACGCCAAACTAGAACATTCCAACTAGTTATAGAAGGTACCAGTTGTAAAAATAAAACTATGATTACAAAATGAAGAACCAAATCAAACAAACTACATTGTGAAACTAGTATATAAGAACCCAACCTCCCATGAGATCCTAGGTTTGAGTCCCACTTGGTCCATTAAATGATGGCATGGATGAGATTCAAATGAACAAATGCCAACCAAATATCCAATTTAGAAAAAAGACAACCTCTAGAACAATAAGAAAATAAAATACAGGAAAAAACTTGGTATTGTAAGAATATCATCAAAGCCAAACTAGAACTTTCCAACTAGTTCCAAAAGGTACCAGTCGTAAAAAGAAAACCATGATTATAGAACTAAGAACCAAATCAGACAAACTACATTGTGAAACTAGTATATAAAAACCCAACCTCCCATTTGATCTTAGGTTTGAGTCCCACTTGGTCCATTAAATGATTATATGGATGAGATTCAAATGAACAACTACCAATCAAATATCCAATTCAGAGTGCATAGTCACAATTCAAAGCAAGATTTAATGCTCAAAAAATGCTTCAATTTCATTAATTTGCTAAAATAAAGATGACAATTTCAAAAAGAAGACAAACTCAACTTCTATTTATCTTACAATTCAAATTCATATGTTTATTTCCAAAATATGGGTGGAGATGCTGACATTCTATGTAATTCAGTGATTCCATGTAATGCCTTCAGGGATATAATTTAAAAAAAAAAAAATCATTCCAAACTTGCTCTGCTCGAGCCCTTTCCAAATTCAGACTGTTCTACTGACTCTAAACTCTGTTTCTTAACTTCTAACTGACCCAAACTTTATACTTCCCGATCCCTTATCTCGACTCTAAACTTTCTTAACCACATGACCCTTTATCATATTTATTTCATCTATGTGTTCTTGTAAAACTCACTACAAGAGATGAGTACTTCATTATGGAAAGGAAAGGTAGTTCAACTTTGGAACATTATATGATTAAAACCCATTTCAGAAACCTCTAAGCACTGTTGAAAGCTCTAATACCATATTGATGGAGTGGTTGAGAGTCAATTTAACAACTATCAACCACACAACTAATTCAGAGTGCATAGTCATAATTGAAAGCAAAGTAAAAAACTCAAAGCTTTTGCATCAATTCATGGATTTGGAAAAATGGAGACAAGACGATTCCAAAAAGAAGACACCCTCAACTTCCACTTCTATTACAATTCATATTCATTATGAAATTGGCCTGCTTGGACCTTCTTCAAATTCACTCTTCTATTAGAATTTTAGATCCCCTATCCCAAATTTAAACTTTCTCAGCATTTAAAGAACAATGGCGTTTCAACTTAGTACATGAAAACTTCAATCCTTGGATCATATATTTGTTCATAATTGAAGTACTTCTCCAACTCTGTAATATAGTCTATTAAATCTTCAGGATTAATTCTTCTAGAGAAATTAGGTGATGTCTATTGTTGACTTACCTCCCATTATGGCCAAAGCATAAGAAATCATTTCTTCAGGTCCAAGCTCTATATCCAAATCTTGTAGTTGATCTTAAGGGGATTCTTCCTCCACTCATTTTTATAACAAATCCACTTCTTTTGGTTGTCTCTATAGCTTCTCTTTTAGTTTGCATAGCTCTCATTATCTTAGCAAGGTCAAGAACTCTTGGTGGTAAACTACTCCAGCTCTTCAAACTCTATAAACCATTTCTCACACTTCTCTATAATATAGTTGTCAATTTGAATCCTTAGACAATTTTTATTGTCGTATCAAGATCCCAATCCAATGGCTCAAAAGTCCCTCCATGAATAAAAAATCCTTAAAGCTCTTTCAATGAGTCTTTAAATGGATGATATACCATTGATTAACACTAATCCAATGGTGTTGATTTCTCTTTAGTATTAAAAGGAATTTAAATTCATTTCATATCTTTCAATGCATGAAAGGCCATTGATCTCAAGCTGCTCAAATGGAATCAAATATTTATTAAAACCTTGAAAGCCTAAAATGCCATTAATCATGATTGATATGACAGCTCTCAAGATGTTTTCAATAACAAAAATGAGCTAAGACTAATATGTATTACAAACCTTTGAAGATGCTCCTAAATCATTGATCTTATTAAATCCACGGTCATACTAAAGAACATGCAGGAATACTTGGAATTCTAGGGATGATCCTGCATCAAAACACATTACAATTTAACTTTCCCATAGTATAATAATATTAGGCTCAATCAAAAAGATATAATTAGTAACCATAAACTATGACATGAATCAATAGGGTAAAGGATGTGAAGCAACATTAGAAATCTCTAACCATAAATGAAACAAAATCTTGAAGGGATAAATAAATCAGAAAATAGTATTTTAATAAAAATAAGAAAACAATTATAAGCTTTCATACATAATCTAGGATATGTAATTTAATCCCAAATGGCCAACCTGACATGGAATAAGACACAATTAATGCAGACAAAGATTGGAGTAAATAACTATTAATAGATGGTCTCCACATCATCTCCAAGAATTGGAGTGATTGTAAGCCCTACTCTCACATTTCTTGCTTGGAAATCATTTTTCCATTTCCATTAAGCATTCCACTCTTTTTACTTTTTTTCCATTCTCCACCTCCTTCTTGACCTTTACATTCCAGAGATGTGCAGGCTTCCTGAAAAATAGTTCAATGGTATCATAAAATAGGGCTTTAAAAAATACCCCATCAGTATATATCACTGTTACGTGGAAACAAATTCCCTAGATTTTATTGATGTCTCAAACCACATCTCCTAGATTTTGCTGATGACTCAAATGTTTCAGGGAATTGGGGACTTGGGAGTACGTTCCCAAAAAAAATTAATTTTTTTTTATGCATTTTATTTTAAAAAAGAACGTCCCCCCCAAAAAAAGTTGTTATTTTTACAAAAACATTGAACCCTAATTTTGAAAATATCTTGAACAACATCAAAAAAAGTTTAAACCCCTAAATTTCATTGAATAGAGTTAAAATATTTTTATATTATTTAATAGTTGTCCCCCGCTGTCCCCAAAATTTGAGATTTTGTTTGCCATCCCAGAAACCCCATCCACCCATCTCTGAGACTTAGGTAACTATGGTATGTATAGGTAGTGTTGCATGTTGATACCATACATCTAATTCTATTGAGTCAAAATCATGGTCTAGATCTCCAAACATTTGGAATCAAAACAAAATTAGAAATTGAAAATGCAACCTGATCCCTTCCTTATATCACTACAGGTCTGACATGGTGAAACTTGTTATAGTGCAAGCCTATCTTAAAATATTTCTTCACTTAGCATCACCAATAATCTCTGCAAGAACATTGTCCTTGTTTCAAATGATGGAAATGGTTCACATCTCTCACAATAATTTGTCTTGCAGCAATCTTGGAGATAAACTTGGTTGTAGTGTGGCACTCAACACATACTCAAAGTTTCTTGATGATTCTAATAGTTGTAATAGGGGGTGTGTTTAACAATCCAAACACAATTACCAGCTTCTCACTATGGTGGTAGAGGAATACTTATTTTTCCTCTTCCTCCACATCATTCAATACATGTCTTGAGTCTGGAAGATACCCTGTTGCCTTCATCTCCCAAGACAATGTCTCCAACTTTGCATAGATCTCCTGGGTTTGGGGATGCAATCTATCTCCTATACAAAAAGTATGTACAATTTTATGGTCTACAATCTAGCTTCACCTAGGGATCTTTTTAATTCTTCTATCTTTCATCAATGTCCTTACCATTTGAACCTCATCCCACCTGCCCACTTCTACAAATATGTTTGACAAAAGAAAATAAGTCGCAACATTTTCAGAATCCAGCTCAAAAAGTAGAGTTGCTGTAAATACTCCTAACCCTATATTCTTATGTGATCTACAGGCACCAAGCAAACTCATCCATATAACCACCATTGGTTTAATTGGAATTTTGATGATAAAGTTTAGAGTTTCTTCAAGATAGCCAGCATGGCAAAGAATGTCAACCATACACACATAATGATGAATTTTAGGTGTAATGCAATAAGAGCCACTCATGCCACTGAAGTATTTACAGCCCTCATCCAATAAACCTACATGGTTGCATGCAAATAAAACACAAGTGAAGCTTACATCATTAGGGTTGTTTCAGAGTTCTTCATTAGTTCAAAGAGTTTGAGAGAATCCTTACAAAAGCCATTTTGTGCATATCTTGCAACCATGGCATTCCATGAGATGACATCTCTTTGAGGCATTTTATCAAATAGTTCACATGCCTTTTTTACACTTCCACATTTTGCATACATGTCTATCAGGGCATTTACAACTATAAGATGTGACAAATTTCCACTTTCCATAATGCTTTGATGGATGTCCATACCCTGTTCTAAAGCTCCAATTTTGGCACAGGCTAGGAGGATGCTGGAAAAGGTTGTGGAGTCTGGCTTTACATCTGCTAATTACATTTGCTTAAAAGTTTCCAATGCCTTTTCAACAAATCCATTTTGTGCATATCCTGCAATCATGGCATTCCATGAGATGACATCTCTTTGAGGCATGTTGGCAAACACTTCACATGCCTTGTGTATGCTTCCACATTTTGCATACATGTCTACCAAAATTCCATTTTCAATTATGCTTTGATGGATGCCCATACCGTGTTCTAAAGCTCCCATTTTGGCATAGGTTGGGAGAATGCAAGTAAAGGTTATGTAGTCTGGCTTTACACCTCTCGATTGCATTTGCTGAAGAGTTTCTAAGGACTTTTCAACAAACCCAGTTTGTGTATATCCTGCATCATTTCATTCCATGAGACCACGTCTCTCGAAGGCATTTTGTCAAAGAGTTCACGTGCCTTGTCTATGCTTCCACATTTGGCATACATATCTATCAGGGCATTCCATGAGATGACATCTGGTCGAGGCATTTCATTTTGATAAGTAAAATGACTACATAATGATGGGAGATTGAGATGGGCAGTGGATGGCATTAGCTGTGGCATTGCATAATTATAATTGAAGCTTTGGAATTGTGCATTGTTATTCAATCCAAAATGACAATGAAATAGGGGCACTATATCTATAAGTGGTATTATCATTGCCCATGGTAGTCTATCATGGTGTTCTTATTTCATTGAATTTACATGTTACTATTTTTTTTCCTAGGTTTTTTTTGGTTTATTATAATATGAATAAATATATTAAAATTAAACGTATTATAAATAATTTGATTATTTTTAATTTTTACAACATATAATATATAATAATAATATCTAATTAATATTTTTAAATTGATTAATGGAGCATTCATATAATATTTTGTTATTTATTTTGAATGAATTAAGATTTAGTGAAAGTCATTTTGTATTGAACATAGAAATACACGTTCAATAGTGACAATGACCTTAATTAAAAATTAAGAATTGAATTAAAGAGCGCTTTAAACATGTATAATGCATCATGATACTTTAGATAGGTCATAACAAAACTCTATAATAAATTGGTGACTAATTTTCCTTAATCTTATCTTGTCCATATATTAATTTAAAAACTAAATTGATGTAAACTAATCCTTAATTAAATTATAAATGTCTTTGCCTTTAAATTGAATTGTGCAATTAATATACTTTTTTTAATGGTATTCATATGTCATTATGTTAATGTTATTGTTTCTTCTAAGTATATTTTGGTTTATTATAATATGAATAAATGAATTACAATTAAATGCAACAAAAATAAATCTATTATTTTTAACTATTACAACACATATAATATAATAATAATAATGTGTAATTAATATTTTTAAATTAATTAATAGGGTATTCACATAGGATTTTAATACTTATTTTAATTAAATTAAGATCCAATGAAAGTCATCTTGATCTGAACACTAAAATACACATTCAATAGTGGCATTAACCTTACCCATAAATCAAGAACTAATAAGAGATAGATGTACAGAGTGCTAGGAGTGCCTTAGATAAGTAGAGAGCATTGAGAGCACTTTATATAGGTATAAAGTGCTAGGGCACTTTATACATGTTATAACAAGACTTTGAAATAAATTTGTCATTAAAATAACATTGCCCATGGTAATATCAGTTTATTCCATTTGCTCATTTTCCAAACTAATTGTACACATGTTGCAGGGTGTAAAAATATGATGTTTGAATTTTTACAATATAGTAATGATGTAGTTATTAAATATAAAATATGAAATAAGAAAGATAAAAGTTATATTAATATTGGGCATTATGTTTTTACATTATTTTATTTTTTCATTCTTCTATTTAAATAAGAAAATCTAAAATATATATATGGATAAATTAGTAGTCGTTTCATTTTCATTTCCATGGGGGTTATGAATTTCTAATACAACATATAGTGATAACACTTGTAATATTCTAGCAATATATGTTATTAACAATTGCCTCAAAGATGCAAGTTATGTTGGAAGAGATGTAATTTTATATTTTGATAAAATAGGGTTTTGTAATGTGAACAAATGGAAATTGATAGTCATACATCAATCGAAACTTATGACTACTGAGCTTGTCTCATCTTTTGTGCACGTAATGTTAATCAACAATAATTTGATGTTTCTAGTGGAGGTGATGGTTAGAAAATGAGGTCGTGTGTTTCTTCATACAAGTTGTGTTGAAAGGAGATGTTTCATTTCACAAATAAGTTGAGCAATGGTGAAGTGGTGGGGAAGAGAAAGGCCATGCAGAACATATAAGCAGTGAAAGATTTAAATGTGAGTTTGGCAGTGATAGGGTATTTAAGGGGATGGATTCAAACAAACCCAAATGGATATACATACAAAGCACAGTGACATGGCATATTTGTCAATACAACATATAGCTTTTGTATGCAATAAAAAATGTATTACATCTATAAATCAATCTTGGCTTGGAGAAGATAGAGCATACCTACACTTCCGATTGGGAATACATTTGTTAAGCAAGAGCATGACCAATATGGGGATCCACTAGACCCGATTAGGGGATCACTTGTCACAATAAACCATGTGAGGTAGGGTTTTAAAGCCTACAATCTAACATAATCATGCAACAACCCTAAAAGAGTCCTAGGGTTTAATATTTCACCTATGTCTAATAAACAAGAAAGTAAATCTAATCTAGTGCACACCCAAGCTTGTGGCACAAAGTGGTGGTTAGAAACAAAACAAACAACTAAACTAAACATTCATAGAAGACATATACTCATGTCAATGTATATAGAATCCTAATGCATGGGAATAAATGTAAAACTACATTATCTATCTACTCTTACTAAGGAGAAATAAAGTTAGGAATACTTACCTTTGAAGACGAACCCACTAAGCTTCAATCTCTCCCTTGACCAAGGTGCTTCATAAGAGATTGTTGTGGTATGTAAGGATAATAAAGACAAATCATCTATAGGCTATACAACCTATCTATGCATCCAAAAGACTTCTCTACAAGACAAGATCCATGTCTCTAAAGAAAGTATGAAACCCTAAGCTTTATTCCTCAAGTAGAATGATCAATAAGCAGATGTTTGTTCGCACTTATTCTTCTTCATTTCTATTCTTACAAATGGTTGGAAATAAACTTGTATATATAGGTGGATCTTACCCTAAATCCTCTCAAAAATGTTGGTTATACAAGGTCAGCCATGGTCGACCTTATTGGGGACATTTCACTATGTCTGATCTAGGTCAGTTGAAAGGTTAACAAACCCAAAAAGTGAAAAATACCCCTAAATTGTATAGGGTCTACTATGGTCGACCTAGTACAACTGACAATCCAAAAGGGAATTAAGGCAAGAAAAAGAGGATGGAAAGAGGAAAAATGACTGAGATAAGTAAGATTGAGAAGAATAAGCTTAGGGTTTATGGTTTTAGGAGATGAGTGTGTATATGACAAGTGGTAAAAGGGACAATAATATTATGAAGCACCAATGGTCTACCCACCCCTTTTTCAGTGCACCTCTTAAGACATGCACTCAAAGAGATTGAGACTTGACGAGTTCCTGTAAGATACAAAGTGTCAGTAATCAATCAAAGTTAAAAATATTATGTGTATACATATGCCCCATTTGAAGCTCATCATGTGTCACATAAGTGGAACATGAGATGATGTTTCATGATAGAACATGATAACACACAATACTGATGCTAAGTAAAGTGTAGTAAGCAATAAATAAGATAAAGGAAATGATAGAATTGAAAAACATGTACATTTACTTACTTTAGTGCTGTAGATAAAGAAGTAGACTGCAATAAAAAGTGAAGGCATCCAATGTAAAGAACACTAGGTGTACCTATAGAAGTTAGTGCAAAAAAGAGCCAAAATTCAATTTTTTAAGAAGATAGGCATATGATAGTGGAAAAGAATTTTTACGTCATCACGAATCCAATGTACTTTATGGTTTTAAAAATGAATGAGTAAAAATAAAGATATAGGCAAAAGAAGGAATTTGTAGGACAATAATTCGAGATTTTGAAATTTGAAATTTGTTTTTAAATAGGGGAAAAGACAAGTCATTTGTTATTTTGACTTTTGAAAGAGAGAAAAAATAGTTTTAGAGACCAAACAAGCTAGGATGATGAGGAGATGATAAGCTAGACGAAAGGGATGCCTAGAGGTAGCAACGGGTGCACTATAGGTATGCAACTATGAATCTCAAACCAGTTATTGAAATTTATATTGAATTAAGTGTATTTTTAGTAATTTTTATTTTCAAGCATTTTTAGATGTTGAAATGAGATAAAATTATATTCTAGAGGTAGTAAATAGAAATACGGGAAATGGGTTTAGAAGAATTAGGAAGAAAGCAAGAAAACTGCATTTTTTAGGAAAATGCAAGGGGTTGTTAGGAAAATGAACCGGGTTGACCTAGTTAACCTAGTAAGCTGAAACTAGGCAAAATCCATAATGTCGACCCAGTAGGTATGGGTTGACCCTATACATTCTATAGGCTACCAACCTAATGTAGTTTATCAACTGATTCACAAGGTCCAACATGACAATGCAACACTAGGAAGGGGAAAATAAGAGGTTTGCCTTTGATTTTAGAGTTAATCAGGGCAAAAATAAGGAAATTTTGGTCAAACTAGTTTGACAAAAGAACCAAAATAAGCATAGAAAAGCATGCAAAAAGGCTAAAATGGCCTAAAATGACCAAAAGAGCGTAAGAGGGACTAGGAAGGCTATAAATAAGGTTAAATGGATAAAAAATGAATAAGTTCAAAAGCAATTAAGCTTCTTTTTTATTTAAAAATGTAAAAAATATGTATTTTGACTATATATGACATGAAGGAACTCATACATCCTTTATTTTTCTTGGTTGTAGAGATGACAAAGGTTTTGGAGGTTGGTGGATGTGTCTTGGTTACCAACATCATTGGAATGATTATTAAATAGAGATAGGGATATACTAGTATCCATAGGTCTAGGAGGCATAGTTGATATGTGCAAGATCCCCATGAGTACAGATTTGTTAGTCATGTTCCTCGATTGCTAGGAATGATTGACTAACACCTTCAAATGGGAGGTGGATGGAGATGTGATAGAGGTGTCCATCACACTAGAGGATGTCCATGCCATCCTCAGGCTACCCATAATAGGAGCATCAATGACCATAGAGATACCATACATCATAGAGGAGAGGAGAGCCTTATCCATGTGGGATACAAGCTCAAAGATGATATTGGGAGGATAGATAGTCAATATGGATGATGTATATACATCATAGATTTTTTATATTCATAAAGTTATGATAGGGCTTGTAACACAGCTGGTACTATGTCACAAGTCAGATGATAAGGTACCACTATTCATGGTAGCCTTGAGCAAGGTAATGTTGGAGGAGTGAGTTCTATAGGATATGGGATCTATCATCTAGGTCTAGCTTATACATGATCTATATGGGATGTTGGTCAGAGGGCAGAAGACCATGGAATCGATTATATTGCCAAAAACTTAGATATATGAGAGGTTTCCTATGTATCAACTAGCTGGGTTTCCCCATGCGATCGATGATAGGTTGCCTCAAGTGTAGAGATGGAGAGAGGACCAGGTATCATGGGTTGTGACCCACATGCTAGTACTTTAGGAAATAAGACACATAGACATAATATGATAGCCATATAAAGACATAATGACTACATCGGTGAGTTGAAACATAGTTACACCAATAAAAATAAGGATAGAGGTGGTTGGACATTACATGTGGTGAAGAGAGCCACATCTGATAGAATGGGTGTTAGGATAGATGGGTCTACCTTATCCAGTGACACCAATATTGATGCCTAAACAATGGTCTTAGCATGTGAGGGAGCCATGGGGGAGGAGGGGACTAAGACCATAGATAGTGAGATTGATACTTAGACCACATCATGAGTCACCATGTATTAGTTGAGCACAATGGAGAGCAGAGCAAGAGGATAGGGAGGTGGAGGTAGAGATATTAGATGTACCACTACTAGTTCCATGGTAGTAGGAGCTGAAACCATTAAGGATATGATGATGATAGAGGTAATAAGAGATAATAAAGATCGATGTCATGCCTGATAAGATAGTAGAGGAGCCAAAGGAGGGATAGATGATAGAGACACTACTCAAGCATAGGTTGAGATGGATGCAATTCATGAAAGAGGGATTTGAGTTGAGGAGGCAACTTATAGAGGAGGTACTAGGAGGACATGTAGATGGGGACACTATGTTAAGTGGTCATGCAAATGGTGAGACCATAGTAGTCAAGACATAGACATGTAAGAAAAGATGGTTAAATTATGGCTTTAAATTTTTATTTAGAAGTAGATACAGATAGATATTTTAAGATATAACAGTGATCTAATATCCATCTAGTGTGATTTTGAAAGCATCACTAGAGATACAGAGGAGAGATGGGGGTCCCTAGTGAGGGGAGCACTCTATGATGTCCTAGATGAGACTACATCTATATAAACTTACCGCATTGGAATACCCCAACATACCATCTATCCTAGCTCAAGTGAGCTAGTTTAGACTAGCTAGGGAGGTAGTGAGATAGATACGGGTGTATAGAGAGAAGATGGTACCATAAATAGAGATGGGTGATGGAAAGATGTGGGCATGGTAGGCCCTGGCTGAGGAGAGAGCTATGTATCTGGCCATAATGATGCAGATGATAGAGATCCTAGATGACCTCTTTATAGCATATTATTCAGAGGAGTCAGACTGAGGCCTCATCAAACAACATAGCTAGGCCATGAAATAGATAGGATGGGACCCAGCCATAGAGCTAGAGAATTATATATGGTTGTATTAATTGTATCAAATTCATGATATATATATATATATATATATATATATATATCATTTTGGTGGTTGTGTATATTGTCATTATGGTTTTTCATTATGGTTATGGCTGTGGATGCTTTGGATATATTTCTTTCTATCACATGCATTTTAGCTTTTTTGTATATGCTATAGGAAATATATGAGATGTGGTTTCTTTTCTATCATTATGAAAAACACATGCATGGTTGAAAATAAATGGACAAAAAGGACTTGGAAAAATATAATCAATCAAGAAAAGGTACTACACACTATTTCAAGCTAGGAAATGTGTAATAACAAAAAATGACTAAGTATAAAGAACCAAGAAATGGTAAAACAAGATGGTAATAAGGGATTTGTTTTTAAACCAAAGTGAAAGATTTTTTCACCAAATTAAAATAAATAAAATCATACTAATTCATGTTGGGAAGTATGAAAATAATGTAATAAGATGGAAGGTATGTAAAAAGGCGCAAATGGGATAAAACAAAATAAAATAAAGTCAATCAATTATACTAAATCACGCTGGGAAGTATAAGAGAAAAACAAAATTGGCAAAAGATTGGTCTTAAATTTATCACATTAATTCAAGCTAGGAAGTTTGAAAAATCCAAGAAAGGTTGTATTCTTATATGCACTCGAAAAATAAGAAGATAAAAAAGGCAAAAGAAAAATAAAGTAAGCATAAAACACACTAAATGAAGATGGGAAACATGTCAATGATGTGTAACTTCATAATCAATCGAATCTTATCTTATATTTGACACATGTAATTTTGGATTGTGACTTGGGTATTGGAAAATTTTGTGAGGAATGTCGGGTCCTATCTATGGTCCTACAAAATAACTCACAAAAAGAACACCACTGGGGTGTAATAATCAGGAAACATTAGGTAATGAAGGATGTGGGTAATAGGAAGGAAAATATGGTAATTTTTAAGGATGGTTGGGTCCTATCCATGGTCTTATAATGCAACTCACAAATGAAATCCCACGGGGAGTGATTAGTAGACAAAACAATATTTCTCAAGAGGAAATATGAGGGATATAAGGAATGAAAAAGGGAATGTAAAAATCAAGACTTAGGTGTCTTATGAGAAGAACTTAGGAGACAAAAGGCATATTAAGGACATGAGAAGACACTAAGTGACCATTATTCATCTACGTACAAAGGAAACCTGTTTGCTAGACACAAAGCTTTGTAGGCAAATAGACGTGCTACTAAAATCAACTCATGAAGGTAGATTGGTACAAGAAAAATTAAAATGGACTTACCTTCCCATGATGTGTTCCTAATTCTTTAGGACCCCTTACAAAGCCATTGATCTCCTGCGAATATTGGGTACTTGCATGAGAAAGTAGGTAGCACTAAAAGGTTTTTTTATTATCCTCTTCTAATCTACTGGCCTATCGCACCCCAAAGGACCTCGACTCTATCATGAGGCCAATTGTGGAGTTTGAGCTTTCACTAGAAAATGGGGTCTCTCTCTCTCTCTCTCTCTCTCTCTCTCTCTCTCTCTCTCTCTCTCTCTCTCTCTCTCTCTCTCTCTCTCTCTCTCTCTCTCTCTCTCTCTCTCTCACACACACACACACACACACACACACACACACACACACACACACACACACACACCCACACACACTCATTTGAAAAAAATCATTTTAAATATTTGAGTGGATGTGACCCTCTACTAAAAAATTTATTAGAAATTCAAGTGGTTTTATAGTTTCATGAAGCTATTTGGGTCATTTTTTAAACATAAAGATCTTATAAGAAGGTCTCTTTGGGCATGAAATTATTATTTTTATAGTTTGGGAAGAGTAAAAGATAAAATATCATTGAGTTTTTAACTCTTATGGATTTTCATTCTTATGGTGATAAATCTTTCAGTTCTTATTTATATATATTCACTCTTTTAGTTATGTAGGTTGATATTCTTCAGTTGTATCATTTTTATTTGTAAGCTCAAATTTATTGTTATCTTTCTAAAATGAAGTTGTTTTAAAATAGTTTCTAAGGCATTATTTATAGATAATTTTACTTGCAATAAATATGTATTTTTCTCTCACTATTTGGAATGATGAGTAAATATTGAACATGAAGAGGTAAGATAGGATTGAAAAAAATAATAAAATAGTTTAAAAATACTTGTACACCTATTTTTATATGTTTTACTTGGGTTAAAGATCATAAAAAGGCTGTTTTAGGTTTGTTTTTCTTTACAACTTACACTATTTTTATAGAATTGTTTTTAAATACCTTATATTCCTAGCCATTTCAGCATGAAAGGATACTGTCAATTATATGTTTTAGTTTTCATTTTTCAAACATGATTTTGTATACTTTCTATGTGATATTTTAATCTTTTCAAGATCTCAAAATGATTTCACATGATTTTTTGGCATTTGACTAGGTTTTTATTTCATTATTTTTAAAAAAGCATAGAACATCGGTTAGGTTTTCCTATTGTTTGTTATGAATTATTATATGAAGGACATGATTTTTTAAATAGTTGGTAAATCATGAAAATATTTTTGTGAATATGAGTTTTTATTTCATAAATAAATTATAGTTATGAGATAATGTAAAATATTTGAGACAATTTTGGTGACAAGGGTTGATAATTTTAGAGAGTAGAATGCAAGTTATTTGCATGAAAATAATGTTTTAAAAATCCAAAGCTTCATTTTAGATGTGATTCTAACCTTTTGGTTTCTCTTATTTTTCTATGCATGAGGTGGAATAGGTATGGTTACATTTGAGATTAGTTTCAATGTCCTTTCTTTGGTTTATTTATGCACATTAATATAAAATTTCAAAATTCAAGTAGTTAATAAGATGCATATCAAGTTTGTTCCAAATGAAAGTCATTGGAATGTTGGCATAAATAGTTTAATTTATTTAATCTATATCAAATTAAAATTAAAAAAAAAATTATGTTGTTTGTTTGCACACATCATATAAGGGCTTTATTTTCAAATATTGCCTTCAAATACAAATTTTCATATGCAATTTTGAAGGTAAGATTTTGAAATTTAGAGTTGTTTGTTGCAAAGGGACTTCAATGGTAATGTTTTCATTAAAAAAAAATTCCTACATTGAATTTATCTTTGAGATAGATAAATAATTCAAAAATAGTTTTGAGTAATTTGTCTTTGTTAGTTACTAAATAAGCCTTAATTTTAATTGGAGTAAAACAATATACCATATTTTTCTAGATTCAAAAAATTATACATTTATGACCTTGATTGCATTATAAAATTTGTTTGTTACATGAGGTATCAAAATGTGTTGCAGTAATAATTTTTTTGATCAAATTTTTTTTTATACAAATAAATATTTGAATTTTAATTTTTCTTCTAGTCTATTTTAGAATAAAATGAATGAATTTCATTTTTAATATGATATAAATTAAAATGACCTCATCTCATGGTTTTTTAAAGTATATATGGTTGGATAGATTAGAGGTTATTTTAGCTCTAGAAAGAATAATGTTTTGGGTGAAGACACCTAGATAATGAACTACATATGAAAATCAATCATCGATGTAGACCTTTTAGTTTTTGAAGGGTTGTTATTACATTTATGCAAAAATTCAATTAGGATACACAAGTGTATTTACATTTTGATGTTAGTGAAATTATTTTCTATGATATTTTGAATATAATGTCTCATTTTATCGAACATAGTTCATCAAATATTTCTTCACACCAAATGTACACTACTAGTAATGAAATTTTTGAATATATGACTTTTTTATTGAAAATATTGAAATGGCTCTGTTGTGCCCTAACACACACACACACACACCCCATTTTATGAAATTAAATAGGGACCCATTATTATTTGAATGCCTTTATTCAAGGTCCTATAAGTCTTAGAGATTCATGACATTAGTGTCAATATGAAAAAGTCTAAGGTTTTCCTCAATGTCTAAATTTAAAGAATTTTGAATTATGAAACTTAAACCTTCAATATTGATTTTGATTTATTTTAAATATTGGGTATTCATAATTATTCTTGGACTAATGGAACTAATGTGTAAAAACCTATTGTTTCTATGATTTCTTTTAGTTCACAATACTATTGATAAAGACTTCAAAATTATTTGCATTTGGGCCCTACCTTTATTGTCCAAGATTGAGATAAGTGGTAGGATTAAGTTACCTATATACTTTTTACATTTATAAAATTATAAATGTTCCAAATTACTCAATCTCTAAGGTCTTGATAGGTGGAAAAATTATGTTAACTTGTATCCCCATAACATACAAATTATGTTCAAAGGTTTAAAGTTACCAAGTTTTGATACTTCAATGGATGGCATTACCACATTGATCAGAAGCTACCATAGTTCAATGTAGTTTCTATAATATATCAAAAATTACATCACCATAGGACATCCATGTGGTAAAAACATATTTAACTAGGACAAAGTTCACTTAAAATAAAATTCTAAGTCTTCAAAGTTTTTGAGCCTCAAGAACACACCAAATGACATAATGTCGTGAACCCATAACCATGGAAGTTCAAAGAAAATTTAATCATATAATGTGATAAGATATCATTATACCTATAATTTAACCAAGCAATACATTGGTGTTATTTTATACTAGGGAAAGTGTCCAAGGATATGTGTAATGAGACAATTGGATATTGGAGTTTACATTTCACTATTTGGGGGGTTTACTTTTACTGTGCTATCTAAATACTAAGAACAATAAATAAGAATCTAACTCTATTTTTAAGAAAATTAAATCTAAAAATATTTTCTAATTATAGGTCTCTTATATCATTCACACCATCAACATCTAGAACTTAAACATTTGACATAAGACATTATGGTGTCCTCACTCTACTTACCTGACTAGGAAGGATATTTTGATATTTTAAAATTTGAGGATGTTGTCTATTGTCACTTAAATGAATTTTGAAATTTTTTTAATATGAAATGAATTAACAAACTTTAATTTCTATGAATTTAAAATACATTCTCTTGCATAAAGAAAATTCACATGTATTGAATTTAAACAACCTCTGCATTTAATGGAAACACACTTGCATTAAATGAAATTCACACTTTGATTTTGAAAAAGAAATCACACTTTCATTTAAAAAAGAAATCACTCTTGCATTTAAAATAAATCACTCTTGTGTTTAAAATAAATCACTCTTCATTTAAAAAAAAATTGCACTTATAGTAAATGAATTATACCAGATTAAATAAATACTTCTAAACTATAACTAAAAGTACTAATTCATCCTGATCCTTAGAGAGAAGTGGGAACTTGATCCTTCCTCAAAATAGCAACAACTTTACTCAGTAATGAAAATGAATGCTAAAATTTATTTCATTATCAAAAGAACATATACAGATATACAAAACTACACTAGAACCTTTCTTCTTTCTTTTGATTTATTAACTAACTTCATCAACTTTCTCTCACTAATAACTATCTAGAATGAGGAGACAAGCATTTAAATCACATCTCAACATCTAATCATAGAATACAAAATCTGGAAATCTAAATGACCAAATCTACTTATTCAAAATATAGATGATCTAGGAATCAAATTCCATGCTTATAGGAAGGCATTGAAACTGACTCAAATCATAATAGATAGAAAATAACTAACATAGATATAAAGAGATTTATCTGATGTTAAAAAATAGAAGTAAAAATATATCTAGAATATTTTAGACCATTACTATGAATAGTAATGTTTAAAATAAGATATCTAAATATGGAAATTCTATCTGTAAACAATAGATATCTTTAAAATTTCTATCTCAATATGTAAGATCCAGATGGACATCTTTAGAGCATGCTTAGGAATATTCATAGCATTCTATATAGGTCTTCAGACCATCTTTGGAGTATTAGATATTTGAAGCTCATTCACCAAATCCTTAAAACTATATCCAAAAAGAGTTACCAAAATGATTTAATGTCTTATCAAAATTTCCATGCCATAGGGATGTGTTTCTATACATAAAATTATGTTCATTTCATCCAAATTAGACATAATAACAAGATAAAGAATCAACAATGTATCAAATACAAACAAATGACTAATTGTAATCATTTCCTACTTATACAAGACCTTAACTATTAAATGCAATGAATTATATAACTAAAAGGAAAACCTGTAGATAGTTTGTATTATATATAATGAGCTATATGGAATACTTATAATTTTTCTCCCACACTTTACCTTTTACAAGTCCTCTTTCAAACAAGTGGAGTAACTAGTCTTCAATCCAAAATTCTATATTCTAATCACTAACTGAGATCATAAATCTGAAAATAGTGTCCTCAATAATGATGACCTTTGGGAAATAATCCATAATCCCTTACTACTATGTGGATCCCAGCCTAAAATTCAACTTCTGCCTGATTATGACAACTCTACCAAGGGGACATAATACATAAAGGAATGTGAGGTCTAAATATCATTCCAATCCATATGTCTGAACCTCCTTCATCTAAGATCTAAATGATAATCTATACAATTTATTGAGCTCTCTTAATACTCCACCTAATTATGGTGGACTCGAGACTTCCCTACATTTTAAAGTAATAGGTAAAGTCTCCCACCTGGCTATGCTGGCATTGATGGAATTGGTGGAATGTTGGCTCATAAAATCTCTAAAAGTTACCACATTGGCTCTCAATAATTCATGGTATTTATTCTTCTATACTTATGGTACATGGGTTGAAAAGTAGAAAGAAGCTTTCAAGCCTCCAGAAATAGGGGTATCATACATATACCTATGGTGTTCTATAATTCCAAAAAATTATTGTGTTCTTGTTACCATGTTGTCTGATTTCTCATAGTATAGAGGAAAGCATGCAATTATGTATCCCCTACAAATAAATTTACTATAAAACCAAACTAATAACCTAATATCATATTGAAAATATAGAATTCAAAAATTTCATCTTGTCTTTCTTTGATACTCTTGAGAAAGATGTCCATAAATATGTATTCATCCTCAATAATATGAAGGAACCCAATAGAAACCATTTGTAGAATTATTCATGAATAAAAAGAACATAGATAGAGGAAGGTTGCCTGTATGATAACATTTTTTTAGAAATTGCACAAATATTTTGAATAAAGTTATGAGATTTGTATAGCTACTATTGAGACTCCTATTTAATCTTAGCATTTTCTTTTTCCAATTTCTAAATTTTATGCGGGGTTTTATTCCAAACTAAAATAATTTCATGGCATGGAAGGGGGAATGAAGGAATATTTATTTTAGTTCCTTCAACCTAGACTTCTATTTCCCTCATCTCTCTCTGCATGGCTTGTAAAAAGTCTTGTAACTCAACAATTTGAGTGGTCAGATCTTATATTCTAGTAGCGTATTAAACAATCAATGCATTTTTATTAGAAGTAGACTATCACAAATTATTAATCTAAGTATATTTATCAAAAATATAATTTTGTAAATTAACAATTTGGGTATCCTTAATAGAAACAAAATTCTATAAAGTACTAAATTCCTGAGTTTGGGAAAACATCAAATTGTGTGTTCTAGTCTTCTCAACATTTATTACTATAAGAATTATGTTTTGTGCCCTAACTTGGGCAATAGATTCTTCACATCTTATTTACAAATTATAAATGGTTTGATTCTTACCTTACAGAATTAAACATAGAAAATCTAATTTTACTTATTGTTGTCAAATTGTTTCTTCATGTCAGGATAGAGCCATGACATGCTACAATTCATCTTCTTCATGAGTAGGATGGTAAGTATATAGAACTTCTTCTATCAATGGTTCTTTAACTTTATCAACTATAGAAGGTAAATGTCTTTTTTGCTTCTTCAGCCACAATTTCTTTTTGAAAACCTTGAAACATTTTCAAGAAATTTAACCATCCTACCAACTCAAAAATATCTCTAGCCACTTCATCCTATAGTTATGCATTTGATGATTCTGGTTCAACTTTATTCTTCCTACCTCCCATCTTTAGAGTTTTCACTATTTTATCTAAAACTTGATTATGCTATAAAATATAGAGCTCAAAATTGCATGGAGTACAAAGGAAGGTAATAAACTAGGGATATGATATAACAATGGATAATACCAATGCTGAATAGTAAATCAAGAGATATCATGAAATTATGGTAAAAATTATGATAATAATTATGGAAATGACTTTGGAGCAAGTAAATATTAATGGGAAAATACTTTTTCAGTCATTATCAATGATGTGGTGTAAGGAGTCATAATTGGCAACACTTGGAATAATATCTATAATGATTGTCACATCACATCATATCTTTTTGAAAAGTCCTTTTTAAAACAACTTCACATCAAATATTTGAATGGGGAAATGATGTTGGCTTCATTACATCCATGTGACATCACCAAAACTTGTCTATTTGAAAAAGTATTGACTACCTAATGATTACACGTGCATGACATGAAACATAAAATGCCTACTCTTTTGAGAAAATAAATACAATTGTACCTTTTCTATATGAATACATACCTATCTCCTAGAGTTTCCATGTGTCATGTAAGGATAAACAAGCTTCAGAAGATAGGTTAGTTGATAATAATTTATATTTTATTATAGAAATTTTATTTTAAATTTTTTTATTTGTTGGGTTTCACCTTTTAGTATTTTTTTTAGACTTTTTTTTAAAAAAAAAAATTTTTAAAGAAGGAGAACTACCATTTATTGGTTTTCATCATTCCTCCTTTATTGGATGTCTAATAAAAATATCATTTGACCTTAGTGGAATAACTAGGTTCTTCCACAAGATCAAACTAGTTTTTAGTTTGCTTAATAAACTCTTTCTTATTGAGAGGTCTTATATACACCTTAAGCCTATGACCATTGACCAATAATGTCCTTTGGTCACCATCAATTGGTTGAAGCTAGATAGAGCCATTGTTAAAAATTATTTTGATTAGGTATAGTTCCAACCATCTTGTCCTAAGCTTACCCTTGAAATTCTAAGATTTAGAATCAAATAGAAGTGCCCAATCACCCTCTTGAAATTAGCTTTATTTGATGTGAGTATCATGCCACTAATTTCTCTACTTATAAATCATGTTCGTTTGAATGAGTGCATTCATTCTTAGTTTATCCATCCTATTTAGTTGTATTATTCTCTCTTAATGTGTTTCATCAATATCAATTCCCATATCAGTTACTATTTTTAATGTCTATAATTCAAATTTTATTGATCACAAAGGTTTCTTTCCATACATAAATTCATATAGAGAGAATCATGTAGTTGTCTTCCATGTATTATATGCTTAAACTAATTTAGGTACTTTTTCTACCTAATATTTTTTGTTATTCACTATCTTGGTTATAATGTTTTCTAGCTCTTGGTTGGTGACCTCCACTTTCCCTTTAGCGTAGGGATGATATGGTGAGGATTTTCTATGATTGATTTGGTATAATTATGTGAAATCTTTGATCATATTGGACATGAATTGGGGTCCTTGATTTGAAACAATATATCTAAGATCTCCAAATCTCAGCACGATCTTATGATATTAAAAATCAATAACCATTTCTTCCCTACCAAAGGTGAGTGCATGCACTTTAGCCTACTTAGTAACATAATCAATACATACTAATAAATATTATTTTTCTTGAGATGGTGGGTTGATTGGTCCACAAAATTATGAACCATATTTTTTAAATGGTTTTAAAATTATTTGAAGATGAAGAGGCATTTTATAGAAGAGAGTAGGCTTACCCGTCCTTTGGCAAGGATGACACTATCATACAAACCTTTTGATAGTCTTGTAAAGAGATGGTCAGTAATAACCTACACCAAGGATCTTATAAATGGTAATTTTTTTTGAATAATGTCCTCCTCCTAGTTCACTATGGCATTCTCTTATGATGTTATACACTTCATCTTCTCTAACACACCTATGAAGTACATGATCAAGTCCAATTTTAAACATGTATTAAAAATATTTGAAATGAGAACTAGATCTACCCAATTTTTTTTAAAGTAAAGGAATGAGGAAATTTCCCTATTTCCAAGTAATTTTTCATATCTGTAAACCATGGGGAGTATGTGGATATATAAAATAACTATTCATTTAGAAAATAATCATCTACAAGTTCATCTTCACCTGGAGTGATCAATCTAGATAAAAAGTCAACAACAACATCATACCTCCATAGTTTGTGTATAATGGTAATGTTAAATTCTTGTAATATAAGTAACCATCTAATTATTATTCCACATACCACTAGTTTAATCATTAAATACTTAATACTTAAATGATCTATATAGATAAATACCTGGTAACTAGTAATGCAATGCCGAAATTTTTTTATATAATAGACAACAACAAGAAATTATTTTTTTGTGGTAGTGTAATTCCTCTCTGTGGGAGTAAGATTCTTACTAATATAAAAAATGGCATAAATTTTTACATCCTCATCTCTTTGTCCTAAAACTTCTCCCAATACATTATTGATAGCATCAATATAGATATGAAAATACTTTTCTTAATTGGGTCCTTTCAAGACTGGAGCAATCATTAGTTTGTTCTTTAACATTTCAAATGCTTCTTGACATTTATCATCCCATACAAATTCACTATATTTTATTAACAAATAAAACATAGGTGCAACTATCTTGCTGAAGTCTTCAATAAATATTCTATAATATCTTACATGACTGAGAAAACTTTTAACATTAGTTTGTGTTTGTGGAATGGGGAGATTATAAATTACCTCAATATTTTTGAGATCTACTTTTATTCCTTGAAAAGAGATATGATGTCCTAAGAATATCCCTTTTTCAACCATTATGATGCATTTCTCATGACTCAAATATACTTGATATTTCTCACATCTAGTAATTACTTTATCCAAATTATTCAAAGCTTCATCAAATGTAGTACCATGGACAATGAAATCATCCATGTGCACTTCCACATAATTATTGGTAAGATCAAAAAATATGGCTAACACTGCTCTTTGAAAGGTAGTAGGTGCATTACATATTCTAAAAGGAAGGACCATATAAGCATATGTTCTCCAAAGGTAGGTAAATGTAGTTTTATCTTGATCTTTAGGGTTTATTAACAGAAAACATGTAATAAATAAAAATATTATTTTCTTACCTAAATTTTCAAAACTTGATTAATAAAAGGAAAGGGCAAGTAGTCTCTCATAGTGGATTTATTCAGTTCTCTTTAGTCTACACAAAATCTCCATTTTACATTCTTTTTAAGCATAATGATTAGAGGTGAAATCCATTGACTATAAAATATGGGATAATTAAAACTAACTTCCAATAGTTTTTTAAATTTCTTTCTTAAGAATTTCTTTCAAGGCTGGGTTAATTCTCCATTGTGATTATCTGACTAGTCTAAATTTTTTAGTGTAAATGTGATGTTTACAGACACTGGTATGTATTCTTTTCATATAACTATAACCCAAAACAAAATCTTTTGTGTATTATAGTAATACATCAAATAATTTTCTTTCTTTCTAGCCAGTTAACCAACTATTGATGTTTAATAATCTATTGGGTTGAACTGCAATCTATTTAGTGCCTGAAATAATGGAATTTAACTATTTATATTCACTCATCATGAAATTAAATAGACATGTGTGGTATTAACATGTGAAGTGTGGAAATGAGGCCTTTTGTAAGTTCCCCAAGATGGACGTGGAAGAGCAGAAGCTGGTCAAGAATGGGGATTTCTATGAATTGGAACAGATTAAGGGGATATGGAGGGATGTCTTATGCTATATAAGGGATTATTTCATCCTGGACAGAAGAAGCAAGAGAGTGCACAAATTCCACTTTGTTTTCCTTAATCATTTTAGACACAAGGTAAGATTGTCTTTTCCCTTTTACCTGTGTTTCTCTTTGGTCCAAAGTTTATTTGCTCACAGGAAGAAGGAAACACGTCCTATCCTGCATGAAGGCCTAATTCTGTTAATCGAAGGCTACTGCAAGAATAAGGCTATGGTTAAGAACCCTAACCAGGGGGAAAATAAGGAGTATGGGAGCAGAAAGAGTGAAATTATAAAAGGGAAAGACAAAATCAAGTTCCCTAGCGCTAAAAACTAGAATGTAGAAGAAGAAACAGAGCAGGAGAGAATTGAAAAACCTAGGGAGGAAAATTTGGAGGAAGAGGAAGGAACTGAAAGCTAGAATACAAATTCAAATGAGGATGTAGAAGGTCAAGAGAAGAATGTGAAAGAAGGAGTCAACATTGAGGAGGAATCTGAAAATAGTAAAGAAGAAACTGAGGAAAATCAGAAAGTGTCGGAGGAAGATATTGTCCAGGATGGCCCTGTTGAGGACCCTATTTCAAGAAACAAAGGGAAAATATAGTTCAGGATGACAATCAAGAAATGGACATGGAAATTCAAATTGGAACAAAAGAACAATATCAAAGACGTCGAGAGGTTCACTTTGAAGAAGGCAGGAACAGTCCCAATAAGAATTCTGAGGAATGGAGAGAGAAAAGGCAGAACGATGGAATGCACACACCTATGAGTTGGGTTAATTGCAAAGTAGAGGCTTCTCTCCAACTAGATTCTTGGATGTGTAAGGAGATTATGAATCTCAAAAGGAAAGTGGAAATTATGGAAGACAACCAGAAAGCTGTATGGAACAAAATTAACAACATGGAAAAATAAATAAGAGACATCCCCGTCAAGCTCAAAGATTACGAGAATAACCTATGGGAACTCATCAAGGAGAACAAAATGAAGATGGAGGAAGTAATGCCCAACATATGTGTTGCAGCTGTTAATATTGGAAAAAGAGCTAATGAGGAGACCAAATCCTTGGAGGGGCCTAGCAAAAGGATGAGACAAAGCTCAAGAAAGAAGGCTACACAAGAGGGAACCAAATCAGTGGCTACTACAACTCAGGATACTGTTGTGAAATGTAAAGAAATAGTGAAAATGATTTTGGAACTGGAAGAATAGTCTGGTTATTCTTGTTGGTTATGTTATTTGGTCTTATTCACTGGTTTCTTTTTGTAACCTTCTGTCTATGGTGTAGCCAGATCTATGTTAAATCTGGGTATTGACCTGTGGTCTTTCTGGTGGTTTCAGGTCCATATAAAACCTATTTTTGCTACTTCTCTGTAGTAGTTTTTAGGTTATGCCTGAGGTCGTTGATGCTTTATCTTTGTTTCCTTGTATTTGGGTTTTGGGGTCCCTTCAAAACCTATTTTTACCTTAATCTAAAACATGTGAAGTGTGGATATAATTTTATAAAAGGTTTCACTTTTATAAATCATATTGGTCAATGGATAATGAAAATCATGTAAAAATGAATTTTGCCCATTTTGAGCCTAGTCAACTATAGCTTGTTAAATGTTTTGTGGACCAGATAACATGTTTTATGATCTTATGGTGTTATATTGATTTTCAATAATATAGGTAGATTTTTCCCATTCATAATTTTTCATCTTTAGAGCATAGCTATTAATTTTCAAAGATAAGCCACTATTCTTCAGAGCTAAGCTACTAGTCTTTGAAGCTAAGTTATTGATCTTTAGAGCTAGGCTTTTAGACTTCAAAGTAAAAATGTTGGACTTCAAAGCAAAATTGTTGGAATTTGAATCTAGGATTTCTTGGTCTAAGTCTTTTTTTATTTGTTTTTCAAACTCTTGGGCAAGTTATTTAATGGTAACCATGGCTGAATAAGACACATTTATTTGGTTTTATTCAAGATGATCCACCCATATTTGTTTAAAAAGACCCATTGAAGGTTTAGTAGGTGGATAAATAGATATTTGTTTAGCATGAATTTCATTATAAATGATCATGTTTCCAAATCTATAGTTAATTTGTGCTACAACTATAGCTAACCAAAGTCTATAAAAAATGATTGAATATTCTACACTCTTTGGTTTAAATTGAAGGATAATGAAATCAATAAGATATTCCCAAGATTCTATTGTGATTGGTACATTCTATATGATTATTTCAAGGGCAACAGTAGATTGATCTTCCATTTACAAGATTGTAGTGGTAGACTTAAGCCTTGTGAGAGATAAAGACTACTATGTTGAAAGTCATTACATTTATAACACCAAATAGATCTACAAGCACATGTGGAATATACTTGTTCCCAATTGTCACAATCATCAAAAGACTATTAGGATCTCCATATATAGGAACAAGTATGTTTCCTACTAGTAAATCAACATTTTTTCTAGTTACCTAAATTATTTTAGGATACTACTTCTTTATTCCTAGTGTTTTGATGTATAATCCTTTAATGATTTGATTTAACTTAGAAATATATTTAATGGATCTTAGCAGTGAGATTTATATCTTCATCTCTTTTGATCCATGCATTAATTCATAATCTTCCCTATATTTTTCTTCCCTAAGTCTCTTAAGAAATGGAACAATAGGGGGATCTTGAATTATGATTGTTATGGTTGTGTCTTTTACCTTTTCTTTAGTTAATTCTTGGACTATAGTTGATTCAGGAGTGTTTTCATCATTGGGAATTTTAGTTTTGGTAATGGGTGAATCTAAAACTACTTTCCTTGATCTAAGTTGACTATTATTACATTCAGCTGAACCACTTACAACATTACTTTCTTGATTATCTCCATAAACAAGTGTATTTTGCCTATTCTTTGGCTTTACCACTGGTTGGGCAGGTAACTATGGTTGGTTAATTTACTGTTCAATTGGTGGTGGCTGAGGTTGTGAAGGTATCAAGGCCTATTGTAGAGGAAATCTTCTTTGTGGCTGATATTGTTGGTTTGTCCATTGAGGTGGTGACTATTGTACCCAATGTGGTTGTTAGTTTTGTTGTTATGCCCAAGATTAATTTTTAGGCATTATCCACATCTATGGTATCCATTATTGAGTACCCCATGGTTTTGGTTATATTGGTCCCCACATTGGTGGTGTGACTTGTCTATCCCATGGTGCCATCCATAGATTGGGAGGAAATCTTGGACCAAACTAATTTTGAGGTCAAGAGTACTGGTTTCCTTGTATTTGGATAAAGTTTAATTTCTAAACTATATGTGATACTTGTTTCACTTGGTTTCTTATAGTAGGAAGGTGTTTTAAATTCTTATTTTCTTGGTTCAAGTCATAAATACCACATACCTCTATTTTTTTAAAATGATAATCTTTTACTGCATGTTTGAGTCTACATCTAGGATAATAGATTAATAATTATTTAGTATTGGTAGCATTGGATTTTTATTTGAAGACATCTAATGTGGATGTTAATTATACTAGAATGTTTGTCTTGAAATTTGTAAATTATTCCATTAATTGGCCAACTTTAGGTGATTTTTATAACTTTGATTTCCTTATGCTAGGTTTTGCTCTGAAGTAGTTAGTACACAATGTTGAAATTTGATGAAAGGTTAACTAGTCAATGTCACCTTTTCCCATTAGGTTCAAAGAATCACATGAATCATCATCTAACCCTTTAATAAATACTATTTTAAAAACCCACTCAATAAGTTGATAACCACTCCTTTTATGGGTAAATACAATCCTATCAAGGTAATCTTCTAAGGTTTCATCTTCATTTTTTTAATCTTGAAAAACTCTTCCTTCCATTCTCTACCTCTATAATAATCCTGATATTTGTCCAAAAATGTAGTTTCCATTTCATCCCAAGTGGTGATATAATTTCCCTCAAGGCCCATGAACCATCTCATGGCTGCATCCTTGAGTGTAGATGGGAATAACTTCAATTTTTGATTATCTATGATATATCATATGTTTGGCAAAGAACCTAAAATTCAAAGAGGAATTGATCTAGATACTTTAAGGATTTACATTTTAAAGTAGTTAAAATGGATGGTGAAATATTTTTCATATAAGTTCTATCATCAAAAACCAAGCTAATTGGATAGGAAAAAGTTATATCCTATTAGGGTTATTGATCCAAGTTTTCTACATGTGCATGTGCATGTTCATCTCTCATGTTTTTTTCCCAACTTTGGTTATCAATTTAATCTAAATTATCTTCTTGGGTGCTCAACCTATGGTCTATCTTAGGAGGATAATCTTCATTGGTGATCATATCTTCTTCTTATAGAGCTTGTGGACCAAATCTAACTATTCCATAAAGGGGATTTTCAGGATCAATTTTCCCTCTAGGAGAAGATGTTTTGAAATTATTCTTGTGGGATCTATTTATGAGGATGAACATTGGTCAAGAGAGGAGTCAAAAAAAAATTGTATATGTCTTTCAATTATCTTTCTTTCACTTCCTAATCTTTCGAGCAAGGATTGGATCCTCTCTTCTTGATTTATTTGGGATCCCCTAGAGATAAATCATCTTTGAGAATCCCTTAGGTGGTTCATAAATTTAAAGAGTCCTAGATTGTTTTTATGTTTTTGAGTTTTATGAATATTTTTGAATTTCCATGTATAAATCTAATATAAGATCTCACTAACACTTATTGATGATATCATTAGAAATGGTGCCAAAAATGATAGGTTATCATTATACCTCTCATTTAACTAATAAATAGATTGGTGTCATTTTATACTAGATCCTATTTCCAAGGCTATATGCAATGAGACTGTTGGATATTAGAGTTTACAATTTTCTATTTGGTGAGTTTACTTATACTGTGATCTCTAAATTCTAAGAATAGTAAATAAGACTCTCAATCTATTTTGGAAAAAATTAAATCTAAAAGGTTTGTTAACTATATATCTCTTATATCATTCACACCATCAACATACACAACTTAAACATCTAGCATAAGACATTATGGTGTCCTCACTCGACTTGTCTCATTGGGTAAGATAGTGTGATATTTTAGAATCTGAGGATGCTGTTTATTGTCACTTAAATGGCTTATGACAAATTTTGAATATGAGATGAATTAACAAACTTTAATATCTATGATTTTGAAAGACACACTCTTACATAAAGAAAACTCTCCTGTATTAAATTGAAACAACCTCTACATGTAATGGAAACACATTTGCATTAAAGGAAATTCACACTTTGATTTTGAAAAGGAAATTACTCTTGCATTTAAAATAAATCACTCTTTCATTTAAAAGGAAATTACACTTATAGTAAATGAATTATACTATATTAAAGAAATACTTCTAAACTATAACTAAAAGTAACAATTCATCCTGATCCTCAGAGAGAAGTGGACCCTTGCTCCTTTAGAAGAGGAAAAACTTTAGTTAATAATGAAAAGGAATGTTTAACTTTATTTAATTATAAAAGGAACATATAAAAATATGTAAAACTACACTCGAACATTTCTTCTAATTTTTTATTTGATTAATTAACTTCAAAAACTTTTTCTCATTGCTAACTATCTGGGATGAGAAGGAGACATGCATTTAAATCACATATCAACATCTATTCATAGAATATAAAATCAAGAGATCTAAAAGGCCAAATATACTTATTAAAAATATAAACAATCTAGGAATTAGATCCCACACTTATAGGAAGCCATTAAAATTGACTCAACTAATAATAAATGGAAAATAACTAACATAGATCTAAAGAGATTTATCTAGTTTTATAAAATAGAAGTAAAAATATATCTGTAACATTTTAGACTATTACTATAAATAGTAATATCTAAATTAAGATATCTAAATATGGAAAGTCTATTTATATATAATGGATATCTTTAGAATCACTATCTTGATCTGTAGGATCTATTTGGATATATTTAGAGCATGCCTGGGCATCTTCAAAACATTTTGTACAAGTCTTCAAAGTGTCTTTAGAGCATCTTTGGAGTTCCTTTAGAGAATTTTTGGAGTGTATTCAGAGCATCATATCTTTGGATCTCATTCACTAAATCCTCAAAACTATAGCCAAAAAAATTTTCCAAAATTATTTGATGTCTTCTCAAAATAATGTCTTTATAGGGATGTGTTTATATACACAAAACTATGCTCATTTCATCCAAGTTAGACACAATAGCAAGATAAAGAATCAATAATATATCACATATAAACAAATGACAAATTTCATTCATTTACTACTTAGATAAGACCTTAACTATTACATGTAATATAATATATAACAAAAAGACAACACTTATGGACATTTTCTATTAGATATAATGAGCTATATGGAATGCTCATCATAATGGTCTTGAGACTCCATAGTTTTGAAAACTTAACAAGTGGTATAATTTTGTTAACCTAGAACATGGAAGGTTAAAACAAATTCTAATGGCCATGAGGCCCCATAATCTAATGGTCATGAGGTTCTGAGCTCTAAGAGTTTTACACTTTGATTTTTTTTGTTAACCTAGATATTCAAAGGAGAAATATCAGGTTAATATCTTAATGGTTATGTGGCTCTAAGATCCTGAGTTTCTATAGTGCTAAGATAGTGCCACATGGAATGATTACATTACTTGAATCCTTTCAAAGAATATACATAGTTAAAAGGTTCTAACAACTGAAGCCCTGAGCCTTTAAGTTCCCATAGTCCTAAGACCAATCCACGTGGTTCAATTTCATTAAATTGTATCTAAAGAACATATAAGTCAAGATCATAAGTATAAAGACCCGAATAAATGAGAAGTGGACAAGTTTCATGATTGAGGATATGCATGGACAAAGTATGAATAAATGAGTTTGACATAAAAATAAAAGGATGGTGAGTGAGAGATTGACACCTATATTAAATAAAGTGACTGGACATACAAAGTTACCAAAAAAATTGTCATATGAAAAACACAAACCTACCCAAGTTGATTGACACATTTAAATTTAAAGTGGAAAAAAATCAAAAATAGCTATTCACATTGAAGTCACACAAATTATGCATTAAAAACATCAAATTTGGGAAACATATGCAAAATATAAGCAAAGGAATGTCACTTCACCATTAATCTATGAGTGAAATATCCAAAGAAAATAAATAGTATGTTGATGACCTGTTACCAATAAATACCATGGGACTTCATCAAGTGGCAATGAAACCATATGTAATGCCTTGTATCAATTTGATATGCGATTTTTTTCAATGATACTTGTTTTGGTTATTATTTACACCTTAAAAATGGGGAAAATGTAGTTGTATATAATTATTGAAGGGAATTTGAGAGATAACTCAAGCTACCAACACGTAAGGTTGCCTATAATCAAGTCTCAACCAATTTATGGCTCAATCATTACCCTATAGATAGAAATTGAAATAATGGCTAGTGAAAGGCAAGAGACTGAACCCTAAGGGAGCCCTTTCTTCCAAAAATATCATCAAATTGAAGCCTAGTATCAAAAAAACCATGGCCCTTTTAGAAATATTAAAGGGTTTTAATAACATCACTTATGTACAGGTGGAATGAGTCCCATTATTGAACATTCTACTGACTTCTGACAAAATTGTGGCCCTAGTAGAGGTAATTAGTGAAAGACTGAAAGCCCAAATATATAACCATGAATAAAGGCTAATTAATCAAAAAAATTAAATGATGTTATATGTACTATATGTTGTTATTGGGATGGTATATATATCCCATGGGAAATTATGCTAGCCATCAACATAATATGTGTAGACACCTAAATTTGGACACCAATGGCTTCATATCTGAATTTATACCAATTCTTGCCAATCATTGAATATCTAACCCAATAGTTTTTATTAGTCTCAAATTTGACTTCATAACCTTACATTAAATCATTTTGGACTATTAAATCAATTAAATAAGGTAAATACACACATTGAATTAATTAAAATTAAATAAATGACCAAATACCTAAAAATAATTAATTAACTTGCACACCCTAATCAAAATCAATTAGCAAGTTAAATCAATTTCAAATCTTAATTGAATTCACCCATGAGCTAATAAATCAATTACTAAAAAGGAAATTTAAGAGCATCTTACCTTTTTGAGTTATCACTTTTGAAAAATATCTAAAAGAATATCCTAGGAATATTCCAAACTTAATTAAAATTAATAAACCCAACCATGGTTGTGAGTTGTCACTTTTGGAAAATATATAAAAAAATATCCTAGAAATATACCAAACTCAACCATGGTCAGATTTAACCCATTCCAAGGGATTTGAAATACTATAAAATCAATCCTAAATACCTTCATTTATGGAGATCAATCAAATTAGAGTTATAATACAAGAATAGATTCATGAAGCTAAAATCCTAGTGTTATAATGTTGAAATTGAGCCAAGCCATATCAATCAAGCCAAGAATTCAATAATGGTGCATAGAGGAGATGATGTTAGCCATAAGTCATTGATGAAGACTTCATATTCATAAACTAAATGAATAAATCATTTGGATCTCTCAAGAAAGGTAAAGATTTTTTTTCTTTACATTTTAGTTGTGTTTTTAATTGTTGTTTGCTCATTAAGCTCCCCCTAAGATCTAGGCTTAGAGATGTTAGTATGTTAGTATGTTGATTTCATAGTTTTATGGACTAACATTTGATCTAATCTCATTTTTTTGGGTCAAATTCCTTGATCACAAATGGCACATCTACTGGGACTATCTTCATGAATGTGTAACCCACAAATTTCTTTGTATTCATAGTTTTAATTCTTTTTTTTTTTTGGTTGTTTTGCTTTGCTAGAGTAAAAAAAACCCATAAAAAATTAATAAATTTTTATTTACTTAATATTTTTTTCTAAATTTTTGTATGAGTATAGATAAATATGTTATTGATATTCTATAATTTTTTTTTTTTAAAATATCTTTATATTTTAGAAGTTATAACTCTTTTAGTGACTATCACTTTCTATTTTTTATTTTTCTGGTAAAAATAGTTAGTACAGAGCTAATAACTTTTTTAATTCATTTTTTTGACCTAAATTTTTGTAGAGAGGTGAAAAATAGACCTATAAATAAATTTTAAATATTTAGTGATAAATTAATTTATATTTTAAAATTCATGGCAAAATTACTGATTTTAAGTTTTTATTATTTTTGTGTTCAATTTTCTTATTTTTAACCTTCTAACTTGTCATTTGCATGTTTCATAGGTTTATTTTATTTTTTGAGTTTTTTATTAAATTTTTTGATAATATTTGTCTAAATTAACATATTTTTTTGTGGGATTTTGCCTTCGAGTTGATATATTTTACCCTTCAAAGTTTCTTGTCTTATTTGATAAATAAGCTTCAAGGCTAAACGAAGTTTTGACCTTTTCTTTGAAGAACCTATTTGAAGAAGACCATTTCAATCTAAATTAATATTTTCACAATTCATTTTTATGTAGAAAATGAACTAGGAATCTTTCATTTTGGTGTTTAAATAAACATTTTTAGAATGTTTTATTCGATAAGTTTTTGTAGTTTCTTTCAAAGTTCATAACTTAAAGCCAAGGGTCTAAAAGAACACCACCACACATTTCATTTAGTGATATAAAATTGAATACACTTCAAAGTTTTTGTAATTTTTTTTTTGGTTATTTGTTTATTCTAATTTTTTTTGAGTAAATAGGGAGTTGTGCATGTATGCTCTCCCATCTGTCCCCTTTAGGTAATTTTTAGGATCAAAAGTGCCAACTTCTTTTTGGGTGGTTTGCAATTATTTCCATTTGTAATTCTTAAATCCAAGGGGCCAATAAAGAATCTAATTAAATACTTTCAATTTGGTGCAAATAAATTAACCTCACTTCAATTATTTTCAAATTTGCTTGTTGATTATGTGTTTTAGTGAAAAGAGATGTGCATGTATGCTCTCCCATCCATCCCCTTTAGGGAATTTTTGGGATCAAAAGTTTCATTTCATCACACTTTGATCTTAGTACAAGGAAGAGAAAGAATGTCATTTAAATCCCTCTCTAAAAACTCATAATAGTATTGGGTGATCTTGAGGTGACCATAAATTCTTTCTATTGTGTCATTTATTTCATTACATCTTAGCTTGTGAGGGGGATTTAATTACCTCCCATAAGTTCTATAGGGAAGCTTTGATATGAGGTTTCATCTCTTGTTATTGACTTCATCACCCCCACTAAGATTAGAGGTTTGAGTGGTTAAATCACCTTTTAGTGTTGGGATTAAGCATCAAGATGTATCTACACATTGAACATTGCACTACACTAAGTAAGCAATGGGTGTAGTGGTTAAAAAAAGGCAAGACCTTTTTTACAATAAGCCAAGTACTACAGACACTTAATTAAAGTGTGCTTCTTTTACATCATTTGGCATGAAATTTATTATGTACTTTATCTATCTAGAACATTCACACCACAATTAGTTTAGTCAACCGTACATTGCCATACCCTTGCTAGGATTTGAATGATTATACTTAGTGTATTTTGGTCATTTTTGCTTGTTGTGTTAGACTAAAACTTTTATTGTTTAAACCATGTCATTTGATGAGTCATGAGTCTACATCACTCCATTGTTTGAGGAGGCATTATGTCATTCATATGAAACTTTGATTTAACTTAGAAAACATTCCCTTTTTGTGTCAAAACATTGGGAGTAGTACTTGATTGAGGAGGGCACTGTTATGCTACCTAAATCATTTCAAAATATTGTGCTTTTGAAGTATTGAAACATAAAAAATTTATCACATCATCTTTCAAGAGTGCTAACACCATTATGCTACCCATTTTGTTTCAAAATACTTATCTTGTTTCATCTTGCATTTTCATTATCATTTATTTGCAACTAGCCACTTGATCCTTATTGAATCTTGGATTAGCATGGTCATACTATTCAATTCTTTCTAGTTCTTTGTCATCAAATTCATAGTTTATCCTTAGTTGAGTCCTTAATTAACTATTACAAGTTAAAATTCAAATTTTGGTTGATTTTAGTTTAGATCTCAATTCGTGAGGTTGATACCCAAATCTTCCTCTTTTGGATTATGTAACTTGGGTTATTTCATCACTTAAATTTGGAAAATTATATTTTTTTGTGCTTTTATTTTGCTCAAATCAGTTTATCTTTAAACATCTCTTGTTTAGCATCGTATACCAATCAGATCATGTTCTATGCCTAGAGTCATGTACCTTGTCTATGTTAAACCATTGTAAATTTGTTAGATTAATCAATCACCCTTTTTAAGTCAAGATTTTGCCACTATTTGGCTATTATTCCTCACAAATCCTATTTGAGTCAAAAGCATCCTATTTGAGCCTAGATTTTGACTCTGCATTTGGACAAAAGACCTAACAAAATCTCCCTTTAGTAGCTAAGACTTGCTTGGAACATGTTTCAATATTAGAGTTTGGTAGTTTGATTTTTAGGTCATTTTATGTGACCTTTGTGTGTATCATACACTTAGAATTTGTCATTTTATAATACACTATTTTTATCAAGTCTTTGTATATACTTTTTAGAGATTTAGGTCCACCTTTGACCAAGCTAGATCACATTTGAACCCTTTATATTTTCAAAAAGGCTTAGCTTTTCTAGAATTTATAGAGCCTTAATCCATTCTCTTTTTATGAAATATTTTTCATTTAATTTTAACATGGTTCACTATACACGTAATGAAACTATGTATAATTCTAGATATGGAAATCCTTTCACACAAGGGAACTTTGTGGAAAACCCTACTGAAGACAATGTCATTTAGGAAATAGATTCTTATACACCCCAAAACATTCAACTAGGGGGACAAATTCAAAATCTTTTAGCCAAATATTTGGTTAGTACACCTCTATATATAGAGCAAGATCAAGAGATAATGATCCAATACTTATATAGCATACCATAGATTACAAAAAGTACTCAACAACAACCTTATCACATCATAATGCCATCAACATATAATCCCAATAAAATAATAGAGGTAGGGTATGAAAACTTAAAAAAATTAGAAAGAGAGCCTTCCAACATGTTTTATAATCAAAATCATGGATATTTCTCTTCTAATAATCCTAATGCCATTGTACCAATACCTTATCAAAACCCCCATGTGCTTATCCCACAAAGAGGTTCCATGGATGACCACTTTGATCAAATGCATCAAACATACTAGACATATCTCAATTTAGTGCATAACTTCACTAATATGGCCTTGTCAAATGTACCTCTTATTAATCTAGCTCCTCAAATAAAAGTTTTAATAGAGTTGACAGGGTAAGACAATCAGGTTTTAGACCCATTTACACAAAACACTTTAGTAGAAACCATGTTTAATACATTGATTATAAAGGAAATATCTTTAGTTTCTATGTATGATACAGAGTAAAACATAGGGGATAATGTGTAAACAACATCCAATTTAAACCAAAGTGGTGTTGGCATACAAATAATCAATCAACAACAAAATGTTCCTTCAGCTAGCACCATTGGCTGTATTGAAAATAAGAGAGTAGGAGCTTCTACCTCCCAACCTCAACCAACTCCTTCTAATCCTCAACTAGTAATTTCTTCAAGCACACAACTAATAGGATTAAGTAGCTATGAAATAAGCAGTGTCGTACCATAATAAAACATATCAAATCCTACTCTTCCCCAAAATTTGATAGGTATTATTCCATAAAAATAGGCACAATAAAGTATCCCAACACAATAGAGGTTGAACACATTGCCACCTCAACAGGGAGAAACCAATGTTCCACCTCACCAGGTAGCAGAGAACATACCTCTTCCTTCGTAAGCCAATATACCAATCCAAAATCAAAGGATGTCTAATAAAAAATGTATTCATATTGGTCAATGGCATGTACCAAATATCCAATATATATCCACTTCTTAATAGGTATTTGCACAATAAATAGGTTTTAATGTTCCTCATGTACCTTCTAGGTAGAAATTTCCTTTTGTGAAAAATGTACCACATGTTTTGGGATAGGGTATTAGCTCATAAGTTTCCACTCAAAAATAAGGTTTGACTAGTCAATAATAAGTCCCTATTCAACCACAACAGACATAATATAGTTATATCCCTCCATCCTAGCCCCAATATCCATAAAATTAATCATACATATCCAACCCCAACTAGAATGTCACACCACCATAGGTACAATTTCAATAACTATACCCCAATCCACGTATGCATATTCTTGGACCATTCCCTAGCCAATCCAACCTAATCTAAAAAATACCTTCATCATATCCTAGTCCAAGTCATCCACTTGTGAAGGCCCAATCATCAACCCAGGTGAATATTCCAACAAGTTTCCTTAAGAAAGAATTACAACAAATGAAAAATGCAATTTTTTCCATCCAAGTTGGGAAACAAGTTAAAAAGTTCAAATTAGATGATGTGTGTTCATATCCTTTTAACATGAAGTACTTACAGATTGTATTCCTTCTAGGATATGAGCCAACCAAGTTTGACAAATACAATGGGAAATGTGATCCCAAAGCACATCTGATAGAGTTTTTTGTTGCATATCAACGAGTGGAATATAGTGACATATATCTATTATTGTTGTTTTCAAGGAGTTTAAATGGATAAGCCTTGGAATGGTTTTTAAAACTACCAAATAACTCAATTTCTAACTTCAATGATCTATTAGATAAGTTTTTACAACACTTCTCATATAATCTTGAGCATGAGATTTCATTGGTCGAATTAATGTAAGCAAAGCAAAAACTAGGTGAAAGCTTCACAAGTTATCTATAGTGATGGAGAGTTCTTACCAGTCACTTTACCCATAGTCTACCAGACAAGCAACTAGTAGTTATGTTTACCAAAAATCTGCATAGTGAAATATCCTACTATCTAGAGTTGTAATCGGAAGAGACCTTATTAACAAAGGGATCATAAAACTAAACTCAACCAATCAGAACAATGTCCAAAACCAAAATTAGACTAATAATCAACATTAAAATCCAAAACAAGCATAAGCATCACAACTAGCACAGGCCAATAATAATGATAGGCAAAAAAAATTTAACCACAATAAGAATGTTGTCAAGAATGGAGTAACAAATTCATGCCATGTCCAAATTTTTCAAACACCATTTTCTCAATGAGTACCACCTTTTCATCTTATTCCTACCCGAAAACCTCTTCAATAGCCACAACATGCACAACACGCACAACCTAAGCTAGCATAATAAATGAAACAATTTCAGCATCCTTTGACTTTACAAAACCCACCTCCTCTAAGGAGAAACCCACCTACTCATCATCCTTTTACCAACCTTGGAGAACCCATTGAAGCATTTTTTCAAAATCTCATAATAGATAACCTAATCATATACCCTATTCCAAAAAAGCAATATTGTGAGGGTATAAACGTGTCAGACTGGTACAAGCTAGAATAATTCTATGAGTTTCATAGGGTTAAAGGACATAATTTGTAATGATATGTGAAAATCAAACATGTCATTCAAAATATATTTGAGAATGGCAAGATAACATTGGATAATGGAGCTTTGACATCCAATCAGAACCTTGGCATCTATTTAAACCTATTTCCTTAACATAACAATCAGCCAGCACAATAATAACAACATCAACAACAAATGCTAAATTTATAGAATCAATAATACAACCAATAAAACCAAACCAGTCCAACCATTATGGTAACCCTTATTTGACCTTGGACCACACATAAGTGAACTAACAAGTAGGGATTACCATGTTAGGACCTTATAATGATAACTCATCATTCACCCATGACCACACTCAAGTGCATTGGCGATCGAGACTTATCTTATTTGGACCCCCTCCACCATCATCAATTAGCAATAATAGTTATATATCTAATCCTAATTATGAAATCACAACTCCATAGTCTAAAATTAACATACTAGGCCCACAACCACCTACCACTTCACCCATCATCTAACCCATCATTCAGCCTTGAAATACACCATTTAACAATATTCAAGAAAAGACATTTGATATAGTGGAACAATTGCAAAAAATGCCTTCACAAATATCCATTTTAGATTTGTTGTGCACATCAACAATCCATAAGAAAATATTGAATGAATAATTTATCCAATCCATTGTTTTGAATGACATATCCCATAACTAAATTCAATCTTTGGTTAGACATATAGCTCTAACCCAATAAGTCACATTCAACCCAAAGCAATATGTCACCTCTTGGCCCACTGAATAACAATCCATTATACATTGAAGTATATATAATATGACACAAAGTGAAACATGTCCTTATAGATAACAGATCAGGTTTGAGCATAGTGTCTTTCAAGATCATCAAGCTTCTTGGGTATATAACAATGGATCTCCAAGCAAAAATAATCACCATAAAAGCATATGATAACCAAGAGCATGAATCATAAGGCACCATTAGCTTACTAGTTATCATTGGGCCCTTGACTGATGATACCCTTTTCCATGTGTTAGATCTTGATTTTTCATATAATATGATTCTAGTTATGCCTTGGTTACATGAGATCCATGCAGTCCCATCGACATTACACTAATGTATCAAGTTTTCCCATTTAGTGATGGAGGTTAACATTCCAAGAGATTTGCATCTATATGAGTATTGTAAACATCTACAAGCTAAGTTTAAAATCTACAACTACCATTTCAGTATGAATCAATATAATAATCAAGATAAGAGGAAGGAAATACTCCTCAAATTGCCAAAGGACAACCACATTGATCCTAATACCCTTGATTCTCTCAGTCACATGCCACCTCCTAAAGTATCCAATCATTTTATCATCTTGGATAATGGCCCAAGAGAGTACTTGAATCATGATACATTTCATATCACAAAGCTTCCTCAAAACCCAAAAGCCTTTGGAAGACCTAAAGATATGCCACACATGCACTGGTAAAGAAAGGGTAAAGGCCATGTTTATAATCTAAGACCAATCATTTTCATACCATCTTCTAGCCTAGAATAAGACCTCTTGAAGGAGATGAGTCATGGTTGTATAATGATAATTTGGCTTATTTTTATAAGAACCCCAAGTATCCCATTCCTAATTGCATCATGGAAAATCAAGATTATGAAAGAAGGGGCCTCGAGCCAAATCTACAAGGAATATTGGAACCTATTTCTATGACCAAATATGAACAACCCTATGTACCTAGATTTAAACCACTTGGGGGTGACTCCATATACCTTATTCATGTTCCATCACCATCGACTAGTGATAAGGATGTTGGTAGTGAAGTAGAGTCTGATCATAGCTTATTCGATGACTTAGCCTAGACCAACCTATTTGATAATCACACCATTTTCACTCTTTACCCAATCATTCATAACAGTCCCCTACCATTATATTATCCCCAACTAATAGATTGGGACTAATAAGAGACACACATACCAATTTATGAGTTTCCAAATGATGAAGCATTCTATGATTTTCTAGGCCTTTAGGATAATGTTCCATTGGGAGATCATAAATCAAGGATTCTCAATCAAATTAGATCTTGAAGCTTATTTAGGAGAATAGTTGAACACCCTTAGCCAAAAACAAAGAAATAAAACATTGAGGTCTCAAAGTGAAAACCTATTTAAGACATTTTTAAACCAAGGAAATAGTAAAGATAAAGGCCATTATAGTAGTAAAAACCCATTTCAGGTGCCACTAGATGGGGGTGTTTAAATTTTTCATGTATAGACTAGGAGACCACTAATGATGAACTTGTCTACGGGTCCACATTTAGTGTTGAAGAGAATCAAGATTTTGACAAAATAATGCAAGAAACTAACAATGATGAAGTTCACTATGAATCGGAGTTTTGCCTTGAAGTGCAATAGGCTTTTGATCAAATCATTCAAGAGGATGCTAATAATGCACATAATAATGGGTCTGAATTCAATCTTGAAAAGCAAGAAGCCTTTGATCAAGTCATACAAGAATTTTTTATTGTCTTTGTCACATGGCCTGATCTCCCATTAGGAGATTTTGATTCATCATGTCTTGGAGAGCTTATCGAAGAACCAATCCTAATAGAGGACTCTAATCTTACCAATCAGTTCAAATCATTACCAACTATCCTTGATGATGGCTCCACTCTTCTAGTTGAAGATACAATAGAGGTTAACATCAGGTCCCTAGATGACCCAAAGTGGATCAAGCTAGGTACATCCCTTATTGAGAATGAGTGTGAAGTATTCACAAACCTACTAAGATAATTTGTAGATATATTTGCTTGGTCATATTTTAACATGCTTGGGTTAGACCCCACCTTAGTTATGCACCACCTTGTGATCAATCCTAATGCCAAACTAGTAAAAAAAAAGTTATGTAAGATACATTCTCACATTGCTATATTAGTGAAGAAAGAGTTGGAGGAACTCTTAGAAGTAGGATGTATTAGAGAAATTAACTAATTTGAATGGATTTCTAATGTATTACCTATAAGTAAGAAACTAGAGGGAATTAGAATCTATATTGATTTCTATAACATTAAAAAAACATGCCTAAGGATGACTTTCCATTGCCTAACATTGACATAATAGTTGACTCCACAGTGGGTTATGAAATACTTTTACTAATGGATGGCTTCTTATGTTATAATCAAATTAGAATAACACCAAAAGACCAAAAAAAACAATATTCACCACTCTGTGGGGAACATTTTATTATCAAGTCATGTCATTTGTCCTTAAGAATATAGGGCCCACTTATCAAAGAGATATGATAGTCATATTTCATGATATGATGCATGACACTATTGAAGACTATTGACAATATACTAGACAAATCCAAAACTAGGGTTGACCATCCAACATCATTATAGAGGATATTTGAGTAACTACAAGATTATAAAGTCAGGCTCACCTTTAAGAAGTGTGTGTTTGGAGTTACATCAAGCATATTATTAGGCTTCATCATGTCTCATAGGGGCATTGAAGTCGATCTAGCTAAATTAACAACCATAAAAGAGATGTTGCCACTGATCAATCTAAAGTAGCTCCACATTTTGTAGGGTAATATCCATTCCATCCAACACTTTATATCTCAATTATCAAACAATTACTATCCATTTACAGACCTACTAAATAAATGTGTCACATTTCATTGGGATAATGATTGTCAAAAGAATTTTCAACAACTAAAGGACTATCTCATGAATCCCCCAGTTCTATTTCCTCTAACACAAGGGAAACCATTCTTGTTATATCTTTTTGATACTGATAATACTCTTAGGGATCTTATAGCTCAACATGATGACAAAAGGAAAAGATAATGCAGTGTACTATCTAAGCTATACAGTAGTTATGTTTGAGCACAACTATACACCCATCAAAAAAGCTTGTCTTGTTATGGTCTTCATATCTCAAAAACTATGTCACTACATGTTAAATAATAAGGCCATGGTTATTTTCAAAGGAGATCTGCTTAAATATCTACTATCCAAAATAACTTTTCAAGGTTGTATGGCCAAATAGATCATGCTACTAAGTGAGTTTGAGATAGAGTATGTAAATTAAAAATCAATCAAGGGGCAAGTTCTCACAAATTAGCTTACTAAAGCACCTCTTGAAGATATAGATCCATTAACATTATAATTTCTTGATGAATTCATCATGACCATCATTGAAACACCTATTAAGGAGAAGCATTGGAAGTTGTATTTTGATATATCATTCACTACACATGGATTGGGGGCAAGACTTTTAATCATAATGCCTCAGGGTGATCTAATCCCCAAGTCATTCAGAATCAACTTTCCTTGTACCAATAAAATGGATGAATATGAATCACTAATCAAAAGGCTTTGATAGGTAGTACAATGGAACATATGTCATCTAACAATTTATGGTGATTCTCTGTTAATCATTAATCAAGTTATAAACCACTTCTAAACTAAAGATGACAAGATGGTTCTATACAAGGCAATGGTTAACACTGTCAAGAAATAGATTACCAACATTCAATTTGATCATATATCATGATCAAGAAATAAAACAAAAGATGCCATGTCTACCATTGGATCATTGATTCATCATGTAGAGATAGCTATCAATTATCAAATTCTTGTAAAAAATCTAACAACGCCAACTCATGAACCTTCAATTGTTGTAATAATATGTGATATTGTTGGTTCCAAATCTAATTGTTACTCAAACCTATATGCCTATTTACATGAGAAAATATTCTCACCAGACTTATCTTAGAAATAAAACAAAACTTTCATACACAAGTCCTAATGTTATACCCTACTTGAACCAACCCTATACCACCATAGTTTTGATGGAACTTTGCTTCATTATTTACCTTCGATAGAATCTATACTAGTGTTATGGGAATTTCAAAAAGGAGTATGTGGATCCCACACCAATGAGACAGTCCTATCCAAAAAGCTCTTACATATTAGTTACTATTGGTTGATAATGGATGGAGATGCAACTGTATATGTCAAGAAATGTGACAAGTGTCAATGGCATGCTAATTTTACTCATGCACCCACCAAGACCTTAAAACTAATGTTGAAACTATGACCATTTTCTACATGAGTCCTTGAATTTATTGGGAAGATAAACCCCACCTCATCAGATATCCATAAACACATTCTCACCACCATTGAATATTTCACTAAGTGGGTCAAAGCTATACCCCTCACTTACATGACTGAAAACCAAATTTATAAATTCATCTTTAACCATCTCATCTACCACTATGATATCCCTTCCAACATTATATCTAATAATGGATGATCATTTAAGAACAAGGATGTCAAAAAATTGTGTTGAATATAAGATCATGCAACACTTTTCAATGACATATTAGCCTCAAGGTAATGGCCAAGCTAAAGCATCAAATAAAACCATTATCAACATTCTTAAAAATATTTTCAATGATGCCAATCATGATTTTTACCTTTAGATATTATATACCCTTTAATCATATCATACCAATCATCGTACACCCACAAGAGACACTCTATACTCACATGCTTATGGCACTGAAGCTATACTTCCCATTGAGGTCAAGTTTCCTTCATTATGCTTATCTTTCAAGCATGTTCTTGATGATAATGACTATCAAGTAGCTCACCTGCAAGAGATAAATTTACTTGATGAGAATTACATGGATGCTATGAATAATGTATAGGCTTATCAGAATCGACTTTGGGGTCAATACAATTGGTGTGTAAAACATAGAACTTGGTGATCTTGAACTAAAAGAGAACCCAAAAGAATACCATGGCTAAAAATAAACATAAAGGAAAGTTCAAACCTGACTGGGTTGGTCCTTTCATCATCATTTTAGACTATGGTGCTAGAGCATATAGGCTCATCACACTAGACATTAATGAACTCAATGAGCCGATGAACATTATTCACCTCAAGTGGTACTATGTTTGAGAAACTTGATGTATTATCTATAAGGACCATTTCAAGTTGTATCATATTATCAATGTTATTATTTATACCATTATCAAACTATTTGTTCTACCATCCTCTCATTTTGACATTCTAACTAGACTTTCCAACCATTCCATTCCTACTTGACCAAACGTGTTTTGAATCCTATCAACCTAACCCATTTGACCTTGGTTCATCCATTGGTTTCACATTTTTATCATATAGAATTAGATCAATTTTGGTAGTTATTTTAAGAAATTTAGATAGAGATAGTATTTTGAATTAGTATAACAAAAGTTTTGGCATTTGCATCCTTCATTTCTTAGTCTCTTCTTGTCAAGTTTATTTATATGAGCCTGATTATATCACCTGCTAGGGCAAATCATGTTCACCAATCTTGATACTAATTATATCACCTATTGGGGAAAATTGGTATCATTGATCTATCAATTGTATCCTAGTTATAACCACCTATGGGAAAATTAGGGAAAACATTTGTTTATTGTGATTTGACATAACACCGAGCCATTCCTATGTCGTACTATGCCATCATACCAACTATGCCTATTTTGTTTGAATTAGCTGCTACACTAGTCAAATTCTTTTGCTTTAAGGTGAACTACTATGAACTAAAACCATTTTGAAACTATTTGGGTTACATTTGATTCATGTTGAGGTTAGTTTAGTCCTCCTTTAGCCATGCTCTCAAAATTTTGTGAGCAACTTCAGCCACACTCTCACCATTTTATGAGCATCATTTCAAGTTATAACAGTCTCACCATTTTATGATCATAATTTTAAGTTCTCAAAATCTCACCATTTTGTGAGCATCATTTCAATTTCTCATGCTCTCACCATTTTGTAATCATCATTTTAAGTTCTCACACTCTCACCATTTTATGAACATCATTTCAAGTTATAACACTCTCACCATTTTGTAAGCATCATTCTAAGTTTTAACACTCTCACCATTTTGCAAGCTTGGATCATTTTAGTGTCTCGTCATTCATGATTGATTTGAGATGCTTCAAAAATTCCAAAAATATTTGAAATTCATTTAGAAAAATAAAAAAAATTGACCACTTCTTTGCCTTAAGGATTCTAGGAACCCTCACTAAGTCACAAACAAATCACTTTTTCCTTAGTTTCCCCATCTTTTTTGGCAATTTATCCTATGCTATTGCCATTTTTTAAGTTTGTCCCTATTATTCTATCACATCCGTCATGTTTTTTGTCAATCATAATTTTATTCCCATTTCAAGGGACTGTTTTCCAACCCACTTACCAACCGCTCCCTTAAGGGGGCAACTATAGTTCAATCACTACACTTACAGCCATAAGCATAAAAAACCATTTTATTCTTTGAAACAATGTTACTATACTTATAGCCTAAAACATCTTCCCAAATAGGGGGAAACTGTAAACACCTAAATTTGGCCACCAATGGCTTCATATATGAATTTAGAATAATTCTTGCCAATCATTGAATATCTAGCCCAATAATTTCTATTAGTCTCAAATTTGGCTTCATAACCTCGAATTAAATAAATTTAGACTATTAAATCAATTAAACAAGGTAAATACACACATTGAATTAATCAAAATCAAACAAATGACCAAATGCATAAAAAGAATTAATTAACTTGCACATCCTAATCAAAATAAATTAGCAAGTTAAATCAATTTCAAATCTTAATTGAGTTCACCCATGAGATAATAAATCAATTAAATTAATTACTACAAAGGAAATTCAAGAGCATCTTACCTTTTTGAGTTGTCATTTTTGAAAAATATCTAAAATAATATCCTAGGAATATACCAAACTCAACCAAAGTAAATAAAAGTAACCATGGTTGTGAGTTGTCACTTTTGGAAAATATCTAAAAGAATATCTTAGGAATATGCCAAACTCCACCAAAGGTAATAAACTCAACCATGGTCAGATTTAACCCATTCTAAGGGATTTGAAAGCCTATAAAAGTAAGACTAGATCCCTTCATTTAGGGAGATCAATCAAACTATATTTATAATGTAGGAATATATTGATGAAACTAAAAGCCTAATGCTATAATTTTGAAATTGAGCCAAGCTATATCAATCAACCCAAGAATTCAACAATAGTGCATAGAGTAGATGATGTTAGCCATATGTCATTGATGAAGACTTCTTATGCATAAATCAAATAATATAATGAAGAAATCATTTAGATCTCTCAAGAAAGGTAAATGTTGTTGTTCTTTGCATTTATTTGGGTTTTCAATTATTGTTTGTTCATTAAGCTCCCCCTAAGATCTAGGCTTAGAGATGTTAGTATGTTAGTGTGTTGATTTCATGGTTTTATGGACTAAAACTTGATCTAACCTACTCTCTTTTTCAACTTCCTTAATCACAATATGTAGATAATAGAATCATTGAAGACTATTCTTTCATGTTTGTCTACAAATATGAGAATGAGATTACAAGGATTTGCAAGGAAATCTATCCTCAAGTTTACCAAGCCATTCATGGCACTCAGATGCATATAATATATGAGAATACGAAAATGAGCATAGGTAAAATGGGGGATTAATACTACCATCTAGATTTTGCCATAATTTGAATTATAAAAACAAGGGTACCCCCTCTATTTTTACCATGCCATGTTCTAGACAAGCTTTCAAAACAAGAGGTGGCACACCAAATATAAAGTAGTATAGATGAAGAATTTGAACTTAAAAATCAGTCCTATTATATAACACCCCATTGAGCATCAAGTAGCTCCAATTTATGGTGAGGGCAAACTTTAACCATGTAGGGAAAATCAAATCCCATTATAATTTCAAGGTGGCCCAATTTAGAGAATGGGACCCTGAAGGAAAAGTTGTAAACTATATTCAATCCCTTAAGGAGAAGAAGGGGTCACCATTACATATGGCCACTAAGAGTATGAGAATGATGTTATTTTTTTTAGTGCATTAGATGAATTAGATGTATGGACCCATACGAGGGATAATTAAATGCACATGATAGTTGCTTAGACCATTCAATATGAACCTGACATTACCAAAGTATAGGCAAATGATATGATGGAGTAGATAGAAAAATCTTAGAGTCATTAGTGGCCTCCAACATAGCCACAGGACCCAGTAGGACAAGACCAACCTCTGTCTTCTATAGGAAAATAAACCCATTTATTAGAAAGAGAGTCTAGTAGTCAAAGGGAGGAGAACCTCCAAATTAGAAATGAAATTCTCAAAGGTATCCCTAGTCCCCATTTGAACTCTTTACATCTAGCCGATACCACCATTTTGGGCACAACCATTATAGTTGATAGGATTGTATTTCTTTAGGATAGATAAAGAGCACACTCTCTTTGGTACCTCTCCCTCCACTTATAACACTATTGGTGTAGGTATGTACTACACATTTTTACTTCATCTTGCTTAGGTAGATAATAGGTATATTAGGTGATTTATGACATCATAATGGCATCATCATGATGTCATCATACATACATGGGTGCATGGGGTCACTTAGTGGATAGATCAGGTATCTATTCCAATTTATCCCCTTAGTGTTTGAACCATTAAGGCCTCTAATCTACTAGTGTTCCCTTAACTCCCTCCCCACTCACAATGCTAGAACCCACACACTCAAATTGTTTGGTTGAGTCATCATGCACTCAACAAGCCTATTTATAGGTCTATCATCTAAGGCATTTATGGTGGATTAAATTGACTAAGAGATATTGATCTTGTATGTAGTGTGGTTTATTCAACTTTCAAGCCATATATTATTGTGCCAAGGATCTTGAAAAGCCTTTGAGATTAGGTGTGTGCCAACAAGTTTTTTATAAGGTTTGTGTTGCAACCTTCTTCACTGGTACATACTATTACAATTTCTACTCTCATTATGATTTCTTACTTCAATGGAGAATGGAATAAGGTCTTGATCCATGAGTGAATGTTCCATATACACACACCATGAAGCATAATTAGTCTTCCCAAGTAGGACCATTGGCATAGACACAACCTTCCTCCTCTAAAGTCTATTAAATGGAGTTATCATGATTGAGAGAAGACACCAAATAAGTGTAATAAAACACTCTTATTTTTATCAAGCCACCACTACAAGATAATATTTTACTTTAACCTTAGCTATCCTATTATAGATTCTACTTTTGTTCTTATACAAGATGTTGCTCTTCTAGATCCATCACATATTTTCACTTCAGAGAAATCTACTATTTTCAATGTGATTACACCTATTGAGAGTATTGATGACTCATATCTTCCTATGTATTTTCCTTCAATTGGCGAGTCATAATCCACACTTCACATAAGCATTATTTTAGTGAATTTTCCATATCATTCTTATAAATAGTTCACTTTAGTGGTATTAACTCCAAATTTTGTGCATGTTCTTGCTAAACCTATGCCACAGATCTAATTTGGACCACATTTAGATATATTCTTACTATTTCCTTCTTTTTCCATTATGGAATGGGTATAATTTAAGTACACAGATTGGGTTCTTCCTTTGACAAACGGAAGAAACATTTTTTGATGTGGATGGAGATTCTAAAGTCTTTAGGTAGAGGATCTCATCATCAACCTTCATCATCTTGCGAGATATACTTGGAGTAATAACTACTTAAACATCATCATTTGGGGGGTATTTTAGTCTCCTCTTCATCATTTCTCTTTTGGGGGGAGTTTTTTCCACTAGGTTTTTCCTTTTACTTCACTTTTTGAGAGTTGATTTGTACTTGGGTACCTAATCAGGCCTAGTTTTCGAGACCCAATTCTACTATCCACCTGAGCTACACTTAAGATGGGGTGTTGGTGTAGGTATTTAATACACATTTATACTTCACCTTGATTAGGTGGACATTAGGTATATTAGGTGATTTATGACATCATCATGATGTCATCATTCACACATGAGTGCATGGGGTCACTTAGTGGGTGGATGGGGTCTCCATTCCACTTGGTTCCCTTAGTGCTTGCACCACTAAGGCCTCCAACCCACTAGTGTTCCCTTAGTGCCCTATCCACTCATAGTGGTAGATCCCATGGACTTAAGTTGTCTGGCTGAGTCATACTTCACTAAACAAGCCTATTTATAGGCTTGTTCTCCAAGGCATTCATGGTGGATTATATGGAGTGATATCTATTACTTTTATATGCAGTGTGGATTGTTTAGCTTGTAATCCATCTATTATTTTTTCAGGGAGCCCATTAAACCTTTGAGCTTGGATGTGTGAAAAAAAGATTTTTTAAAGATTTTTATAGAAACCTTATTCACTAATACATGCTATTTTAGTTTATACTCTCATTGTTATTTATTGCTTCAATATAGATGTGTATTCTCTCTACATTCATCAATCTTAGATGTTTGATTCTAGATGATTATCACAAAAACCTACACAAGTGAGTCTCCTAGAATTTATAGAAGCTTCCATCTCATCTCTCACATATACTCCTACTTATCCTAAAGCATATTAGGTAAGTCCATCTACATCCATTACCACTAATGAGGGGGCATATCCTTAGACACTCCCTATTTTACCTATCTCCTCTTTGTTTAATTTTCCCTCCACCACTGTTATTCCAATATACTGTCCTTCACCACAAGATACAATGGTAGTCCCTACTATTATGTTTCCTTTATTTATTTCATCATCCCCTTCACATTCCATTCCCACATGGTCACTTACAAAAATAAATCTAAATTTATTATAGCTTCCTCTAAAATTCAACAACTAGATGGAATACCATCATTAGGTCTTGCTACTCCAAAAAAATCCCTTGATGAGGAGAAGGTAGAGGAAGAGGAACATGTAACATCCTTGGTGGAATATACTATTGATGAGGAGGAAGGATATGTATAAATAATGATGAGATTAGAACCAAGGTCAAATTAGGAGGGAGCCTTAGATGAAACATATGAAGAAGCAAAATTAGAAAAGGCTAAATTAATGAGCTTAAGAAGTTTTCAAGAAGAAACTCCAGTTGGAGAATTAAGCAAACAAATCCTCACTAAAAATAAAAGATAAAACATAAATATGTTAGTTCATTCCATTTATTTTTCTATTACTATTATAGATATTCAAGGTATGGATTTTACTTTGGTTATTCTAGGACCACCATTATCTAGTTCAAGTTATTGTTTTATTATTTCAACATCCACACAAATAAATTATCCAAATAAAAGAGTTTATTTTGAGATTTAGTTTCAATTTTCATTTTTGATCTTAAATGGCCACCAGTCCATCCAACATCTTCAACTTAATCAGAGTACCCTTTCCATAATACTCACATATAGAATTAGCCACAATGATAATTTTAAAAACTCCAAGCTTGACTAAATATGTGGCTAAAGTCACCCCACAAAGGAAAGCCTCATCATGGTAGATAATTATTTATCCATACTTACACTTAAATATTTAAATAAGTTCTTCATTATCAATTCCAAAAATAACTCCCCCTCTAATGATCACTCCACCCTCTACCTCTGAAGACCCAAGTTAATTAGAATAAGGGGAACTTATTGTTCTCCAATGGGTTAAAAAGATATAAGGTTGAAGATATGAGAAATCGAATTTGGTCATCACTGAGGTACCTATAGTCTCTACTCATTTTGTTAGGTAAAGTGGACATATGGTAAAGAAGAGGAAAGCAATGAATATAAATGTTAGCATAGGTTCTTGGAAATACTCCAAAACATGTTAATTACAAGGATAACTTGTGCAGTGAAGAGTATTCATAGGTGTAGAAGAGATGATAATATTATCTACCATTTAAAATGTACAAGAATGCGCTAAAGAGAAAGATAAAATAGAAATAAATATAGTACGGACCATAACTAGTGTCACATTTGATAATAGACTAAATCAAAATAGAGTAATCACTATGCATAAACCATACATAAAATAAGATTAAAAAAAAAACATAATAGAATTTTTCTAATAATATTTATCAACACATTGAACCAAATTATATTACATCCAAATGATATATATAGTCTTTTACAATCCTATTATCTCTTCACATTCTAGCCTTTCAAGATACAAAAGGAAAGATTCTTCACACTCTTCTATTTCCTAATCAGGGTTACAAATCCAAATATATAAAAAAAATTATACAAAGGAAAATATAATACACTTCGCACATGTGTCCATATAATATACTTCATGGTTTTACAAAGCTCCATTATTTGTCTAACACTTTCCTAGACTTAAATATTTGTCTCATCCCAAGACAACATCACAAATTCATATGAATTGAGCTAAAAAGATAAGTAATAAAAAATTTATGGTTATTACTCCAGGTGAAGATGATCATTTTTAACCATTTTTTCACTACTTATACACCCTTTAGGGTTTTCAATGAAGTAGCATACTATCCTACTACCCTTTCAATTTTTTAATAGACTAGTTTAACAAGGTGGCCGCCCTTTATGGGTTTTCAACCATTCTATCCCTACTTCTAATGTTTAGAATATCTTATAAAAATTACAATGTGTTTGAAGTCATAAAAAGGTGGTGCACAAACCTTGCTGATAAAAATGAGTTGGCATGTTGGTTGTGGAGGTTGTTATGGTTGGATAGATGCTGACCCACTAGCTTCTAATTTATCCATTATTAAAGGTGGCTATAGAGATGATGACTTTGTGTCTATCTTCCTCTCTTGTATGATTTTTTGATGTTTTTTTAGAGGAATTAATTGGGGTTCATCTATATTCTTGGAAATGGCTAGATCAACTTGAGTGATATCTTACTTGAGAACTAGAGCATTTTATGTACTAGGGTAAGCATAATGCACAATGGTACTTAGGTCATCATCATGTTTTTTAGATCTTCATAATCTATGATTGTAATCAATGACTTGACATTAGATATTTTTAGATGAATGTCCAAGATGAACTCATCCAATCTATCTATTATCTTCTGGGCTTGAGTGGCTAAAAAAGTGTTTCACATTATTTAATTATTCCATACTTATAGCTTCTGTATGGCAGCATCCCTAGAATATAACAATTAAATAAGTGAACCAATGATTTTATCCATAGTTACCATTTGATATTCTATTATGGATTTAACTTTTTCTATTGTTTCAAATTCAAGATTTGTAGTAGCCAAGGATTGACTCAAATGTTGTCTCCAATTTAGTATATCTTGGGTTATCTACTTGGTCTACTTCATAGTAGTGTTTAAGACCTACTCATATTCATCTAAGTGTTGACATATGACCTTTTTTTCCACCATGAGATCTTGTCCTTGTGTGCATAATGTTAAAACCTTATGTGAATATCCACAAATATTTGTGAGCTCTATCAATAGAGAAATGAATTATATGTCATCTAACATGACTTGATTACCTAATACTACATAACTAAAAAGTGACAAGCATTATTGATCAATGACCTCGCATTTTCCAGATACTTTTCTTCTTCTTCTTGAACCTTTTCTTCTCATAGCCTCAATAATTTTTGCTCCAAATCTGATGCCTTTTGTGAAATAGATTCCTATAAGACATTGTTCCTTTAATCTATTTTAAAAGTGGCATCTAGGTCACATATAATGATGCTTCCATTATAGTGGTGGTAAGTGCCATGGAGGTAGTCATAGATGTTATAGGTAAAGGTGTGAACTAAGCTAGTGGAAGTAAGAAAGTAGTCTACCATGTTGATGTAGAAGGGATATCCCATAGCAATTGGATAGAGATATTTAATGCTTCTTTGGTACCATTAGTGTGATTTACAATTGCTACTTTTGTATGTGCTTGTGTGTCTTAGAGATCCTTGGCTTAGTTATTTCTTTTGCCTTGGCCTTCGTGTTAGTTTCAAATTTTGATTTATCTTCCTCTATAGATTTAGCCTTAGCATCAATTTAAGATTTGGATTTAACATCTGCCTCATCCTTATCTTTGGCTTCAACTTTAGCCTTAGTTTGAGCTTCTTATTCCTTTTATTTTTATTACATATCTTGCACCTCTTATTTTTTTCATTGGGAGTCCTCATATTGTTTCTTCTTTGACTCTACTTCTTTATCCTACTTGTGCATGGATTATACTTTCTCAACTTTCTTCTTTATGGCTTCAACTTCTTTAGCTTTTTTCTGCATAACCTCTACTTCTTAAGCTTTCTTTCTTATAACTTCTTTTTTTTCTTGCTTCCATGAAACCTCTACTTCCTCATATTAATTTTATTTATCAACATTTATATTTTGATGCTTTTGTTGTTGATGTTGTGTAGCTTCTTATTATGTTCCTTATGGTACTATTAGTTACATTTTTTCTTATGATTTCTTAGTATTTTTTTCTTCCTTCACCTCCTCAAGTTTAGGTATGACTTGTGTAGTTTATTATTCATTTAATTCCTTAGTCATAGTTGTATCCATGGGTTCCTCATCCCTTTCAATCTCAATGTCAAATTTGGTATGTTCAGATTATTGCACTTCACCCAAATAACCTTTGTGTACCAACTTATTTCTCTTGGATTTGGATAAAGCCTTGAGAGTCTACTTTTGATTCTTTGAATCTTGGGTCTAAGGTTATTGTTATACTACCTAAGATTGTTACACACTACTTTATTCTACAGGTTCACCAAAAGACACAATCCTTTCTTGAACAATTTGTGATGGCTTAATAGATGGATGTGCAAATGGTTTCTAATATAAGACTTGTGGACTAACTTATACAAGTAAGTCCACCACCTTCACATCTAATGACCTTGTAGTTGATTCTATTGAAAATATTTTATCCTCCAACTTGCACTGAGTTACTTCTTATCTTATAGTATCAATAAAAATAGAATAAGGTGGTTGATTAATATCAACCCAAAGGTCTTATCTTACCTAATTTCATATTTATAAAGTGCATACTACTTTATAAAATAATAAATCCTTCTCCTCCTTTGCATCATACACATCTTTCTGATGTCTTCTAACATCAATTAGATAACTTCCCATTCTTTTACCCCTAACTTAGGTAGGTCACACTCATCATCTATCATTGGAACCATGCGATGATTGAGACATAAATTTGTTTATTGGGGTAGTTTTTTTGGTAGAGGTGGTCAAACTCTATTCATAATTACTTTCCTCTTTTTTCTATTTATGCATTAGATCTTGAAATTGTGTTAGTTATGCTGATTGGTCTTGTGGCTATGTTGATTTTATGAGGGTGTTTTCTTTTCTTATGGTTGTTGTGTCTGTAGAGGGATGACTTTCAATAAAAGCACTAACCTTATAGTTAGGGATTTATACCAATATGAATTAGCCTTTGATTTGAAAATTGAAATGAAAAATGGAATTTAAATGATGGTTGGGGTATCCAACTCATGAACATTGATATGTATGCCATTGTGAAATTTGGTAACTCATGTTGTCCCATATAATGCATTACACCCTATGGAATCCTAGGGTGTAATCAGATCAAGGTTAGGTATTATAGTCACCATGTGTTAAATTTCCCTAATTTATCATAATATTGGCCTATTTTAGTCCATGCAACATTTATGAAGATATTAGTGAGCCAAAAATCTAGAGTTACATTAACTACCCCTAGTAGAGATTTTCACTATGTGAAACACAATAAAAGGACCAAAATTTGGTACTGGAACATAGGTGTGCTTCTTTAAATTACCTTATCTATATTAGAGGTAATTTTGGATACCAAAAATATATATTAGTTAAAATCATCTCATAGCTTCATCATTTAATAGGCAATGTCAATGATGCCTCGTGTCACTTTTTTCACTTACTTAGTGGTTTGCTAAAATCATTTGGTGATACATTGAACCATGATTTATAGTAAAGCATCCTTAATCAAGTAAATATGATTTACTCACCATACCCTAGTGGTATATTTTTATATGATATCTGAATAGATTGGTGGCACTATAGACTTATATGGTAGGAGAGATTGTCTATGATTTGGTAGACTAGTTGTTCGTGCCATGGTGTGCATAAAAATATAGATTATAACATATTGAGATAAATGGATAACTCCTTGATTATAACATCTCAAAAAAGTCATCATAACCTCATCTAACTACCCAAATTTAGTAAACTTAAGTAATCATTCAAGGTTATGATGTTTGTTTAGAGTGTTCATTATTGTGCATCCTTTGCACTACAGCTTGGAGTTGCAGAAGATTCCACCCATTTCATGAAATATTTAGTCATAGTAATAATATATCATGCATGATTGTGATTAATTGGGGGAGTTATATGTCTAAAAAAATCAATTTCCCATTTCTCAAAGGGTTTTTATGAAAGCATAGGTACCAAAGGCATTTTGTCTCATTGGTTAGGATTTCCTATTTATTGACAGACATTGCAATGTTTAGAAAATTTATGTGCATATTAAAATAACATAGACAACCATATACCACTCTAAATTATTTTTCATGTAGTGGATTCTCCTATGAAGTGGCCCCATATAATTCCTTGATGACCCTCTTGAAGAAGATATGTTCACTCATACTCTAGAGCTACCCTGTACAATACATAATCTTTACCAAGCTTATACAAGAATCCATTAATGAGGATATATGGTATGTCTTGGGTAACCATTTATTTCTTATCCTATTTAGTGTAGTATATAAGAAAAATTCCCTATTTTGAGAAGTTTGTAATGTCTTCCATGTTATCAGGAACTATAGAAATTATAAATAAATGTGTATTAGGGGATTCATCTTTGAGTTCCTCTAGTTCCTCCCCATTGTAAAGTCTACTGAGATGATCTAGTCCCACATTCTCCCATCTTAGCTTAAAATTAATCCAGAATTAAAATTCCTAAAATAGTATCAATCACCTTTGTATACATCTTCCTAGCATTGGTTTAGTAACTGGTATCAAAATGCCTAGTGATCCATGAAGAACTCAAAAGGAGTAGCCAATAAGTAATGCGTAATTTTTTTTAGTTTAAATACAATCGCTAGTATTTCTCTTTCTATGGTTGTGTAATTATTTTTTATAGCTGAGAGTTTCCTACTAGAAAAATGTATTAGGTGGTCCAACCCACCTTTACTTGGTTATGCTAAGATAACTCCTACTATGATTCTAAAAGCATCCAAATGTACATAGAATAGCTTCTTATATTTAGTAAATACTACGATTGATTTTGTTACCAATATTTTATTTAAATACATGAATTTTTTTTGACATTTTATTTTACATTCAAATTTGGTATCCTTGCATAGTAGCTTCTCTATGGACATAGATATAATTACATACCCTTTTATGAAATTTCAAAAATATCCAGTATGACCAAGGAATGTGTGCACTTTAATTGAGTTAGTAAGAGGTAGCATTCCTAATATAACAATAATTTTAGATGGGTTAACCAAAATTACATCATTAAACACAACATGGCCTAAAAAGACACTAAAAAGTGTAAATTATAGACACTTCTTTAAATTTATAATGATGTGCAAAGCCCAACATCGCTCCAATATCAATCTTAGTTTTGATAAATGTTCTTTAAATAGAGATAATCCAAACCAATAATCTAGATAGACTTAAAATAAATCATGATTGAAATCTTTTAATGCATTTATCATAGCTTTAGAGAATAAAATAGGTACATTCTTTAAACCAAATGACATTACCTTGTATGCAAATGATCCCCATTCAGTAGTGAATATGGTCTTGGCCTAATCCTCCTTAGTAATAAAAATCTATTGATATCCACTAAAACCATATGCAAATGAATATAATTCATGCCCAACTATAGATTCAAGTATATCATATATGAAAGGAATAGGAAATGGATCATTAACACAAGAGTCATTGAGTATGCAGTAATCCCCACACACTCAAATTTAACCTATTTTATTCAACTAAAAACCCATGGGGCTCACCCATTCTACCTTTTAAACTAGATAAATAACTTCAAATTCTTTCATTTGATCAATTTTAGCCTTTAATTTGGTCTTCATATTAGGATTGAGCCTATATGATCACTTTTTGATAAGGCATGCACATTGTTTTAATTTTATATGCATTTCTCGCAGAGATGGATATATGTCTTTAAACTATGATAATTTGCTTGAAAACACATCTTAATAATTTCTTAATAACTGCAAGGCCTCAAATATTTACTTTTGTCCCCAATAATCTCCTAATAATGTAAGATTAGGGGTCAATTTTATCCCAATATTTTCTTCAATATTTCATAACAGTTCTTGATATATCTTGCATGATCCACTATGCAAAGTATCTTGTATAATGCATTTTCATTCACATTATGAAATGTTAAAATTATGCAGTTTATCCTCTTCCACTTTATCTACACTTTCCACTAGTTTGGGCTCATCTTCACATTGTATATCAAAGAACCCTTCTAGATCAAGATCTTCATTACTATCATTGTCACTAGATTCTATTAAATCATTGATTATTCTATTACATGGCTGAACCAAGAGTTATTTTTTGGTTAGATTTTTAGTTATGCAGTGCAAGATCCAAGTCCTATACAACCTCCTAATGAGATGATGATTTAGCTAGATTTGTTAAATCTTCTATGCATTTATGACAATTATTTTTAATTATCTACAAGATATTATGTATTAGTGTGTTATCATCCTCAAACATAATAGTTTGAATGAAATCCTACTGAAGTTATGCCCAATGTTTAGTTACCTTCTGTTATCTTCATACATATACCAAGATATTAGAATAGGTGCAAGGGTATGACTGAATATGTGTGCTCAGTATCATGGTTCTACTCCTTAATGTGGTCCATATATCCATGCATTGATAGATGTGTAATTATGGACATCAACCCTCTTGAAATAAAGGCCATTTTGATTTAACACTATCCAGTATTTGAAACCTTACATGCAAGATTTTGTAGGCTTCCTCCCAATAGATTTCTAAGTTTTTATGTATGGCCCACCATGTCATAACGATTCCTTTCAGTGTAAATATAAGTTCATTGACTTATTATTATACCTCTAGTACATGTTTAAGCCTTAATATGAATGAATTGAGATCCTCTATCATACAATATTGAGGTATTTGGTATTCTATAATGAACACCATGAATAGAGGTTGCAACTCATGATATCTATGAGATAAATTCAATATGGGTGCATCTAATTCACCACTTTATGGATGATGTAGAATCTAGGGGTAGAATACATTTTAGGGTTGGTTTATTATAATCCATCAAAGTTGTACTATTATTATGCAAAAAGTCTACCTAAAATTTTGTTGGCAAACACACTTAAGTAAAAACACAATGTTCTATGTGAACCTACCTAACCAAAGACTTTATTATAATAGGTTTAGATACTAGTTATTGTTCTTGTTGTATAATATTTGGCTTCAACTTTTGAAATTCTATAAAATGCACCCCATTTTGCCTTTTTTCTATACCCACTTTAAACTAACTATTTTCCCCATAAGCATAAGGAGACTCTGGCTCTTTAGGAATGATATATGGATTTTGCTCTAATTGATTGTGTATAGTGTTAACAGTCATTTACACATTATGGGCCCATTTATTACTAATTAAGGTAGGGTAATGAGTCTCTATTGTCTTCATGTTGATGACCTCGAAATCCCCTCACAAGCTAAGATCTTCCACTTTAATTTCAACATCTTATAACTAACAAATGGGTTTGACTCAATCATGATCAGCTAAGATCAATGTTATTAGACTGTAGCTTAGAGTTGGTCAACCAATGGGTTCCCATGTTGATTTATGAATCATATTGACTATATTTACAAATTCAAATACTACATTTGGGATTTAATATCTAACCAAATCAATATCCATTTATAAATACACATCTCAAGGCTTCTTGGTTTTGATATACCAAACTACTTTATCAGCTCTTATTTGTCCTCATTATGAACATTCCTAGAGATTATGTATAAGGTTAGTGATATTTTGGTATATATCTTCATTACATAGTGTATTGAGTAGTTTCATCAGATATATTAAAGATATCAAAATTCCCTTTTGACATATTATCCCAACAATTTTCCCATACATTTGAGCATCAATAGTTGTGTTATCATCATCAGAGACTAGCTTATATTGTATTTATTATAATAATTACGTAACTTAATACATTAAATTATTTTCTATTGTAGGATCATTGATACTTATCCCACTCAATTTTTATAATACTATGATCTCCAAGAATTTTTAAAGGAGGTAAGACTTCTTCAGATCTATATTGCCCTATGATAGCTTGCATAAAGGCATTTTCCTTTAGCTTCACATTGGTCATATTCACATGGCACACTAGCCTCTCCTTTATTTGTTTCTCCAAAATAGGGCAATCATCTATTTAATTTTGAACTTCGACCTTGAAGTATACATAATAAAATTATCTTTGAAGATTGGTGGGATAATTCCTTGCATAATGATTATATGCTCCGCATAGGTAACATTGCATAAGAGGTCAAGCTTATCGATTATTGTTGTTGTGATCTCCTTGATATCCATCATGATATCCTCCCCTATATCCCCATATGTAACTTCCTATATTTTATTGATATCCCCACCCTTGGGATTTTTATCTAATATATCCTCCTTATTGATTCATATGCACATCATATCTCCCATACTACTGTTGAAGATAACTTAGAGTCTAATTTGCCTATAGTTGTTGAATATTTATGTTATTATAGGGTTGTACATACTGACCAAAATATTGGTATGAGGGAGATGATGTATTAATATAACTTGATAAGTGATAGGATGTCATTATAACTCTTAATTAACTATTAAATGGATTGGTGTCATTTTATACTAGGGTCATTGTCCAAGGCTATATTTAATAAGACCATTAGATATTTGGGTTAACAATTCATTATTTGGGGGTTTACTCTGTTGTGATGTCTAAATCATAAGGACAACAAATAATATTCTAATTAGCTACTGTAGAAAAGTAAATATACAAAGTTTGGCTAACTGAAGATCTCCTATGACATTACTTGTTAAAAGTATTCTTCAGTTCACACCATCAACATCTAGAACTTAAACATCTGGCATAAGACTAGTGTCCTCACTCAACTTACCCAGCTAGGTATGATAGTGTAATATTTTATAATGTGAGAATGTTAATTGTTTATTATCACTTAAATTGATTTATGACAAATTTTGAATATGAATATGAGTTAACAAACTTTACTCATTATGAAATTGAAAGACACAATTTACATAAAGAAAACTCAGTTACTTTGAATTGAAACAACCTTTGCATTTAATGGAAACACACTTGAATTAAAATGGAAATCACATCTACATTAAAAGGAAATCACACTTGAATTAAAATGAAATATACTTAAATAAAAATAAATACACTTTTAAACTATAAACTGTAAATACCAATTGTCCTGATCTTCAGAGAGAAGTGGGCCCTTACTCCTTCCTCTGAATAGGATCAACTTTTAGTCAGTAATGAAAATGAATGCTAAACTTTATTTCATTATCAAAAGGAACATATACAGATGCATGTGTTTTTTATTATCTGATTGATTATCTATTCAATCATTCCATCCTATGGAATGAGAATGAGATATATATTTAAAGCACATCTCAACTACTATTCATATAATACAAAATATGGTGATCTAAACATATACGTTTTATTATTCAAAATAGAATATATAGGAATCAAATCCCATGCTTATAGGGATGTGTTCAAACTAACTTAATTAACAATAGATTGAGAATAATTAACATAGATATAAAGAGATTACATCCAATTTTAAAAAATGGAAATTCATTTATATCTGGATAATTTTAGACCATTACTATGAATAGTACTATCTAAAATAAGATATCTAAGGAAGGAAAATATATATATACAATAGATATTTTTGGAGTTACTATCTTGATATGTAGGGGTAAAATTGGGCATCTTTAGAGCATGGCTAGGCATATTTAAAGCATAACTGGGTAGGTCTTTAGAGTGTCTTCAAAGCATCTTTATAATGTTTTTAGAGCATCTTCAGAACTACAGATCTTTGGATCTTGATGTGTTCTTCATCGAATCTTCAAAATTATTGCCAAAAAGGGTGCTGAAATTTTTGATAACTTCTCAAAATGATCCTGCCATAAGGATATATTTTTGTATACAAAGTTGTACTCATTTCATCCAAGTTAGACATGAATAACAAGATAGAAAATCAACAATATATCACACATAAACAAAATACAATTTCACTCATTTATTACATAGATGAGACCTTAACTATTAAATGTAATGCAATATATAACCAAAAGGCAACACTTATGGAAAATTTATATGAGATATAATGATCTATATGTAATGCTCATCATTTCCCCCCCACACTTTACCTTTTATAAATCCTTATTCAAACTAGTGGGAGAACTATCATTCAATCCAAGAGTCCAAATTCCAAGCGCTAACTAAGATCATAGATTTGAAAGTGGTGCCCCCAATTATGATGATTTTTGGGTAGAAATCCCAAATCTCTAACCACTATATGTAGCCATGCCTAAAATTCAATTTCTACCTAATTGTGGCAATTTTACTAAGGAGACATGGGATGAATAAGAATGGGTGGCCTAAATCTCATACCAATTCATAGATCTAATCCTCCTTAATCTAGGAGTTGAGTGATAATCTGAGCAATGACTTAAGCTCTCTGACAACTCCAACTGATGGTGATGGAACTCATAACTTCCCTACATTTAAATACAATAAGTAATGTCTCCCATCTATCTATACTTGCATTGATGGATTTGGATGAATGGTAGCTCAAAAAAGCTCTGAATGATGTTACATTTTCTCTAAACAATTCATGATATTTAGTTTTCATGTACGTATGATACATGGGTTGAAAGGTAACAAGAAGATTTTAGGCTTCTAGAAATTGAGGTCTCATGATAGACCTATAGTGTTCTATAATTCAAGGAATTAATTGTGTTCTTACTCCCAAGCTATCTGATTTCTGATGGTGGAAAGGAAAACACATAATTGTGTTTCTTCCATAAATAAATTGATAAAAAAAATCCATATTAGTAACACACCAACATGTTATAAAGATAAAATTTATAATTATGATCCTATCTTTCTGTAGTACTTTTTAGAAAGACATCCATGAACATATGCTCATCCTTAATAACATGGGGAAAAACAAGATAAATCAATTGCATTTGACACTTATAAAATTTTTCATGAAGAAATATAACATAGAAAGAAGAAGGTTTTCTACAAGACATTTTTTTTATAAAAATTCGCAAATATTCAAAATGGAAGTCTGAGCTTTATGTAGTTGCTACTGAGACTCTAATTTGATCTTTGCATTTTCTTATTCCAATATCTAAATCTTGTTCTTCACTTTATTCCAAATGGAAATCATCTCATGAAGTGGTAGAGGGAAAAAAGGAATAGCCCTTGTGGGTCCTTTAGTTTATACAATTAATTCCCCAGTTTCCCTCTACATAGCTTGTAAGGAAGCTTGAAATTTAACATTATAAGTTGTTAGATCTTATATATAAGTATTTTTTTGAGAAATTAATGAAATTTTACCAGTAATATAATGTTGTGAATTATTAATCTAAGCATACTTACTAGCAATAGAATTTTAGAGACTAGCAATTTGAGTATCCCTATTTGTAAGGGAGTTCTGTAAGGTGATAAGTTCATGAGACTAGGAAAACAATTGATTATGTACTCTAGTTTGTTTAGCATTAACTACTATAATGATCATGTATTTTTATTTAACCTAATCAACAAAATCTTCATATGTGATTTTCAAACTAAAAATAGTTTGATTCTTACCTTGCAGTGTCAATCGAATAAAATCTATGTTGTTGCTAAATGGTTTCCTTGTGTCATGATAGAGTCATAGCATAATTAAACTCCTTGTCTTCATGATCAGGTTGAGGAGAAGATGGTACTTCTTTTATAAGTGGATATTTTCCCTTGTAATGTTAGGATTAGAATGCAAATGCAGAATATTAATCCTCCTTTGAGTTGCACTAAAACTGTGGATCTCTATGAAATAGAAAAAAAATACTTACAAATAAAAAAATTAAAAATGGAATTGCAAATGAAAATGAAAACCAAAAAATAATAATGTAGACATTGAGGTTACGTGGTTCACCCAACTTGGGCTACATCCATAGAGAAGTTTATAGCTCTATGTTAAACTAGCAACACCTGGAGAATACAACATGTAACAACACCTATTACACACTATCCTCACACTCTCAAAACCTATTTCTTATTCAATGCTTCAAGATTTTAAAAAATTCAATCCCATGCATAAAACCAAGACTAAAAACTATGTCTTTAAAGCCTTCAAAAACTCACAAAATGAAGCATACCTTTTGGCTAAGTAAAAACACTTAAGCCAAACTACACTGAAGAAGAAATAAAACAAAGGAGAAGAGGCCTGAATAGTGAAGAATTTAGACCCATTCATACTATTATATCAATATTGATTTGGGGATACATCATAATAATCATCTTTGACAAAAAAAACCAACTGGTGCACCCCACTTCCAAACATGCTTTCACTTTGGGTCAAAAGATGCCCAATCAAGCATAGTAACTCTTATGTCTTTTTGCAATGCTTTCAAATATTCCAAATCACCTTTAAATATTTACTATGCCATAATATCATGACTCCACTAATAATTTCAAACTATATGTAAAAGACAAAAGAAAAAGTAAGATATGATTCTCACCAATTTATCTCCACTTGCTCCCACATGTGCCAAGGGTTAAAATCCATGCCCTACATTTACTTTTCCAAAAGTAAACCATGTTCTTGAATAAAAATTATTCCCATTGCCTCTCTCCACATTTCTACCATGAAATATGCTTTGTGTGGGTCATGCCATGTCATAATAAAGCCACCTCACTTCCCAGTCGCATGGATCCCACCATGGTCCCACCACCTAGGTGCCACTGTGGACCTTACTGCCATGTTACCAGTGAATAGTAAAAGTGAATAGTGTTAGATGAATAGTAAATTCATAGCTAATGTGTAAACCATAGAGGGTAAGTGTTTTTCTTTTTCTTTAGCTAAAATTTATTGTGTAGGGGTTTCTTCAACTATTTATTCAATGTCCATGACTTTTATTGGATAAATTAAACATACCAAAATTTTAGCTACCTGTATATCACTTTCATCTTCCTCTTAGATAATTCGCTAACGACTTCATCAGGGTTTGAATGACGGAGTAGGATTTTTTTATGAAACCTCCATTTTTATTTTTGACCTTTGGCACATCTTTGAATTTGAGGGTGCTGAAGATCGACCTTCTTCTATCCTTGTTATGGGAGGAGAAATAGGATGTGGTTATTTCTTACCAAAAACTGGGGATGATTTTTTTATAAATGAGGACCAATCCTTCTCACCCTTAGGTTTATTTATAAAATAATTCCAATAGATGAGGTGAATCAAACCATGATGTCTAACTAACTCAGTTCCCCTTTTTAATTTCTAAGCTACATTAATTATAGCATGGTTAAGAAAGGATGGTAGGTTTACTTGGCATTCTAGTCTAGTGGGTCTTTTCCTTAAATGAATGAAAAGTTTCATGGTATCTCTATTGACCATAATGAATTATACATCATAGGTGAGATAATTCATGACCCAGTATACAACATTATGCCATGCTAGTAGAATATTGTCTTGAATGATTCCTTTAGCCATGCCTTGTGGGCTTTTGGCTAACTTGAGATGGGGTTCAGTCTCATAAATGAACATTTGGATTAGATTGGCAAAACCTAATTTATCAATGACAACCACACCCTCTTTAAGAATCCATAAAAGTTCATTTATCATAGAGGAATCCATAAGAATATGCTCACCTCGGATAATAGAATGATCCTTATCAAAACTTTCTAAAAATTCTTGAACAATATTTTCCTAAAAACCCTAAAATATTTTTAGAAAATTAAGCCATCCCTACATCTAAAAAATAATCCTAGTGGATTCATCTTTTAATAGGGGTTCTACTAATTTTGGTTCACTTTTCTTATTCTTACCTCCCATATTTAGAGCTATTCACAATATTCTTGAAAACATGCTTTTACGATGAAAATTTGAGCTCAAAATTGTAGAGTACAGAGGAAGGTAAAGAAATTGGGATGTGATGCAATAATGAATATCAAATAAAGGGGAATCACAAAATTATAATGGAAATTATGGATAAATAATTTGGAATATGTGAAGTTCTAATGAGAAATCACTTTTTGGGGTCACTATTAATGATGTGGTTGAGAGATCATACTTGGCAACACTTGAAATAATATTCTCAATGATTTCTAGATCAAGTCATATCTTTTTGAAATGGTCTTTAGAATAACTTCACATAAAATATTTAAATTCAGACATGGTACCAAATTCAATCACATCCACATGGCATAAAAAAAACTTATCCATGATGAAAATTATTGTCCACCTAATGGTCAAACATGGAGAACATAAAAGAGAAAATGAATAACTTGTTGGTAAAGAGGTAAAATTGTACCTCTATTATACAAATCCATGTTTATCTCCTAAAGTTTCCATGTGTCCTATAAGGATAAATAATTTTGAGAGGAGAAATTTATCTAACAAGACAACAATTCATGTTTATTACAAAAGTTTCTTTTGAAAAGTGCCATTTTTGGTTTTCACTTTCCATTATTATATATATATATATATATATATATATATATATATATATATATTTCATTTTTTCATTTTATATTTTTTGAATTTTTAAAGGGAGGAGGGCCACCATTTTATATTTTTTATCACTCCTCATTTATTGGATGTTTGCTAAAAAGATCATTTGGCTTTAGTGGAAGAATCAGGGTCTCCCACAAAGTCAAATTGGTCTTAATTATGTTCAATGAATTCTTTCGTACTGAGAGGTCTTCTATATACTTTAAGTTTATAACCATTAAACAAATGTGTCTTTTTGTCACCATAAATTGGTTAAATTTGGACAAAGCCATTATTGTAAAAGGTTTTGATTAGGTATGGTCCCAACCATCTTGTCCTAAGCTTACCTTTGAAATATTAGAATTTATAATAAAATAAAAGTGGCCAATCACCTTCTTGAAATAGTTTCTCTCTGATATGAGTATCATGCCACTACTTTCTCTGCTTATGGATCATATCAATTTGAGTGAGTGCATCCATTCTTAGTTTATCTAGCCCATTCAATTGCATGATTCTTTCCTTCTATGCTTCATCAAGATTAATTCCCATATTAGTTGTTGTATTCAGTGTTTGTAGTTTAAAATCTATTGGTAACAAAGGTTTCTTTCCAAATACAAGTTCATATGGAGAGAATCATGTGGTTGTATTACATGTTGTATTATATGCCCAAATTAATTTAGGTAATCTATCTACCCAATATTTCCTACTATTGTTTACTATTTTGGTCAGAATGTTTTCAAGCTCTCATTTGATGACCTCCACTTTCCCATTAGCTTGGGGGTGATATAGTGAAGATTTTTGGTGATTAAAATGGTACAATTATGTAAAATCCTTGATTATATTAGACATGAATTGGGGAGCTTGATAAAAAATAATAGATCTAGGATCTCTAAATATCAACATGATCTTATAATATAGGAAATCAACAACCATTTCCTCTCTAGAAAAGGTGAGTTCCTATACTTCAGCCCACTTAATAACATAATCAATACATACCGATAAATACTATTTTCCTTGAGATGGTGGGTTGATTGGTCCAGCAAAATCTAAAACCAATTTATCAAATGGTTTTAAACTTATATGAGGATGAAGAGGTATTTTTTAGGATAGAGTAGGCTTACCCATTCTTTGGCAAGAATCACATTTCCATACAAACCTTTTTATAGTCTTGTCAAGATATGACTAGTAAAAATCTACACTAAGGATCTTATGAATTGTTCTTTTTTCTAAACAATTTTATCCTCTTGGTTCAATATGGCATTCTCTTATGATGTCAAATACATCATCTTCTCTAACATAACTTGTGAAGTACATGATCAGGTAAAATTTTAAACAACATGCATTTAAACCCTTTGAAATGATAATTATCTCTAATCAAATGTTTTCTTTCTTTAGAAGTAAAATAATGAGGAAAATTCCCTATTTCGAAGTAATTTTCCATATCTACAAACCATAGGGAGTATGTAGATATAAAAAATATCTATTCATATAGAAAACAATCCTCCACAGGGTCATCTTCACCTCTAGTGATCAATCTAGATAAAAAGTTAGCAACAATATTATACTTCCTAATTTTGTCTGTGAGGGTAATGTTAAATTCTTTTAACATCAGTATCCATCTAATAATTCTCCCACCTACTAATATTTTATTCATTAAGTGCTTAATAAATGAATGATATATATAAATAAACACTTGATAATTAGTAATGTAATACCTAAACTTGTGTATGGCATAAACAACAACAAGAAATTTCTTTTTTTGGTAGTGTAGTTTTAATCTATGGAAATAATATTCTTGTTGATATAATAAATGGCATACATTTTTCCTTTCTCATATCTTTGTCCTATAACTTCCCCTATTATATTATTAGAAGCATCAGTACAAAAATGAAAAGGCTATTTACAATTAGGTCCCTTCAAAACTGGAGCATTCATGAGTTTGTTATTTAATGTTTCATAAGATTTTTGGCATTGATCATTCCATAAAAATTCACTATCTTTTATTAGAAAATAAAAATTAAGTTCAACTATTTTTCTAAAGTCTTTAATAAATATTCTATAATATCCTGCATTATCAAGAAATTTTTTGACATGTGTTTGTGTTTGAGGAATGGGGAGACTAGAAATTACCTCAATCTTTTTGGGATCCACTTTTATTCCTTGAGAAGAGATATGATTTCCTAATACTATCCCTTCATTAACCATTATGATAAACTTCTCTTGACTCAAAAATAATTGGTTTTCCTCACATTTGGTGAGCACTTTATCCAAATTATTGAATTCATCATCAAATGTAATGCCATGGGAAGTGAAATCATCTATGTATACTTCCACACAATCATTTATAAGATCAAAAAAGATGGATAACACTGCTCTCTAAAAGGTATTATGTACATTGCACAATCCAAAAGGAAGGACTGTATAAGCAAATGTTCCCCAGGGTAGGTAAATGTAGTTTTATCTTGATCTTCAAGGGTTATTCTAATTTGATTATGTCCACTAAACCCATTTATGAAATAAAAGTACTAATTTCCTACCAAGTTGTCAAAATATTGATCAATAAAAGGCAAAGGAAAATAATCTCTCATAGTGGCTAAATTAAATTCTCTGTAATCTACACAAACTCTCCATTTTCCATTCTTCTTAGGTACAATTACTAGAGGTGAAACCCATTGAATATTAGATATGGGGTAAAGGAAATCAAATTCCAATAGTTTTTTATCTTTATTTTTACATTTTCTTTCAAGGCTAGGTTAATTCTCCATTGTGGTTGTTTGACTAGTCTAACATCTTTAGTGTAGATGTGATGGGTAAAAAGACTAGGATGTATTCCTTTAATATCATTTTAATCCCAAGGAAAGGATTTTGTGTGTCATACCAATACATCAAACACTTTACTTTCTTGTTGGTCAGTTAACTAGCTATTAATATTCAATAGTTTATTGGGATGGATTGCAATCTATTTAATACCTAGAACAATGGAATTTAACTATTTGTATTTACTGATAAAGGCATTAAATGGGCATGTGTGTGGTAGTAACATGTGTAGTTTATCCACATATTTGTAATGGGTTTCACTTTTGGAGAGCATATTGGTTAATAGATAATGAAAATCATGTAAAAATGAATTTTTCTCATTTTGAGCCCAACCAACTGTGGCTTACTGGATATCTTGTGGACCAAATAACATGTTTGGGGAGATTATGACATTATATTGGTTCTCATTAGTGGAGTAAAATTATTTCCATTCATGATTATTCATCTTTGAATCTAAGCTTTTAGTCTTCAAAGATAAGCTATTAGTATTTAGATCTTGGCTTTTAGACTTTGAAGCTAGGCTATCAGACTTCAGAGCTAAACTATCAAGCTTTGGAACTAGCCTATTAGAATTCAAAACTAAACTATCAAACTTTAGAGATAGAATTTCTTGATCAAAATCTTATGTTATTTATTCCTCAAATTCTTGGACATGTTATTTTATGGTAATCATGGCTAAGGAAGACACACTAGTCTAATTTTATTTAGGTTGATCCACCCATACCTATTTAGAAAGATCTATTGAAGGTCTAATAGGTGGATAAAGAGATATTTGTTTGGAATGGATTCCATTGGAAATGGGCATGTTTCTAGATCTATATTCAATTCATGTTATGACTGTATCTAACCAAGGTATTTCAAGAATAATTGGATATCCTACCCTCTTGGGTTTAGGTTGAAAGATCATGAAATCCACATGATACTCCTAGGATTCTATGGTGATTGGAACATTTTATATGGTTCTTTCAGGTATAGTGTGAATTGATCTACCATTTGCAAAATTATAGTGGTAGGTCAAAGTCATGTGAGGGATAAAGATTCTACTTTTTTGATATTCATTATGTTGATGGTAGAACCTAAATTTACAAGCACATTTGGTATGTGCTTGTTTCCAACTATCATAGTCATCATAGGACTACCAGGATCTCCGTATTTGGGAACAAGTATGTTTCCTGCAAGTAAATCTACAATTTTTCTAGTTACCTAAATTATCTTAGGATATTATTTCTTTCTACCTAGTGATTTAATGCATAATCCTTTAATGATTTGATTCAACTCAGGAACATCCTTAATGGATATTAATAGTGGAATTTATATCTTCATCTCTATTAATCCATACATCAATTCAATAAGTTTTTCTTCCTTAAGTTTTTTAGGAAATGGAATAACATTGGGATATTTAATTATGGTTTGTGTGATTGGAGTTGTGGTGTCTCAAGAGTATTTTGTAACATTGCTTTCTTGATCAACTCCATAAATAGGAGTATTTTTCCTAATCTTAGGATTTGTCACTGGTTGGGTAGGTAACTATGGTTGGTTAACCTGCTACTCAGTTGGTGGTAGATAAGGTTATGAAGGCATCAAACCCTATTGTGAAGGAAACCTTACTTGTGTTTTATATTATTTATTTGGCCATTGAGGTAGTGACTATTATATCTAATGTGATTATTGGTTTTACTAATGTGCTTAGGGTTGTAAATGATTTTGAGGCATTCCCCACATCTATGGCATACATTCTTGAGTACCCCATCATTTTGGTTGTGGTGGTGGTCCCCACATTTTTGGCATGACTTATCCAACCCATGGTATCATCCATACATTTAGGGGAAATCTTAGACCAAATTGATTTTGAGGTTAGGAGTACTGATTTCTTTGTCTTTAGATAAAGTTCACTTCCTCAATTTTATGTACTACTTGTTTTACTTATTTTCTCATGGTAGGAAGATGTTTGAATTTTTTGGTGTCATGGTCTAGGTCAAAAATACCACATGCCTCTATTTTACCTAAACGACAATCTTTTACTACATGTTTGATTTGACATATAGGATAATATATTGACAATTGTTTAGCATTGTTGGCATTGGCTTTTAATTTGAGGCCATCTAATGTAAATGCCAATTATACTAGAACACATATTTTGAAATTATAAAATTCTTCCATTAATTGGCCAACTTCAAGTGATTTTCCTAACCTTGATTTCCTTATGCTAGGTCTTATTTTGAAATAATTAGTATATAATGTTTAAATCTAAAGAAAGGTTAACTTGTCAATGCCACCCTTTCCCATTAGGTTCAAATCATCACGTACATCATCATCCATGCCTTGAAGAAAGACTATTTTAATGAACTCCTTTATGAGTTGGTAAACACTCTATTTATGGGCAAATATAAACTTATCAAGATAATATTATAAGGTTCCATTTTCATTTTGTTTGATCTTGAAAAAGTCATCCTTTTATTCTCTGAATCTACAATAATCTTAATATTTATCATGACAAGCAATTTTTATTTCATCCAAAGTGATTATATAATTTCCCTCAAGGCCCATGAACCATCTCATGGCTAAATCCTTAAGTGTAGATGGAAATAACTTTAACTTTTTATTGTCTATGACATAGTCATAAGTTTAGCAAAACCCTAAAATTCAAATAGGAACTGATTTGGATCCTCTGATAATTTACCTCTAAAATTAGGTAAAATAGATGGTGAGATATTTTTCATAGAGGTTCTGTCATCAGGACTCAAGCTTATTGGATAGAAAAAAGTTATGTCCTATTGAGGCTATCAATTAGGGTTGTATACATGTGCATGTACATTTCCCATATTTTCTTCCCAACTTTGGTTATTAATCCAATCAAAGTTCACTTCTTGGATTCTCAACCTATGGTCAACCTCAGGAGGAGAATCTTCATTGGTGATTAGATATTATTCTTGTAGTGTTTGCAGATCAAATCTAACTATTCTAAAAAGGGGATTCTAAGGATCAATTCTTCCTATAGTGAAATATGTCTTGAATAGAATTATTCTTATAGGATCTATTTTTGAGGATGAACCTTGTTCAGGAGAGGAATTACAAAAAAAATTGTATATGTCTTTCAATTACCTTTCTTTCACTTCTTGATATTTCCAATAAGGATAGGGTCATCTCTTCTTCTTATTTTATTTGGGATTATTTATAGATAAACTATCCTTGAGAATATCTCGGGCTGTTCATAAATCTAAGGAGTCTTAAAATGGTTTTGTATTTTTGGGGTATATGATTTTTTTAAAATTTTCTCTATATAAATTTAATATAGGATCTCACTAACACTTATTGATCAGTTCCCTAGCAATGACACCAAAAATGATAGGTTATCATTATACCTCTCATTTAACCAATCAATGGATTGGTGTTATTTTCTACCAGATCTAGTGTCAAAGTCTATATGTAATGAGACCATTGGATATTTGATTTAATAGTGCACCCACTGGGGGTTTAATCTACTATGATGTTTAAATCCTAAGAACAACAAATAAGATTATAATTTTATATTGTAGAAAAGTAAATCTAGAAAGTTTGGATAACTGAATATCTCCTATGGAATTTTTTGTTAAAAGTATTATTTATTTCACACCATCAACATATATAACTTAAACATCTAGAATAATATTGGTGTCCTCACTTGGCTTGCTCGGTAGGATAGTGTGATATTTTAGAATGTGATAATGTTGATTGTCTATTGTTACTTACACTAATTTCCTATAAATTATGAATATGAAGATGAGTTAACAAACTTTACTTATTATGAAATTTAAAGACACACTTCGCATTAAAAAAACTCACTTACTTTTAATTGAAATAACCTTTGCATTTAATGAAAACACACTTGCATTAAAAGGGAAATCATACTTTGCTTTTTAAAGGAAAACCACGTCTATGTTAAAAGGAAATCACACTTTGCATTGAAAGGGAAATCACACTTTCAATAAAATTAAACATAATTGAATCAAAATAAATACACTTTTAAACTATAAACTAAAAATACCAATTGTCCTGATCTTTAGAGAGAAGTGGGCCCTTGTTCTTTCCTCAAAATAAGATCAACTTTTACTTAGTAATGAAAATGAATGCTGAAATTTATTTCATTATCAAAAAGAACATATATAGATGTGAAAAATTAAACTTGAATGTTTCTTATTTGTTCTCAATTATTTGATTTATTATCTATTCATTCATTCCATCCTCTAGAATGAGAAGGAGACATGTATTTAAATCACATCTCAACAACTATTCACAAAATATAAAATCTAGTGATCTAAAAAGCCAAATTCATTTATTCAAAATAAAAGATATAGGAATCATATACCAAACTTATAGGGAGGCATTTGAACTAACTCAACTAACAATAGATCGAGAATAACTAACATAGACCCAAAGAGATTATGTCTAGTTTTAAAAAATAGAAATTTATTTATATCTGGATCATTTTAGACCATTAATATGAATAGTATTGTCTAAAAGAAGATACCTAAGGAAGTAAAATCTATATATATGGTAGATATATTTGGAGTTAATATATTGATTTACAAGGTACATCTAGGCATGTTTGGAGCATGGCTAGGCATCTTCGGAGCACAGTTGGATAAGTCTTCGGAGTATCTTTAGAGCTGTGGATCATAAAAGATCAATGTTTTATTTGCTAAATATTGAAAATTATTTCCAAAAAGATTTTCCAAAACTATTTATAACTTCTCAAAATGATCCCACCATAGAGATGTATTTTTGTATACAAAAATGTACTCATTTCATCCAAGTTAGACATGAATAACAAGATATAGAATTAACAATGTATAACACACAAACAGAAGATAATTTCACTAATTTACTAATTAGATGAGACCTTAACTATTAAATATAATGCAATATATAACCAAAAGGTAACACTTATGAATAATTTATATGAGATATAATGAGCTATATAAAATGAGTATCATTAAGCCCTATGGATGATACTAAGGTGATGAAGGCATTTGATATTGAGGTGATGAAGGCACCCATCCTAGACTACCTTCAATCACAATTTTCACCTCCATGTTTGGTCCTAGAATTGATTAATTTATAGTGGGTATTTGCTATTTTGAAACTGTAAAGATGTTCTTTGTTATATCTTGATTTAACTCTTTCAAGGCTTGATAGTTTGTCTCATCATGATTTGTAGATTTGAAAAAATTATAGTACATGATATGTGACTTTTGGATATATTATTGGATAATATGTCACTTAGATGTAGGATGTCCAATTAACAAGCAAATTTTAGAAAATTATATTTAGTTGTTGAACAATCATTCCTATGATGTCCCTCACAGCCATATTTATACATCATAATCCTAATTTAGGCTTATATTTTTCATGCATCTCATTCATATTCCTCATAAAAACATATAACTTAGCTTCCACTTTAATCCCATTGATATAGATCCACATAATCTTCTATTTGTTCAACTCTTATGGTAACAAACTGAGCATCAACCTTGGTGTCAAATTATGATTTTGAAATAGTGAACCTTATTCTTTTCCATAATCCCTCTACAAACTAATCAGCCTTATCTTTGTCTTATAAAATAAATTCATTTTTGTTCATTACATCAAAAAACTTACATTCATATTATTTAACTATTTCTATAGTTTTTTGCCAAATTTCCTTTAGATCTTGAATAACTTGATTAGAACATTTTTTACCTTAAATTATGATACTAAAAAATCTTTAATTTGTGTGAGATCAATGGTATTACATTCCTTTTATAAATTAACTCCAAGGAACATCCTACCAAAGCCCCTATGATTTTGCACTTTTTCACATCATGTGATGTTATCCTTTTTATAATCCATTTCATTTTGTAGGTTACCAAATATTATTCAGGGTCTAAAGACCCATCATCCAACATTAAAGGTAAAAACATAACTACATTAAACACCATAACTGGTAGGATGGTAGTTGTTACTATAGATGTCTAAGTATAAGTAACTATGACTAGTGGTGACTGTGCACTGGTTGTTGCACTATTAAGTGATGTTGTAGTATTTACTATGACTATATATTGTTGCACACTAATCTTTTAAAGAGTAAAAATTAATCCTACTTCCTGTAACTTCTTTCTTTCTAGTGCCCTCTTGGTTTCTACACTGAACCTTTAAAACTTGTTGGTAAAAGAATTAAACCAACCTGAATTAGATTCACTCTCTTTGTAATTTTTATACGTTCTATAAATAAAGTTAACTTGGGGGATACATACCCTTGAAATTAATGACATTTATTTTTAAATCCTTATAGATTTGAGCTTGAACTTGCAATATTACTACCTTTAATTTTGACATTTTCCCAAGAACGTTCCTTCTGAGTTTCAGCTAAAAACCCCTCCCTTAACTATGATACTTCCTAACTGATCTACCTCAACATCATTTATTCTATCATCCTATTTCTCATTAGGCCCTTTATCATATTTATCATACCCTTCTCTTTCAACAATTTCCACATATTCTCTCAATAAACAATCTTCTCTAGCATTTTTTCCTTCTATGTTTATAGATCTATCAATTTCTTCTCTACTCTTAGTCTTATTTATAGTTAATTTAGGGTTATTTATCTTATTCCACCATTTTTTATATCATAGTTCCATTTCAAGTCCTATAAATTTCTTCTTTCTCTAAGTCTTTTAGCCTTCCATTTTCTAGGATCAAGTTCAAATTTATTTTACTTAGCTCTTCATCATCCACTTTCTCCCACATTCACCCCATAGTGCCCAAAGTGACTACTACATGTTGGATGGAGTAGGCACCATGGCCTTTTCCATAACCAACATATTTATTAGCAAAGGTATCCAATACAAAAATTTCCTTTTGATTCCTTAGACAAATTTATCTTGTGTAATCTCAAAATTTGCATATCCTTGTACTACAAAATTTGTGATATAACCATCGATCATAGTATTCATCCAATAATCTAATGATCAAGACAAATTGGTATCTAAGTTTCATAGTATTTCTATTTTTTCCTTAGTATAGATTATAAATTCTATTCTCCTTAGACTAAAATAATAATATTCTAATCTATCTAGCCATGCAACTAACAATCCATACAACTTACACCAAAAAAATTCATAGATTCTGCTAAAGAGGTTTTCTTGGATAATCTCCTCTATAGTATTTCTATGTAATTGTGCTTATTCCTCTATAAAATTTTGGATTCTCTCATATATCCAAATTTTCATGTCTCTTTACCCTGACAACCATCTCATCATCTTTCATCCAAATAGGTTTTACGCTCACAACACCATTATTAGTGTAAATTAGGAATTTGACTTAAGAGAGTTGTTAGTGACAAAATGAAAGACACATTGACAAAAACACACTAACTAGCATACATCTCTAGGCTTAGTTACTAGGGAGAGCTTAGTGAGGGAAAACCATTTGAAAACACAACTAAAAATGGAAAGAAATGAGAAATATGAATAAAAAACACCAATTTCTTACCAAATCTTTGATTTCTCCAAAAGGCTCCTTTAGCTTGCTCAGATTGTGCTTCAAGAGATCTTATTCAATGGAGTGTGGCTACCTTCATCTCCTCTTGGCACCTTTAGCTTTGGTTTGGCTTGGCTCAATATTTGGACATTATAATACTGATTGCACTATATTTTAGAATTATTTTTACATTATAAATTTGCATTATCCATGATTTTTGAAGATATTTGAGAATAATAACTTTACACCAAAATAGCTTAGAAATGATGTTCATGGCTTCTCTATTTATAGATTTTGGAAAATGGCTAGAATCAACCTAAACTATCCATTTCAAGATTGAGATGTGTGGTTAAGGATTAATATATTTTTGTAATTAAAATTCATAAATAAGATCATCAATATTTGGGATAGAGGATAAATTAAGAGGCATGGAAGGAATTGATGAGGCATGGGAGGCATGAATCCTAATATTTGTGGCATTTATGTCCTAGGGATGTCTTCCTAAGAAATGATGTCATCTGATGATGCATATATTCATTATTAATTTCTAAAATAAGTATTCAACAAGTTTCCATGGAATTATTAATTAGGATCTAATTTGGTTTAATTATCTCTTAAGCATGATTAAGCATTTTATGCAAAAATTACTCGAATTGATTAGAATGTTTTCTAATTGGTCCAAAATTTGACTAGATTGGAATTAGAAGTCAATGTCAAATGTGTTGGAACTATTATCCCATTTAGAATGTTACCAATACCAAATAACAAAGGCACATTCTTATGCAAGATATTTGATATAAAAGAGCAATCCAAAGCACCTAGGTGTAAAATTGGCATTTTGACTTGGAATGATTTGATCAAAGTTAGTTGGCCCATAAATTTCCCTACCCCATTTAGTGATACTCTAGCCAAATTTATCACTTTAATATATCAATTTCAAATCTTTTAATGTGTTTTAGTGTTTTTAGGCCAAATTATGCATTTTGATATAAATTGGTCAAAACCCTAGTTAGAGGTTATTGATGGCCAAATTTAGGTGTGTACAGTTTGCCCCTATTTGGGAAGATGTTGCAAACCATAGCCAAAGAAATGTATTCTAAAATAATAAGAGATGGCCTGTATGTTAAGCATAAAATATATGTAGAGGGGGGGGTGAATCAGTATATTATATATCTTATAAAACTTTCCTTTTATCAAATTCCACTTAATCAAACATTCAAGATATGTAATAAAACTCAAACAATAAACATCACACAAGACAGAGAGAGACACCAAATATAACGTGGAAACCCAATGTGGGAAAAACCATGGAGAAGCAATCTCAAATATATTCATGAGAACAAACCCACAGGAGCACCATACCCCTTTGTCGAGTACCAACCTCAGCTACAATTCATGAGAACTAACCCACAAGAGCTTTAAACCCCTTTGCCGAGCACCAACCCAACACCTATTCATGAGCACCAACCCACAGGAGCACCAACCCCTTTTTTGAGCACCAACCCAACAACAATTCATGAGCACTAACCCACAAGAGCACCAACCCCTTTGCCGAGCACCAACCCACAGGAGCACCAACCCCTTTGTGTATACCACACACCTATCTCTCAATGTTTCTATCTCAACAAATGATAGATTAATACAACATCTCCTTCCTCTCTCTCACCTTTGCTCTTCTAAGCTAGATATAACAAATACAAATCATATTCATCTCTCATAATTGCTCTTCTAAGCTAGATATTACAATATCAAATCAACCTCTCACTTCCACATTTACAAATGGCTACTCACACCTTTATTTATAGCTTTCTAAATGACCTTTGGCCTTCCCCCTTTGTGACCCTTCAATCCTCATGGAAAATGGTGCCAATCTTGGATGACGCTTCATATTCAAGCCTTTGAAAAGTCATGTGGTGACCCTTCATGACCAAAAACGTCTTTCCCACTTTTGTCCTTATCTTTGGTGACTTTTTGTATTCCTTAAAGTGTCCCTTCATGAGAAATTTTACCTTACTCTTTTGTCTTCACTTGGTGACTCTTGGTATTCCCCAAAATGACTCTTCATGGGAAAATGCATCCCATCCTTCTTTTGTCTTTACCCCATGGCTCTTCGACTTCTCCATGGGCCCTTCTTTTGTCTCATATGCAACCAAAAATATATTCATTAATATTAAATAAATATTAACTCACATTAGCCAATATAAAAAATATTAAATACAATGGGGCCTTTATCACCAATAATACTAAACCTTTGACATCAATGACAATATTTCCAACACTGTATGCCAAAAAGAAGATGATGGTTGAAGAAAAAAATCTCCAAATGGTGTTTGGGAGGCCTATGATGATGCCCCCTCGAGGGAGTGGCCATCACATATGTAGATGGATGGTCCCTAAAAAAAGAGCAAGAAGAAAGGTGAAATTAACCTATGGTTGAGATTAATCTAAAAAAGAAAATGTTTGCATGCATTGATTTAAAAAGGATGTTGATTTTCCTAAAAGTGGTTATAATCAATAATAAAATTCAAAATATTGGTTTTCCCATAGGTGGTTATAATCATTAAGAGGATCTGGATTGGCTAAAGATGATGATGCCCTAGTTAAGGATGATTAGTAAGCATAACTCAAGGATATAACCTGGAATATAGATTAAGGATAATCAAGCATAAAGTGATGAAAGAGATGGATAGAAGAATAATATTGATAAATATAAATGATTCAATTGTACCTACCAATGAGGAGATGCTCATCCTTATTAGCAATGATATAACTAGAATGGTCATTGGGTTGATTTAATCAAGGGTGGGATGGAAATACTGTGCCAAGGTAACAAGGACAAACTTATATGGATCCATTAATTATAAACCTTCTTAAATCTATTTTTGTTGTATCATGTGATGGTAGGCATCATGATAGAACACCATGAAGACTTGGATAAAATATGAATAAGAACTAATTCTCAATCTAATAAATAATTGAAAATGATAAACTAATGATAAAAACCATGATGATAATGTTGACGTATGAATATGGATAGACTCAAGAATAATGTGTGTAAGGAATCACCTAATGCATTCATATAAATTGAGTTGAGGCAACAATGATGAAAGCAAAAAAATAGGAAATTGAACAAACAAACAAAAAAATAAACAAACAAACAAATAACTTGAAATAAATAAACAAATAGAAAGCCTACAAAAATTCAAAAGAAAACATCCTAACAATAACCATGCCCCAGTAGGGTGGATCAAGGATAAATGACTAGGCTTAGACAAGATAAATGTATTTGGATTTTGAAATATTTGAAATGTTTTTATATTTTTGAGGTATCTTAACTTGATCAAGAATGAAAAGATACCTACTCAAAAAATGATGAGAGCATTTGGCTTAGGTTGCTCACAAAATGATAAGAGTGTATGGAAAAGAGGACTGAGGTGACCTCAACATGAATTGAGCATGACCCACATAGTCCTAAAATGACCTCAAGTCATAGTAATTCCATCCACACAAAAGGTGGGGAAAAACCAACTAGGTCACAACAAGTTCTCAAATTTGGAAAATGGCTAGTCAAATGATAACAATGATGGCAAGGTGATGCGGTAATTCATGGTAAACAAGCGTTGCCCCTAGTTTGTCATTAGGCAGTTATAACTAGGATACAATAGCATAGGTCAATGATACTAATTTTCTCATAGGTGGTTATAATTAGCAAAAATATTAGTGAGACACTGATTTTCCCATAAGTAGTTATAATCAAGCTCACATAAAAAAACTTGATAGGATGGAAAAAATAAAAGATATCTTGCCAAATCAACTATCACACTACTTTCATAGTCTATCATTGTAAACATGGATTTGATTGATTATTAAAACTTGATCAAAATACTCTCACAAAAGGTTTAGGAAGAACCAAATGAACCAACATCAAAATAGGATTGGGTAAGATGACTTAAAAATAAGCTTTGGTCTAGATAGGAATCGAATGATAGGATGACATGGTCTTTCTAAAGATAATGATTATTTTGGATAGATTGCATAAAATGGATTGAGGTTTTCCCCCAAGTGATGGGTTGAATGGATAGGTTATGAAACAATAGAAAAAGGATATGTAATAATAGCAATGACATGGTATGGTACATGTTTTTGGCCTGGGTATGATAAATGACATGATTCTATTGTTCTTAATGAAGTGGAGATGCACATCCTAATCAAAAAATGATACAAATAAAATACTTGATCATGTTAATTACTATCCCACACCTCATTTGAATAGCTACTCCATAAAGAACTACCTGTAGATTTGGATGTCGAGAATGATTTTGTGATCTTCATTGGTCATTGATTCTAATTCCTTTAAATGTTGAGATAATGTATCTTTATAGCCTCTACAAAAGAAAGTGTGACCATGGATGGTAAACAAAGACAAATAATATATGGTAGGTTTGATTATGAAATGGAATAGTTGATGATAATGGAATGTGGAATGGTTGGGAAATAAATGAAGATCAGGACGTTCAATCACATGTAATGTTGTTGATGCCAGATTTGACATAACTTTATATGTGGTAGGGCTGAAGACCTCTGAATATTCTCTTGATAGGACCACCAAATTATTTTATTTGTTGATATTGAGAGTAGCTACCATTTGATTAGGCTGTAGATAGGAAGCTATTTTGATTTAATCTTTGATTTTGTCTTCATCAAGTAGTGAAGAAATTTTATGCTCAGCTATTGGTGCCTTAATGAGCTTTTCACTAATGAATTTATCTTGATTATCCTATAGCACCTATGAGAAGGTTTCACTAAGGAATGTTGACTTTTAACTTTGATTTTATTCTATTTCTTGCAAAAAAGTTTCACTAGAAGATGTTGAGGTTGAACTTTGTGTGTCCCCTATCACCTTTGAAAAGGTTTCACTAGGAGAATATTGTGTGTCCCATATCACCTTTGAAAAGGTTTCACTAGGAGAGTATTCTTCTACTACATAAATGTGGTATTGGCCTCTTTTCTCTTCTTTAATTGCTATGTCACCATGGATACAGTTCAACAAAGTGTGATTCTATCGATCCCAATTGATACTTATGAGAGATGAAATGTCAATAATATGCTATGATAGTTTATGGTAATGGTATTAAGAGAGGTTAAATAATCTTCATAGAATATACTAAGAGAACTCATGTTGAATCTAAAGTAATCATCCTCAAAAACCATAAAAGGATCACAAATATATTCAAATTGATCTACAAGAGATGCATAACCAATTTTGTAATAGCCATGAACATATTCTTCTTCTAAATCTGATTCTGACTCAAGAAATGTTGAATCTGATGTTGGTTTTGATTCTGATGCTAAATCTAATTTTGGTCCAAAAATAGAACTTGAATCTATCTCTGATTCTTCAGTTGATGGGTACTCTATTACAATAATGTCTTGTTGAATGCTTGGTATTGGATAAGTAACAACCTATAATAACATGATGTGCTCCACTAAGACTAGGTTGTCAAAGTGAGACTCCTTAATGATGGGAAAAAGGTCAAGAGACAACTTTTTAAGGTATTATCTTGTCAATATGTGGCTCTTGAAAAATAGGCATATGGTCAAGGTAATGATTTGCCTAAAGGTAGTTATAATCATTAAGAAGTGACTTGGCAAAGACTGTCTCATTAAAGTGAGATTCCTTGATAACATGTATAGGATCAATGGGTTATTCATCACAAGTTGACTTATCATAAGTGGTTGGTTTAAAAAATACATCTTGGATTAGTTGGATTTCTTGGCCTTGGTTTCTAATGAGTTGGAAAATACCAATTTTGAACACAACTTGGTCTTTGAATGATTAGACAAGTTAAGGTTTGGATGGGATTGGCACTGGATGAGGAATGACTTATGGTTGGATAATGGTAGGCCCTTAGGGAGAATTATTTATTACATGAGCCAAAGGATGAAGTCTTGAAATGGTAATGATAGGGTGATGTTGAACTTGATTATTATTATAAGCCAAAGGACTAGGTCTTGGAATGATAATGGGGCATTATGAATCTTGATTGCTTGCACAAGCCAAAGGATAAGGTCCTGGTATAGAAATGGTATGGCACCATGGAGCCTAATTTATCACACAAGCTAAAGGATGAGGTCTTGGTATAGAAATGGTTGGTCATTATGGAGCTTTATTGATCACATAATCCAAAGGATGATGTCTCAAAATTCTAATAGTATTTCTTAGATATTTTAGAGCTTGATAGCTCATATAATCCAAAGGAGGGTTAGGGGTATCTAATGATCGGATAATAAAAGGACATTATGGAGCCTAATTTCTTGCATAAGATAAAACATCCAAGTCCTCTTCATAAATCATATCATTCCAATATTGAGTTGGATCATAAGCTATTTCTTGACTATGTTCTATGTACTAATTATTGTAAAGAGGGTATTGATCTATATCCCAAACAATATTTTATATAGCTGGGTCTTCAAATTTATCCTCATAAGCCTCTTCATACCAATCAAGGTCTCAAGTTGGATTGTAAGTTGTTTCATGACTTTGTTCCCATCAATTATTATCATGAGGTGGATATAAATCTATCTCATAAACCATATTAACATCATTGAGGTCTTGACTAAAGCCAAAAAAGTTATTTTGTGCAACTATTCTATCAAAATTTGGATTATACGTGACTCCACCATAGGTGTAGCTAGACATATCCATTTAAATTATGAAAGCTCTGAAACAAAAAGGCTTAGAATTATGCAAACTGTAAAAAATATGTCCAAAGACAAATGGTTTAAACTTGGTCCAACTTGGTCGAAGGTGGAGCTGTATCTCCAAAATAGTTTGTGATAAGACTTGGCATAAAATAGTCTAACATCAAATGTCTAATGTCAAATATCATACACATAAAAGTTCAAGCATCTAAATTAAAATCATCATGTCAAAAGTCTAGGTCAAAGTGTTCTAAACAAGTTCTAAACTAATAAAGGGAAAAGAGTCACTAGGTCATTTATCCAAATGTGGAGTGAAAAGATAGGCTAAAATAGGCTATGCTAGGACTTTTGTAAAAACAACATCAAAATATAGACTTGAAATAAAGGCATGATGTGATTTTATTTAATCTAACAAGTTTGGAAACAACTTTGACATATTCCTGACACATGAAATCAAACATAAACATGATCAATTGGCATAAGGCATGAGGCAAAAGTATTTTGGAGAAAGGTTGTGTTCTCCTAAATAAAAGCACAAACAATGATGAGAATAGGAATTGGAAAAAACAAACCATCAATAGTTTTCAAATTTGAGTAATCAATTAACTAAAGTTATGTAACCTAAAATAAAAATATCTATGTATCAAACCCATGAATTAAAGCCTACACATAAATCAATAAATGTTTAAATCTAAACTTGACAAGGTTAATTGAAAACTCAATTTTAAAAACTAGGATTTGACCAAACAAGCTATACAAGATCAAACAACATGACAACACAAGACAAAGGTCCAAATGGTATGCATGACATGATTTGAAATAAATAGTTTTTGATACAATGGTAAATAAGTCTTAAAACAAATTGAGTATCCTGGTGGTGTAAGTGTACTTTAATGATTTGATATATGTTATGTCTCAAAAGACTCAAAGGGTGAAAATGGTTTAACATGATTTAGGTAACATTACACTACCCTCCACAACTAAAATGACACACACACAAACAATTTTATCAAAAAAATTCAAGGCACAAGTGTGGTGTAAAATGGCCAACATAACGTCTCTTTAGATAAAAAAGTAATGTATAGACAAATTGGTTTTGGCATGGCTTTGTGAACAACCAAACAAGTTTTAGTCTCAAAATATACCAAGCAAAAATGACCAAAATACACTAAGTCTAATCATCCAAATCCTAGCAAGGGTAGGAAATGTGGGGTTGACTAAACTATCAAGATTTTGAATGTTTCTAGGGGAATAAATTATACAATGACTTTCATGTCAAATGAATCAATATAAAACCATGAAAATTGGGTGTCTATGCAACTTGGCTTGTTGCAAAAAGGTCTAGTCCTTTTTTAAACTACTACATCCTACTATTTGCTTAGTATAGTGTGATGTCCAAACTATAGATACATCTCATGTACAACTCCAATATGGAGCAAAGTGAAGTTAGTGATAGGAGATGAAACCTTGGGTAAAATCTTCCCTAAATAACTCATGGGAGGTAATTAAGTCCCCCTCATAATCCAAGTTGCAATAAAATGAAAGACATAAAAAGAAAGACTTTAAGGTCATTTTCAAGGTCATCCAAACTATGATGAGTTTTTGGGGAGTTCTTTAGATGACATTATTTCTAAGCCTTAGACTAGACCTTTTGAAATAATAATGGTTTTTTTTATTCCAAGGGTTCCCTAAAGGGGACAAGTGGAAGAGCATACATGAAACATCCTTATATTTTCCAATGAAAAACTAAACAACTATTGAAGACAAAAATTAGATAAGTGAGTTCAATTTTAAACACTAATTTGAAAAATTAAGTGGTGTTCTTTTGACCCCTTCATCTTATTTTTTAACTTGTAAAGCTAACTACAAAATTTAAGAAATAACACCCTAAACAATTTTATTTAAGCACCAAAATGAAAGGTTTGATTCTTTCTAAAACACCCCAAAAGAAGTTTCAAAAGATCTTTTAAACATGCTTTGATGATTTTTCAAGTAAATCCTACAAGAAAAAATTTATCGAGTCATTTAGCTTTGAAGAATTTTTGAATATGAAATAATCAACTTAGAAATATGAGATCTTGATTTAACATAGTGCAATCCCACTACTTGATAGAGTAATCTCACAACTCTACCAAACTACAACTCGAATCAACAATCTTGATATTTAGGTTTATAATCCCACTATTTGGGTTCACAATCCTCCTAGTCAGGTTAGTTTACTATGGAAAAAAATATCACCATTTGATTAATAATCCTACCATTCATGTTCACAATACCATGAGTCAGGTTGACAATCCCACTACTCGAGGTAAAAAAAGGTTTTCTAAAAAAATGCAACTTTAAGCTAAACTAATGACATATTATGAAAATTTAGAAGAAAACACATGGTTTTGTAAAACAAATCATCAAAAATAGAGTCTAGATAACCCCAAATGAAGCTTTAAAAAATGGCCTATCTCACTACAATATCATGATTCACAGTGACAATCTCACCACTCTGTCAATTAAGAGAGTAGTAGGATTGAAATACCTCTACTTGTGAGTAGAGGGATTGCAATACCGCTACTTATGAGTAGTGGGATTATCAATATCACTAATGGACATGAAAACATAGACAAATGTTAAGCCAAAGAACATAGTTAAAACATAATAATGTGACTTGCAGTGATAATCTCATGAGTTTTAAGATAATCCCATGACTAAGTGAGTAGTGATATTATCAAACCTACACAAAAAGGCAAATTTAGTCTAAAACAATAGTTAAACACAATATCATGACTCCAAATAACAATCTCATGATTGTGTCTATGCAAATCTGTGACTTACAGAAAAATGCGTTTTACTTAATTTTTTTTACTCTTTTGAGCCTCCCACTCCAAGATTCTGCATAACAAAGGTTAGTGAGTTTCTTGAAAGAGAATTATGATCAATGTTGTAAGGCTATTTGCATCCCAATGAGCATGTTATTATGTAAACTAGGAAATTGACTCAAAAGAGTTTTTAGTATCTTGTTAGTGACAAAATTAAAAGAAAATTGACAAATACACACTAACTAGCCTACATCTCTAGGCCTATTTACTAGGGAGAGCTTAGTGAGGGAAAACCATTTGAAAACACAACTAAAAATGAAAATAAATGAGAAATATGAACATAAGACACCAATTTCTTACCAAATCCTTGGTTGCTCCAAAAGTCTCCTTTGGCTTGCTTGGATTGTGCTTCAAGAGATATTCTTCAATGGAGTGTGGCTACCTTCATCTCCTCTTGGCACCTTTGGCTTTGGCTTGGCTTGCCTCAATATTTAGACATTATAACACTAATTGCAATGGCTTTTGGAATTGTTTGTGCATTATAAATTTACATTATCTAAGATTTTTGAAGATATTTGTGCATAATAACTTTATACCAAAATAGCTTAGAAATGATGTTCATGGCCTCTCTATTTATAGATTTTGAAAAATGGCTAGAATCAACCTGAATCATTCATCTTAGGATTGAGATGTGTGGATGAGTATTGATCTAATTTTGCAATTAAAATTAATAAATAGGCTCATTAATATTTGGGATAGAGGAGCAATTAAGAGGCATGGAGGGCATTGATGACGCATGAGAGGTATGAATCTTGATATTTGTGGCATTTATGGCCTAGGGATGTCTTCCCAAGAAATATGTCACCTAATGATGCAGATATTCAATATTCATTTCTAAAAATAATTATTCAAAAAAATTCCATGGAATTATTAATTAGGCTCTAATTTGGTTTAATTAAATCTTAAGTATGATTAAGAATTTTGTGCACAAATTTCTCAAATTGATCAAAATGCCTTATTATTGATCCAAAATTTGACTGGATTAGAATTTTAATTCAATGTTATATGCCTTGGATATATTATCCCATTTAGGATGTTACCAACACCAAATAATAAAGACACATGTCTTGTGTAACATATTTGATAGAAAAGAGCAATCCAGAGCACCTAGGTGTAGAATTGGCATTTTGACTCAAAATGATCTAATCAAAGTTAGTTGGACCATACATTGCACTACCCCATTTAGTGATACTTAGGCTAAAATCAGCACTTGAATATATCAATTTCAAATCTTTTAATGTGTTTTAGTGTTTTTAGGCCAAATTGTGCATTTTAGTAGAAATTAGTCAAAAACCTGGTTAGAGGTTATCGATGGCCAAATTTAGGTGCCTATAGTTAGCAAAGGTTACTTAAATTCTCTAAAACATAATAATTATAGTTATAGATTGTGTAGTGGAGAGTACCAATAGGCATAAAAGAGATGATAATAATATCTTCTATTTAGAATGTACAAGAATGCACCAAAGATCAAGACAAAATAGAAACAAACAAAATATAGACCATGATTAGTGTTACATTTGATAATAGACTAAATAAAAATAGAGTACTCATTGTGTATAAACCATACATAAAAAAATATAAGGAAAACCATAATAGAATAATTTTATTAATATCTATCAACACATCAAACCAAATTCTCTTACATCAAAGTGTTATATATAGTCTTTTAAAATCTTGTTGTCTCTTCATATTATAGCCTTTCGAGATACAAAATAAAAGACTCTTCACATTCTTCTATTATCTGATTTGACTTAAAAGGTCAAATACATACAAAATTTATACAAAATATAAAATCATGTACTTTTCACATGTGTCCAGCTAATATACTTTGCAGTTTTACAAAGCTCCAATCTTTGTCCAATAGTAAATACAAGGAAACCAATCAAGTTTGAACAAAGGGAAACTATGTTTCCCTTAGACAAAAAGGAAAAATATTATCCAACTAATACAACATAATATATAGATTATTTCTATTATTTTGTGGATTCAAATAGAGAGGAAATGAAGGAAATGTAAAAGAGAAATGAGGAGGCACAACAAAAATTAATGCAGAGGTAGATTATTCATGACCTTTAGAAAATTATAGATAGTGTGTAGAGTGCAACCACTAGGACGTATTATATTTTGAATAACATTCAATTTTATAGAGGATAAAGCCACTCTGATAGAATAAATGTGATTAAAATTTGGTACCAATTAAAAGAATATGATAAATATCTTATCTTTTTGGTTAAGTGTTCAAGAAGTAGTGCATTCAATCATCTGAACCTGATGTCCAACCAAGATGTTTCATGGGCCCTAAATTATGTAATTGTAAAAAGGGATGGTGTCCTTATCTAGCATACACAAATGAAGGCTCTTATGGGACATTTTTGAAGCCATGAAAATGAGGCCTTAGAATTTTTGAAATACATGAGGGTCACTGATGTGATAACCTTTATTGGAGAATTATTCATCATGCCCATGTTAGAGGTACAATCACTAAGAGGTGGGGGGAGGGGGGGTGAATCAATGATCCCAAATAATCCAAATTCAATTATTATCTTTAAAAAAATACTTAATTAGTTACCACAAGAATTCATAAATCATACACAACATTCATAGCAATGAGTAAGAGAGACAATGCAAGATCAATCACATAACACATGACATACGTGGGAAACCCTCTTGGGGAATAAAACCCACTACAACCTACAATTAGACTAATTTCTTATAATAAAAAATCCAATTTATACCATCTACAAATAATAAATGAACTATAATACATATTTAGTGAGACTACAATCCCACAAGGTATTGCCACACCTATCTAGCTAAGATGCAACAACAACTAGACCTTTTATCAAGTTATACCTTATAATGAGGCTACATCCACCTTATATGCTAAGATAAGACAACAACACCTATGAAAAAATCCACCTCTAAATTTATTTCAACAACACATGATGATGGACCTTTTCTTATCACAATTCACCTTTGCTCACACTCAAATAATAAGTGCACTTTCTACCAATAGAATTATGACCAACATGTCATGCAAACATTCCTCAATTTATTATTCTCTTCAAATCATACTCAAGTAAATCCACCCATTCTTTTATACATAAAACACACACACAAACCTCTTTCTAATTTCACCTTTGTCTCTCATACAAAGTCTCTCAAATAGCCTCTTGAGCAACTTGTTCATCCTGCCTCCTCTAGGCTCATTAGGTCCAATGACTTGTATGCCCTCCTACACCAAATTAATTAGACAAGCATGTCTAATAATTTTCAATCTCAACTAGACCTCACTAACCTATACCTTCTCTTTCAAAGGTTCTTACCTTCACTTTGTTCCACATTCACTCACCCTCAATCTAGTCTTACGAGTTTAGAAACTAACACATTTGGTTTCACTATTTATAGATAAATCATGATCATCACCATCTTGGTAATAGATTAGGCATGTATTAATACTTAATAAATATATCATATGAATACTTGGATCAAAATAATATTCATATTTTGGCCATAGCATCTATGAGTTACCTTTCAGTAGCTTCACCTCTTAATAAGGCCCTTTTATCTCTTATAGATCTCATGGAGACATATTCACCCATTTAGCTCATCTTCTAGAAAAAAAATAAAATTGGAACACTTTCAGATACATGGGTCCATAACTTATGTCCCCTAGGATAGCCTTAAATGATCATAGTTACCTTATCTCACCTCTATATATTCTCAAACAACTCAAACACAGACCTTATACATAAAAACACCATTACTGAACATATAGTCAACTTTTTAATCATTTTTCATACTCAATATAGATTTATCATGCCTCCAAACTACTCATAGAGCATCCTCATAGAGTCTACAACATGATCTAATATCTAATTCTTCATGATACATAGAAACAAAATAAACACAAACGTGAATATCCTTCTCAGGTCACTTGTAGAATAAGCACAAACACACAATCAACTTATAGGCTCAATATCTTTGACTGTACTCACTTCTATATCTTTAAATTAGGTTCATTAGATGAACTATAGAGCCATATTCATCTTTGGTTTTTAATTCAATAACAAATTTGACTTCTATTGAAAGATATGGATAAAATACAAAGATCTAGTTTTTGCCTATGTTAAATTCAAATATTTGAATGACAATGGTCATAGTTAACCTTCAAACACAATGCTAGAATCTTGTGTCCTCTCATCTTAGATCAAATATGCACTATAAATCTTGTTTGATCTTTAACACATAGTCTACCAATACTAGATGTTAAACTTTAGTCACTTTGACCTCATCTCTTGCAATCTTGAAATGTTGACTAAACACACTCTATCAATCTCTACAAATCAACTAGGTCTTTAATGATCAATTATCATCATTTTATTAATCTATACGAATTCCCACTCACCATTGGATCATTATTTTATACCTTTGCTCAGCTGTTAAACATAATGTGTTTATCCTCATCTCACTGCTTCTTAACTTCTTGGATAAATGTGCACCATTGATCTTACTCAAGCTTTAAGACATTCAAAAATTACTATGGGGCCCATTTCAATATGCTTGAGGAGCCATTTTTTCATCCTTAATAACTTATTTTATGCTTTGATGCAAGAACTCAAATTTGGACCAAATGATCTCCTCATATAGGATAATCCAACCATGTGACACACTACTCCTAGAACCATTACACATGAGAGATATAAGACCATTAAAATTCCTTCTAAAAAACTTATATCATAGATCCAACTATGTCAAAACTTGATTGAGATTCCAACTTTGATCATGCATAATTTTTGTTGTGCTTTAGTAAATGATCTCAAATTTAGCAAAAATCATCTATGCTCAAAATTAAAAAAACTCATATGATCATTTTATCTTGACACCTTCACATGTGTAATATATGACATCATCAAAATCCTCACTTGACTCTTTCTTGCCTTATGCAAATTTGGCTAAGTATGTAAAAACATAGTCAAACTACTTGGGAGCCCAACTTTGCATATGCATATCTTTTTATGTGATACATCACATGATCTAAAATTAATCATAAATAAACTAGGTATAAAACTAAACAAATCCAAATAATCAAATTATCCTAAAACATCCACATGTGTGAGATATTCCATCATCAAATTGATTACTCAACTCTTTCTGGCCACATTGTAAATTTGGCTAAGTATGGGGAAATAATGAATTCTAACTGAGAAGCCAAATTTTCAACCTCATATCTTTAACTAAGATTCAATGCATGAATTGAGATCTATAATATAAAAATTATGGAATAATGTGATCATAACCATATGACCAACTCCCCTTGACTCATTCACATGTGGTAATGGTGATGTCATCAAACTGCCTACTTAAATTTTTTGCCACTGGACCTAAAGTGTCTAGATGAGAACAATGTTGAACCGGGTGAATTATAATCATGAAAACAAGCACTCAAATAACTCTTTAATTCTTAAATGACCCCTTTCACATTCTAAAATAACTGTAATCATCCTTGAACATTCCTAACCATGTCAACACTAAAGATCAACCAAGCCACCTTCAAGCATACAAGAATAAGCACCTTATACACTTTGTCATTATAACTTAGGCTATCAAATCACTTCATTCACTCATTATAACATCTCCATAACACCACCATGACATCATCATTAAAAATCTCCAATGATCTCCCCCTTTTTAATTGATGTCAACACCCATCAATAGAACAGTATATAGCTCACCTTCTCTCTCTTCAAAACACTCCAATCAACAGGAACTTTCTACAATAGAAACTTTCTCCCCCCTTGAAAAATTGACAAAATGGGAACCAACTGATCCTAAGGACCTGAAAATAATATAAAATAGGAAAATACCATCTTAAAAAGATGATACAAATTCCCCCTTACCTTGAGCTAACCTCTTCTTGCTTTGACAAATTCCTCTCACTCCATGCAAACACTTTTATTCAATCAAGCATTGTAACCAATGAAGAAATAACACATAAAATAACTTAAATCTAATGTAAATCACCAATAAAAATATTAGAGGCACTCCCCTTAAGAACTCTCATAAATTTCACCTTCTAAGCATCTTCAGATCTCCAGACACCATGAAGAACCATCACACATGCTAAATAGCCTCTCCTCTCAAGATACCATAAGGACCACCAACAAAACTTCATACCACTCACCATAATATAATCATGCACTAAACCAACTTGATAAATCACCTTGAAATGTAGATACCTTTTTCTTTTGGAGAAACTGAGCAAAAATCACTCTTCTTCAAATTAGGCCTGTCTAGCCTCCTTGTATCCCTACTTGAAACTTGTAGAGACCACAATTTTTAGTAGACACATCTTTAGGAAATAAAAATCCATATATAGAGCACTATAATATTACCCCTTAGGCACACCAATTTTAATCACCAATATCATCTTCTGTAGCATACTTCCTTCACAAACTTACTAGTTAATTAACCCTCTATATTGAAAAAAACTTGAATAATTAGAGAAAAACAAACCTTCAAATCTCTATGAAGCCTGATTTGACCACCCATTTGGCCCATTAAACATATTAAGAATCCTCAAACCTCAATAAGGTGAACCATTTTTCTATCATATCCCAAAACCCTAGAATCACAAAAATAACTAGGGTCAACAAACCTCCTTCTAGTCAATATATACCTTTGAAACTAATTTCACACTTGAAGACACCCATCACACACATTTGGACTAAGATTTGAGATTCCATACCTTTTTAAATCCATAAATACTATAACCCATTTTAGGCATGCTTACCCTTAAGCCAAAACCTAAGAAAACCAAGAACACACAAAAAATCTTCAATTGACACATACATACCTTCAAAACTCAATAACACCTAGAAAACACCACAAATAAATGCATAAAACTTTCTAAGCACCAAACACTTCTTGACATTTGCATCAATTTCATTAAGCCACCTGGAATCACCTATTCTTACTCTATATTATAGCTCCTTTACAAACCTATGAAATAGGCTCATGAACTTGTTTTTCCCCTTTAACCAAAGACCTTTTCTGATTGGTATTATCATATTGAGTACACAAACATTCTTCTCCACTGAAAGGAGTCTCTTAAGAATCATATATAGAGACACCCTCTATACCTTAATGCTCTAAAATAAAATAACTCCTCATATTCCTTCTCTTCCTTGGTCATTTGATACTTATAGTTCTTCTTCTTCTTCTTTATATTAGGAGAAATAACTTCCTCAACCACTAAAACATTCTCTTTTTAGTTTAGAATTGGATTGATAATACACAGAGATAACAAAGATTCATGACATACCTTTTCATTTGTAGAATCTTCCTTATAGTTTAGAGCCTCTTCATTAGGCATAAACAATTGATGTTCTTTACATAACACATGCTCATCAACAACAAGAGTTCACTTGGATCCATACATAACTCATGACTAGCTTCAACCAACACCTTGGTCTTCTCTTTTATCTTGATCTCTTCATTCTTAATATGAGCAAACAAAGAGACCTCTTGGTACTCTTTAACTTCTGAAGCCTTCTGCACCATAACAAACAAATTACTTGGACCTATAGTCTTATCATGACTCACAATTATCACCTTTGGCTTCCATGTGTTATATTAATTCCTTTCTTGAACCCTAAGATCCTAATTAAGTATATTCTATCTTGTAGGCCTTTTCTTGTAGAACCTAACAATGTGACCTCTATATTCACAATTGTAGCACACCATACCTTTTGCAAAAAATGTATCTTGCATTACCCTTTTTGGACAGAAATTTACAATGTGTTCTATGTCATGAAAAACAAAACAACCTCCCTTTTTTAAAGAGTACTCACATTGTCTTGGTTTTCAGAGTTTTCCACATCAAGATAATTAAATCATTTGATTATGTTCATACATTTTGACTGATAACCCTCATCATAGTCCCATCAAAATTCATTTCTAATAGGTCTCTTGCACTCTCTATCCAAATGACCAAATTGATTACATGTATATAATTAACCATTGAATCTTACATGCCTCATGGAATTTGGTTGTCTGATCTAATTTGTCTTCATTCTGTTAGCACCTTCAATCCTTTTCTAATGATTTTTCTTCAAAGTATGATTTTCCTAGTTTACATTAGTCTTCATCTTGTTTTGATTCTTTTATTTTTCTTCGTATCCAAGACCAATTCTATCACTAGCATTCTTTTGACCACTCATAATGTTATCTAGATCACATGATCTCTTTTCAAATCTCACAAATGTCTTCACCTTACTAGTTGTCTTCTTTAACTCATATTTAAAAGACTCATTTTTAAAAACATACCTTGAACATTCTTCTTCTTTGGCTCTTAGACTTCCAGACATAGATTCTAGCTTAGAATTAAGAAACATGTTAATACCTTTATGCTCCCTAAATTATTCAACCAATCTTACCTCAAATATAGTAAATTGCTCCTCATAGTCCTTCAGCTTAGAATTCATCTTCTTATTTATCTTTTTCTCAATCTTCAGTTCTTCAAGTGCATTTATCAAAATAGTCTCACAGTCCACCTCATATTCATCATTATTTGAATCACTCCAAGTAGACACATTCTAATATGAGAAAATTCCTTCCATGACCATGAGCAGAGCTTCATCTTCAGTAGGACCATCATCTTCATGATCATATTTTGAGTCACTATCTTTACTCTCATCTGATGAGCTATAATCTTATTTGGTGTAGAGACTCTTCTTGTTTTTGAAGAACTTATTTTTGTTGTTAAACTTTATGAATCCTTTCTTCCTATATGTCTTCTTGTCTTCATCTTGGCCTTCACCATGCTCTTCATCATCATTATTCTCATGCTTATGAGGTAAATTATGATCAAAATGTCTTATCTCTCCATAGTTGAAACATTTGAAGGGGAGTTTACCCTTATACTTCCTTGAGCCAGTGTTCAATTTCCTAATAATACCAAAAATTAGTTCATCATCATCAATATCAAATATGTCATTTTATTTGGATTTATTACCTTAGAAGTTCTTCTTAGGCTTCAACTCTATCATGAATATAGATTCCTTCTTTGGTGGTATATCATCATTTATTCTCATCTCATATGCAGTAAGGGTGTCATGCAATTGATCCATCTTCAACTAAGTAAGATCATGACTCTCTTCTATAACAAATACTTTTGGATCAAGCTTAAGAGATAGAGACCTTAATACCATTTGGTCTATAGTTTCCTCTTTAAGAATCTCTCCAAGATGTCTGATGATGTTCATAGTCTCATCAAATCTCTGTAGAAAAGATGCCACATAATCTTCTTCCTTCCTTTTGATACTTTCAAATTGCCTTCTATGAGTTTACAACTTAGCAAGATTGACCTTTGAATCTCCTTCAAAAATGATCTTCATTTTGTCCCATATATATTTATCAGATGTATAATAGATTACCTTGGTGTATTCTATCTCTGAAAGACCACAAGTGATAGCATTCATCACCTTGAAATTATTCTCAAACAACTTCTTATCTATAACACTAGATGGAGGAGTAATATGAGCAACATAACCATCCATGACATATTTTCATACATCAAACCCTAGGGACATAATATATGTCCTTATCCTTAAACTCCAAAAAACATAATTGGATCCATTGAACATCAGTGCTCACTTAGTAGCTAAACCTCCTTGATGACTACCCATATTGTACCTGGGATCACCTTCAAGTCATTAAGCCTTTACCAAAGGACTTGATTCGATACCAATTATTAGAGGTACAATCAATGAGAGGGGTAGGGGTCAATTAGTGAGTCTAAATAATCAAACTTCAAATTTTATCTTTAAAAAATACTTAATCAATTACCACAAGTATTCATTAAGCATACACAACATTCAAAACAATGAGAAAGAAAGACAATGCAAGATAAATCATATAACACATGACATACATGAGAAACCCTCTTGGGGAGTAAAACCCATTAGAACCTATAATTGAAATATTATCTTATAATAACAATATCCATTTTATACCATCTATAAATTATCAAGGAACTACAATCCCTATTCAGGGAGACTATAATCCCATAAGGTGCTGCCACACCTATCTAGTTGAGATGCAATAATAACCAAACCTTTTAGCAAGTTATGCCTTAAAAGGAAGATAAAAACACCTTATATGATGAGCTTCCATAAGAACATCTATGAACACATTGATGTTAACAATAGCTAACGATGGACCTCTGCTTATCACACTTCACCTTCACTCAAACTCAAACAACAAGCACACTATTTTGCCAACATAATTATGACCAACATGCCATAAAAACAATCCTCAATTTATTCTAATCTTCAAATCAGCCTCAAGGAAATATAACCCTCCTTCACTCCACAAAACACACAAAAAATCCTCTCTCTAATTGCATTTTTACCTCTCATACAAAGTCTCTCAAATAGCCTCTTGAGCAACTTGCTCATCTTGCCTATTAAGTCCAATGACCTATATGTCCTCCTTTACCAACTTAATTATAAAATAATGTCTAATAATCTTCACTTTCATATATTCCTCACTGACTTTTAACTTCTCTTTCAAAGGTTCTTACCTTCATTTGACTCCATATTCACTCACCCTCATTTCAGTCTTACTAGTCTAGAAACCAACACATTTTGTTTCATTATTTATAGAGAAATCATGATCATCACCATCTTGGTCAGCCATTAGGCATGTATTAACCCTTAATACATATATAATATGAATACATAGCTCAAGATAATATTCATAGGTTGGCCCTAACATATATGGGTCACCCTTAAGAAACTACACCTCTTAATAAGGCCCTTGTAACTCTTATAGATCTCATGGAGACCTATTCACCCATTTAGATCACCCTCAAGAAAAATAATAACAATAGACCACTTTTAAATACATGGTTCCAAACCTTATATCTCCTAGGATAACCTTGAATGATCACATTTACCTTATCTCACCTTTACATATGCTCAAACAACTCAAACATAGACTTTATACATAAGAACACACCATTACCAAATATATAGTCAATTTGTTAAGCATTGTTCATACTCAAGATAGATTTATCATTCCTCTAAAATACTCATAGAGCATCCTCATGGAGTCTAAAACATGCTACAATAGCTAATTCATCATGAGACATGGAAACAACATCAACACAAGCTTGAATATCCTTCTCGGGTCACTTGAAGAACAAATATGAACACATAGTCAACATCTAGGCTCAATATCTTTAATTGTAATCACTTCTAAATCTTCAAATTAGGTTCATTATATGTGCCATAGAGTCCTCTTCATATTTAATTTTTAATACAATAGGAAATTTGAATTTTATCAAAAGATATGAATAAAATACAGAGCTTTGGTTTTTCCCTATGTTAAATTCAAATATTTGAATGACAGTGGTCATAGTTAACCTTCAAATACAATTCTCAAAAATTGTGTCCTCTCAGCTCATATCAGATATACACTATCAATATTGTTTGATCTTTAACACATAGTCCACCAATACCAAATGTTAAACCTTGGTCACTTTGACTTCATCTTATGTAATCTTGAAATATTGACTCAACACACTTCATCAATTTTTGTAGATCAACCAGGTTTGTAATGATCAACACTCACAATTTAATCAATCTATATGAACACCTACTTGCCATTGGATCATTATCCTATACACTTGCTCAATCATTAAACATCATGCACCTGTCCTCATCTCACTACTTCTTGATTTCTTGGAGCAACATGCACTATTGATCTTACTCAAGATTTAACACTTTAAAAAATGACCAAGTATGGGGGCCCTTTCAATATGCCTGATTATCCATTTTTTTATCCTTAATAACTTATTTTGTGTTTTGATGTAGGATCTCAAATTTGGACTATATGATATCCTCACATAGGAGAATCCAACCATGTGACACATTACTCCTAAAACCCTTTCACATGTGAGATATAAAACCATTAAAATGACTTCCAAAAAACTTTTATCATAGATCTAACTATGTCAAAACCTACCTTAGAGGCCAACTTTGGGCATGCATAATTTTTGATGTACTTCAACACATGATCTCAAATTTAGCACAAATCATCTATGATCAAAACTAAACAAATCCATATGATCAATTACTCTTGACACATTCACACATGTAATATATAACATCATCAAAAATTCTCACTCAACTCTTTTCTACCTTATGTAAATTTGGCTAAGTATGGAAAAACATAGTTAAACTGCTTGGGAACCCAACTTTACATATGCATATATTTTGATGTGCTATATCACATGATTTAAAATTAATTACAGATAAATTAGGTCCAAAAATAAATCAACCCATATGATCACCTTCTCTTGAAACATCCACACATTTGAGATATTCCATCATCAAACTTCTTACTCAACTCTTTCTTGCCACATTACAAATTTGGCTAATATGGGAAAATAATGAATTCTAACTGAGAAGCCAAATTTTCACCCTCATATATTTAACCATTATTTAATTAATGACTTGAGATATGGAATATAAAAAATAGGGACTAATGTGATCATAACCATATGACCAATTCCCTTTGACTCATTCACATGTGGTAATGGTGACATCATCAAATTGCCTACTTAGATTTTTTTTCATTGGACCCAAAGTGTTTAGATGAGAATAATGTTGAAATAGGTGAATTCTGCTCATACACAAAAGCACTCAAAGCATTCTTGACTTCTGATAGGACCCATTACACATGTTCAAATCACCATACTCATCCCTAAACATATCTATCCATGTCAACACTAAAGATCAACCAAGCCACCTTCAAGCATATAAGAACAAGCACCTTACACATGTTGTCATTGTCAATTAGGCTATAAAATTACTTCATCCACTCACCATATCATCTCCATGACACCACCAAGACATCATCATGATAACTCTCTAAAGGTCCAATTTTGAGACATTCCTTAAAGTATTTGCATATAGCTTCAAGGAGGAAGTTGAGGGGATAATATATAAGACTAATAATGAGAACTTATAGGTGATCACTTTTTCTATAGATAGAGTGATAAAGGATAAATATATTGGAGTTAAATTTAATATCTTTGAGGAAAAGAACACAATTTTGATGGCTTAATCCATGAAAATATTCAAGCCTACCCTCCTCAATTTTGATATTATTAATGAGTTTGAGATATCACATGTATAATTTAAAAAACTCATAGACATAGAGGGAATGTTTCGATCAGCATCAAGCATGTAGATAGATAAAATTACTACCACATCATCATAGGGTCCCCAATTTTCTATATTTATATTCATGCATACTAAAATAGGGCCAGTTTTGATTCCCAAAATGGCTACAACATTTATTTATATTTCTATAGATGTAACTCAACCATTTTTCTCTACTAGAAATGCCATATTATCACAACTCTAAATATGAATATGTAATTTCATGTTTTAGTTAAGTTATAACTAATAGTTCCTAATTTATTTATCATATATATATATATATATATATATATATATATATATATATAAATTTTAGTTGATAAATTCTATTCTAGGTAAATAAGTTTATATATGCATGTTTTGCATGATTTTGACATAGTTCTATTTTTGGAGATGTAATTTTAGACTTCACATGGAGGATGAGACAACCCTCCTAAAGCCTATATGTATTTGTATCCTCCCTATCCCAAAAGGAAGAGAATTTTGTCTATTAATATTAATATTAAATTCTATGGATTGTTCTACAATTGGTATTGATGTGAAAATTTGATTATTTTCCAAACCTATGAAAATTTTAAGATGTTATATCATTCTAGTATATTTGTCTCTTAGTTTTTAATTAGTATTATCTTACATATAATTATTAATATTTTTCTATTACTAATTTGAATGTCTTTTATGTATTAATCATAATCTAACTTTGTAGATGTGCAATTGTCATCTCACATCAGTAGCAACCTTTGATTATATATGCTAAAGTTTAATATATTCCAATTTCCTTGGACTCTTAACTTTATTTTATTATTAGTGTGATTACATTAGCTTGAAATAAACATTGGTTCCTAATTGCTTATCCAACTCCTAATTCAAGATCTAACTTATAAATATTTCATCTTGTTTGGTTTACAAGCCTTCTTTTCTACCCTCGTTTCCCTCTTTTTGAGTTTATTTTGGTTAGACCCACCTTAGGTTAGATCTATAATCTATCCACCCATTTCATTTATATTTAGATTCACATCCATAACTAAACCATCCATGGAAATTAATTACTCTTCTCATTACTATTCTACCAACAAGTTTTTTATAAAACCCTATACACTGTAACTCATGCCTTGGATTGAATTTATATCACTAATCCTAATATGTTAGAGGCTACCTTGTATGGTTAACATGATGTACATAAAACCCACATCAACAATACTTTATCTAGTGGTATACATATGCAATTAGAAATACATCAGATCTATAAATAAATCCTATCTCGAAAAAGATAGATCTTACTTAGACTTCTGATTGAGGATACAATAGATAATTTGGAACAAGACCAATATGTGGATCTAATAAACCCAATTAAGGGATCTCTTACCATAATAATAAAAATATGGAGGGTTCAAAAGCCTCCAATCAAGAAAAATCATGCAATAACCCTTACTAAGTTCTATGTTTTCATATTCAATATATTAATAACAAGTAAAGCAAAGTCTAATATAGTGCTCACCAAAGCTTGTGGCATAATATAGGGGTTAGTAAACATGCATAATATAATCCTAATTAAGCTATAATGTATAGGTAAAACCCTAATGCATGGATAAGAAGAGTAATATTATTCAAAAGTTGATACCTAAGTTGCTTTTATTTACTAAAGAGAGGAGCAAAGTTAGAGAAAACTTACCTAAAAGATGAAATCATCGAGACTCAATATCTCCCTTGGCCAAAAGGGTTTAAAAATAGGTTTTTGTGATTTATAAGGATCATTAAGAAAGGAAAAAGTATCCAAGAATTATACACAAGACTAGTTTCCCCAAGTATAAACCCTAAGCTAAGACTCCTTAAGTAGAATGGTGGAAGATCAAATTATAAATACACACAAATGAATAATAACTCTTGATGTCTATCTAAGAATGGCAAAATGATATTGTATATATGGATAGATTTAACCCTAAGCCCTTATACATGTTTTAGCTGATAGGGTTAACCCAATAGACCTAGTACTATTATTGATAAAAACTCACTAGGTCATGCACTAGGTTAGCCAAGAGCTGACCTAGACCCTAAATGAGTTTCACCAATAAGAGTACAAGTTTGACCTAGTCATGTAAACTATCAAAAGGGGTTTTAAGTTAGGAAAAGGGGTAAAAAATATGGTAAATGACTAGAGGAGTGTGAAAACGAGGATTAATAGCTTAGTGGAATGTTTTTAAGAGCTATTTGGATTGGTAATAAGTAGAAATAAGGGGAAAAATCATGTGAATCACCAATGGTCTGCCCACCACTTTCTTGGTGCACCCCTTAGGGAGTGCACTGAGAGATATTGAGATTCAATGGGTTCTTACAAGATAAAAAGCATCAGTATTTGATAAAGTTTAAAAATATTATGTGTACACATATGCCCCACTTGAATCTCATCATGTGTCACGCAGGTGCAATAGGGGATGGTGCTTTGAGAAAATAGCATAGTAACACACAACACTGAGGCTAAAAAAAGTTGTAGTATTTTAAATCAAAAATAACTAAAATTAAATGAGTAAAATGGAAATAACTAGAAAGTCAATGTGATGCATACCTTGAATTACCTTTATCATTGGATGGTTATCTACTGTGTTTTAGTTTTTATTGTGGAGGGCACATAGACTACTTTTGACAAACCCGAGAATATAAAACTAAAGAGAAAAAACAAAAAAATATAAGAAAGCTAAGATAACTAGTGTTATATAAACAAGACATATTTAGAAATTTGGTAAGCTAAGGTGACAAGTGCTACATTATAATAAATGATCAAGTCAAAATTCAGAGTAAACCAAGTAATCGAAAAGCCCAGGATACTAAAGACAAAGAAACTCAAACAAGTAAACCCTAAGTAAGAAAGGACAACTCACTAAGTCAAACCAAGGATACATGTCAAAAAGATGTTAATCAAATATCCATGTAAAATTAGTAATAATCCTTACTTCAATAAATATGGGAAAGAAAAAGAAGGTAAAATAATACTGACGAATAAGAAGTAAAAATCCTTACTCAATCATCAATGCAAAAAGGTCCATAAAAGGGAATAGAACATTAGTGAGTGAGAAGTAAGAAGCCAACCTCACTCAATAATGAAAAAATTACATGAAGGTAAAGATGGACTCAGGTGTCCCAAAAAAGGGTAGTACAATAATGATATGTGGTAAAATAAAGAAAATTATGTCTAGAAATGTAGAGCCATGGTGCAAAGAAAGTAATCCTAGTCACCCAAATATATTGTTTTGATATAAGGATAAATAAAACTAAAACAAAGTAGTTCTAGCATGTTTTTAAGATGTGAAGAATAAGGAAGTAGAGAATAGGGAAAATAGATTTAGAATCACACATGCCTATCAAGGGGGGAAATGAAATGGGTGGATGGGAGAATAAAGGAAAAACTAAGGTAGAGGAATTCTTTATAGAAGTCAAGATACTTAAATTAAGTTTGTCACAACAAGAGGAATTTCATGCTTAATGAATCTGAAGAACTTTTCTTAGCCACACAAGTCTTAGGTCAAAAAATTAAGTTTGTAGATCATTCCATGAAGGCTATATGCATGAAAAGTAAAATGGACCTACCTTCCCACAATATGTTCTCCATTCCTCAAGAACCCTTACAGAGTTGTCAATCTATTATGAAGATTAGGTTCTTATGTGAGAAAGTAGGTAAAACCATAGAGTTTATTAAATTCTCCTATTCTAATCTACTATCCTACCACACCCTAATGGACCTTAGCTCTATTATGAGTACAAATATGGAGTTTGAGCTTTGATTGGAGATAAAAGATGTGCTTGTAATCATGTCTTTTAATGTAATGTTAACTTTTGAGATTTGTATATTGCCTTTTGTATATCATTATATTTTATTTCAAATTATTTGGATTTTAAATTTATTAATGGATTTTTTTATTCCTCTTCCATACAAATTTGGAAAACCAAACATGGGAGCTAAAGATGACTTTCATTTGAATACTTGGGACTTGGTTGTTAAGAGAGAGAAGTTAGAGAGCATAATGTATAAGAGTCTCATAAATATAGGTGAAATAAAAGTGTTATCTCGAATTTGACCTTGTTTTATCCAATATGGATTGAAATGAAATGAAATAAAGAGGAATAAAACATGAAATAATTTGAATTACTTCAAATTGCAAAAAATGTCACAAAGGGAAAAAAGGGATATAATGACTGAAAAGTGTGATTATTTATCATAAGAATGAGGGAAATGGAGGAAAACATGATAACATAGTTTGTTAGGAAAATTCCATCTAAAAAAAATCAAAAGTTAAAGGTTGAGAACAAATATCAAGAACTCGTAACCATTGCAAAACATAGTCTAGAAAAAGGAATGATAAGATTGTGATTTTATGAGAAAGTCCAGGTTCTATCCATGGTCTTACACTATAAATCATAAAATAAAAACCCATGACGGTGCCAAAAAGTATTAAAATAATAAATGGCATAATAAAAGAAATGGTATTTGTGAGGAAGGGCAGGTCTTATCCATGGTCTTACACTATAATTCATAAAAGAGAAACCCAATGGGTGCAAAAAATTGTGTAAAAAGTATGAAAACAAGGAGGTTTAAAGTATACCATGATGAATATTGGGTCATATCCATGGTTTTTTAAAACATTTTAGATAGATAGCACATAAAAATCATGAAAATAAGGGAAGGATTTAGGCAAAATACTTCTTGAGGAATCATGCATTGGTGGGCTCTTTAAAACATGACCTTCATTGGTTTGAAGATGATAGGTGCTTGTAATAAGAATATTGTTGACTAAATAAGGGCCCCACAATTTTTGGGCATATTTACCTTCTTTATCATGAGTTTAGTCTAATTTGAGAATCATATCACCAAAATTAAACATACAAACTTTGACTCATTTGTTATATTTTTTGGCAATATAGGAATTGTATTGGTGATTGTGTTGTATAAAAAAAAGCTGGAATTCATCAAAGAGATCAAGGGAATGAAGGTGAGATTGTTGGGAAATATGAAAGCACAAGTGATTACCAAATACAAGCAACTTAAATATGCAGAAATAAACCAGAATCACAAGTAACTAGAATTCAGAAACAACACAGAATATGAGAGACAATACATAACTTGTATTAATACTCATCCAGAAAAGAATACAATAAAGAAGATGCCACTTCTTCTTCACACCTCTCAGAGGCTTCCCACACCTCAAGTGTATAGTAACTCTTTCCACAAAGCTCTCTCTCATACGGTCCCAATACACAACTCAAACACAGAGTTGGTGTTCACCTCTAACCAGTCAGTATCCACTACTGCCAGTACACCAGTGCTCCACACACTCCAAGTACACAATCATACTTCAATTAGATCTCCCTTGAACCTGAAACAACCTACAACTCAAATGATCTTACTTAGGTAAGGATCTTCCTTGCCTTCCTCTTTGCTCTCCAGCTAAGTACACACCATACTCCAAGTAGATCCTACCTGATCCTGCTCCCTATTGTGTTGCTGTCCTCCCTGATCTTGCACCCCTACAAATCAATTTGGTTCTGCACACCTGAAAACTTGGATCATGCACACACATACACCTACAAATCAATGATCTTACTTACCATGTAGATCTCCTAACATAGCCATGCACCCTTGCTGACCAAGATCCTACACACCTGAAGAACCCTTCTGATTCTCCAAAACCAACACCCACACTTGGCACTGTTATGGAACTAGGAGGAACACCCTTGCTCACTTCACACACAGAAGGAGCTAACTTTGCTCAACTCAAACTAGAACACCTTATAATATAGCCCATGAGTCTCTTATATAGATCTCATCCAAACAATAATTAGATCTATAGCTTCTAGTCTAAATTTGGCTCTTGACATGCAAACACTTGGTTCATTAACTAACTACCCATAAAAATTGTAGTTCTAAACCACACAGGTGACCGATGTCAGTCCCTATCTACTTGGAGGTGACTGACAGCTAGCCGATCCCTGACCGACGTCAGTTGCTCTTCCTATCTAATCCTGTCGACATCAGTTGGCCTGACTGACACCAGTGTCTGTGACACTCATAAACCTCCTCTAATGACCTCCTCCATGTCTGCATTAGTGAAGATTTTAGCTCCACAACCTAATAATCTCCCACTTGGAGATAAATAGTTGCACTATACCTATACTTGTACCCCATCTAATCCATTTCCTGGCTTGTATCCATCTTCAAGCTCAACCCTGAAGACCACCCACCACACAACCTATGGTGCACCTCCTGTCATCCAAGTAACCAGCCACATCCGAAGTACTTAACCCTACATAGCATGAATCCCTACTGCTGGTCCATCTCAGATGCTTGAGAACCCACTGAACTGCCCTCCAGTGCTTCCTTCCCGGATTGACTACAAACTTTTTGACAGCACCCACTACGTGGGCAAACTCAGGTCTATACCAGAACTCATGTGATTTCAGACACTAAACTATCCAGCCCTTAGTGTGCTCTGATTCTACATCCTACATATTGAACCCCTCCAACACCTTCACATCAGCTCCCACTAAAGACAAAATCAACTTGTGATCTTCCATGTCTCCCATGCCAAAGAATTTTGCTGCTCCAAATTCCTCATGACATGCCACTAAACTAACCTTACCCTTAGCTCAATAAAACCCTATATGTATAAACCTGATAGCTAACATACCATCCACATACAGTAATAGGATAATGTTGTAATCATCATCCACCTGGTAAGACAAACACAATGGTTACACTGACATTGACTAAAGCCCTGCTTTGTCATCCACCTGTCAAACCCTGTACCACTATCCTATAGCTTCCAAAAGACTATATGACCTGGCCTTCCATCTCATGTGTCCATTCTCTCTATATTTTAACTAAGGTATCCATTCATCTCTATGCTTTCATACCGGCTAGCAACCCTACCAAATCTCCTGCTTGGTTCTGCATCATATTCCTGCCATACTCCCATTGTTTCCTGGATCCTTCCTACTCTATAGTGAGCAATGAGTATAAAGAAGAGGAACAATGAATTTGAGGCTTACTTACCACTTCAGTCCTCCATATGGGCATTTGAGACTCCTTGATAGCTTATTGTCTACCCAAAATTTGTTACAGTGACCAACCTCGGTCACCACACAGTCTGCATTTGACCGACTTTAGTTTCCATGCACCTATCTTGACTACCAACTCTACCAATGTCGGTGTCCCTATTGCCAACATCGGTCCTCCTGACCAACATCAGTCTTACCTATTGCCGACATCAGTCCTCCTGATCGATGTTAGTCTTACCCTGCCTGACATCACCAGCTTCGATTTGCACATGACCGACATTGGCACCTGTCTGTTCGACACCAGTTCCCCCTGACCAATGCCAGTACCTGTGTTCACCTATGAGTGATGAATTTTTACTTGTGAGCTCCTTTAAATCAAAACCCATGTCCAAACTGCCCTGCTCAGAAGTATCCAGCCCCATCCACTAGTCTCTGTCCATCATCTCATCCAAGAACACCAAGGCTTTCTAGTTCTTAAGTCTATCAAACACATCTATCTTCCACTTAAGAACATGCATCTCCTTCTTGCTCATGTGACCAAGCCTACAAAGCCATGTCTCTGTAACAAAAGAAGAATCAGTAATATAAGCAAGTAGATAAAGAGTACCTGCTTTCTTACCACCAGCTAATTCAAGTGCATCCACTGTGAGAGTTCTTGTGCATCTCTCTTCACCCAAATTTCCTAAAGAAATTAGCCACATCTCCAAGATTGGGACCTGCATGACCTTCTTCAACACCCATGTGTTGGCCGCCTGTAATTTTAGCAACACTTCCCCTTTGCCAATAATCTGACAAGGCTCACCAACCCCTCTACCTGGGGCTGCATGGAAAGAGGCAATAGAATCTATAAAACAAGATTCTACTTTATCCAAGAAACCTCCTAGAGCATCCTATGCAATAACACCTGCAACATCTACATCTTCAGTTCCTTCATGCTGATCTATTACCAACTAGCAATCTTTCTTTTCCTGCTCTTTCTTTTCATAGGACCGTAATAGACCATTCGTGCTTTTCAATTCCTCCATTCTTAGCTTACTTTCTTCTACTGTTTCTATACTCCCACTCAATCAAAAACCCCTGAGAGTGACCTATAACCAAACATAAACCTGCTCCCTGCAACCTTAGCTCTGATACCACTTGTTGTGAAATACGGAAGCACAATTGATTACCAAATACAAGCAACTTCAATATGCAAAAATAAACTAGAATCACAAGTAACTAGAATTCAAAAACAACACAGAATATGAGAGACAATACACAACTTGTATTAATACTCATTTAGAAAAGAATACAATAAAGAAGATGCCACTTCTTCTTCACACCTCTTAGAGGCTTCCCACACCTCAAGTGTATAGTAAATCTTTCCTCAAAGCTCTCTCTCTTATGGTCCCAACACACAACTCAAACATAGAGTTGGTGTTCACCTCCAACTAGTTAGTATCCACTACTGCCAGTACACCAGTGCTCCACGCACTCCACAAGTGCTCCACGTACTCCAAGTACACAATCATACTTCAAGTAGATCTCTCCTGAACCTGTAACAACTTGCAACTCAAATGATCTTACTTAGGGAAGGATCTTCCTTGCCTTCCTCTTTGCTCTCTAACTGAGTACACACCATACTCCAAGTAGATCTTGCCTGATTCTACTCCCTATTGTGTTGCTATCCTCCCTGATCTTACACCACTGCAAATCAATCTGGTTCTACACACCTGCAAACCTGGATCATGCACACACATACACCTACAGATCAATGATCTTACTTACCATGTAGATCTCCTAACGTAGCCATGCACCCCTGCTGACCAAGATCCCACACACCTAAAGAACCCTTCTGATTCTCCAAAACCAGCACCCACACTTGGAATTATGTGGAACTAGGAGGAACACCCTTGCTCACTTCACACACAGAAGGAGATAACTTTGATCAACTCAAACTAGAACACCTTACAATATAGCCCATGAGTCTCTTATATAGATCTCATCCAAATAATAATTAGACACCTAATTACAATAATTAGATCCATAGCTTCTAGTCTAAATTTGGCTCTTGACATGCAAACACTTGGTTTGTTAACTAACTGCGAGTAAAACTTATAGTTCTGAACTGCACAGGCGACTGACATCAGTCCTTGTCTGCCTAGAGGTGATCAATTCCAGTCGATCCTTGATCGATGTTGGTTGCTCTTCTTGTCTAATCTTGCCGATGTCGGTTGGCCTGACCAACACCGGTGTCTGTGACACTCAGCAACCTCCTCCAATGACCTCCTCCATGTCTACATCAGTGAAGCTTTTAGCTCCACAACCTAACAGAGATTCATGTAATTATTCATCAGGTATGATACCATGAAGAGATATAAAAAGAGAGAGAATCTCAAATTCTAATGGAAGGACTGACTAAACACTATAGACTAGAGAAAATGGCATTGCCCTAGTGGTAGTATGTATGCTAGTCTGATAGGCCCAAAGAGAAGGATAGAGATGAAGGTGTCAATCTATGTGGGTTTCATGAATTATATTTTGGATATTTTTATTAATAATTATTTTTATGGACTCAACCTGGACATTAAATTATGGATGATATATTTTAGAGAATTTGTGATTGATTTTAAATTTAGCACATAGTTGTTTGACATCTTTATTTTTAAAATTACCACCATTATCTAAAATGATAGTATGAGGGACACCAAAGTGGAAAATGATTTTATTATGGATGAATTTGGAGATGTTATTATTGGTGACATTAATGAGGTTCATATCCTTGATCCACTTGGTAAAATATTTAATGGTGTTGATTATAAAGGCATGCCCATCTTGAGATCAAGGTAGTTTACCTATGAGATTCAATCCCCATATGAAGAATGGCTAGGGAGATTCGATAGTTTAAATCTCAAGTTAAGGTGAATGAATTAAATCATCATGAATTTATCAAGGATTACAATTTTTAGAAAATTTAATGTCATCCTTTTTAAGAGTGGGTCAAAATTATCCCATATGTAGGCATTTGCTAGTTATAGTATGTTCGCTACAGTGGCCATCACAAATGCCCCCATGTGCTTGTTCAATAAGAGGAGGAAATGAATCTTGCATAACAAAATAGAGTAAGGTACCTTAAACATTATGATAATAAAGGATGTTATCTCATAATACATACTTAAAATATTGTTTGTGAATGCGAGTCTTTTCACAAGAAGCTAAGTTGGGAGTATAAATTTGATGTTTCAAAAATTGAATGATGTTTTTATACCATGAGTGTTGTCAAATGGTGATAGCCTCGATGTGTAAAATTAGAGAATCATGTGGTTGAATAGAGGATGGATATTTTTATATATGGATAAGAAAAGTGGGATCAGTGAGAACTTGGTGCAGATGAAAGAAAGAGGTAAAAAAAGTAAGAGAACCTAAAATATAATTTTGATCTCAAGGGATAGGATAGATGGTGAAAAAAGTGAAATATTTGGTAATATTGGTTTTAATTTTATGATAATAAATGATATTAACACTTTTGCATTGGTAATTACCATTGAATTAGTGACAAATGAGCTAAGAATCACCTAAAGCATATAGGTATTAGATATCTAAATCAAGAGCAACTCGCATGCCTAATATTAAAGATTCATAATCTACCATGTTATTAGTGATGTCAAATGTTAAATTAAAATATAAAGGGATGATTTTTCTAAGAGGAATGGTAATAATGTAACCTGCCCTAGGTCCTTGAAGGCATTTATTGCCATCAAAGTGAAGGGTCTAAGTATCTTCATGTAAGTCAACGTTAATTTCAGGAAGTTTTTCAATAACTAATTTTGGTTGAATAGTATCAGGGAAGATAGTAGATTCATCAAGATTAGTAGTGAAGTTTTAGATTATGGAAAAAGTAGGTTTTGAAGGGGCCCCAAAACCCTAGTACAAGGAAAGAAAGAAAGATCATCCAAAACCATAGGCAAAGCCTAAAAAACTACAACAAGGAAGTAACAAAAATAGGTTTTTAATGGACCTGAAACCACCAGAAAGACTACTGGTCAAAACCCAGATTTAACAGAGATCTGGTTACACCAAAGGCAAAGGATTACAAAAAGAAAACAAAGAACAGGACCAATTTCATAACCAACAAGAGGAACCAAATTATTCATCCAGTTTCAATATCATTTTCATAGTTTCTTTTCCTTTCATAACAGTATCTTGGGTAGTGGTTACCGCCATCATGGCTCCTTTTTGTGTAACCTTCTTTCTTGAACTTTCTCTCATCCTTTTTCTAGGTCCCTCCAAGGCTTTGGTCTCCTCATTGACTCTTTTTCCAATATTGACAGCAGCAGCCCAAATATTGGACGTAACTTCCTCCATTTTCGTTCTGTTGTCCTTAATAAGTTCCCGAAGGTTATTCTCATAGGCTTTGAGCTTGACCGGGATCTCTCTTATCTAATTTTACATATTGTTAATTTTGTTCCATACAGCTTTCAGGGTATCTTCCATAGTTTCCACTTTCCTTTTGGGATCCATAATCTCCCTACACGTCCAATAATCAAATTGGGAAGATGCCTCTGCTTTGCAATTAACCCAAGTCATTGGTGTGTGTGTTTCATCATTTTGTTTCTTCCCTCTCCATTCCTTAGAATTTTTATTGGGATTGTTCCTGGCTTCTTCAAAGATATCCTCTCGACCCTCTTGTTGCCGCTTTTTAATTCCAGTTTGAATTTCCATATCCATATCTTGATTATCATCCTGACCTGTAGTTTCCTTTTCGTTCTTTGAAGCTGGGTCCTCAACAGGGCCATCCTGGACAAATTCATCCTCTGACACTTTCTGATTTTCCTCCGTATCTTTAGTTCTGTTTGTAGAATCCTCCTCTGTGTTGACATCATCTTTTTCATTCTTCTCAGGACATTCTTCATCCTCATTAGAGTTTGTATCCCAGCTTTTAGTTCCTTCTTCTTCCTCCAAGTTTTCCTCCCTAGGTTTTTCAATTCTCTCCCATTCCGTATCTTCTTCTACATTCTACTTTTTAGCACTAGGGAGCTTGATTTTGCCTTTCCCATTTACACATTCACTCTTTCTATTCCCTAACTCCTTGTTTTTCCCCTATTTTAGGTGCTTTACCATTGCATTATTCTTACAATATCCTTCGATTAGCAGAATAAGGCCTTCATGTAGGATAGGGCGCGTTTCCTTTTTCCTATGAGCATATAAACTTTGGACCAAGGAGAAGCGAAGATAAAAGGGAAAAGACAAACTTACCTTGTGCCTGAAATGGTTAAGGAAGACAAAGTGGAATTTGTGCAGTCGCTTACTTCTTCCGTCCAGGATGAAGTACTCCCTTATGCAGCTTAAGACATCCCTCCATATTAGTAGTGAAGTTATGAAAGTAGTGAAGTTATGCAGATTAGTAGTGAAGTTATGAAAGTAATATTTAAGAGATATATCTTGGTTAAGACCTTAAATATAGAGCATATTATAATCAAGAAGACTATCTTGAAGGTGATTGGTAGTACGTGTAGGATCTGAAGTAAGTTGATAAGCTATGATTTGTCCTTTAATAGATTTTTGAGTAATTATTCAGAGGTAAAATTCCATGAGAATAACCATCCACTTGCCAATTCTATCTCCAAGAAGAAAGGATTTAGAGAAGTGGTGAAGGGGATTAGAATGAATGATGACATAAGTGGTCTGATAAATCATGTAATGTCAAAGCTTTTCAACTATCAAATATATGGTGAGGCAATCACATTAAAATTTTGTGTAACATTTCTCATAATCAATTAGGCATTAGCTAATGTAGTAGATGGCATACTCTCTTCTCATATCATCTTGTTGGGCAAGCATTACCCAAATTGATATAGGTGTGGAAGAAGTCTATAAGATTAAAGGTCAATAATTAGAAGGGGATGAAGTGTAAGTGGGTAAAGCAATGATTTTTTCATGTTGTCAAATGATTTTTGACAAGGATCTATCCATTTTAAATTATTACCTTTGTTAAGAAGAGAAGTGATGGAATGGATGTGGTAAGCCATTTTGAGGAAGAATCATCTAATTTCCCCAAGTTTATTAGGATAAGTGTGATTATTTGAAATGGAATGAGAGATGGGAATGTTGATGATATAATTAATATTATCAAGGTCAATGCCAATGTCATGGAAAGAGACTAAGAATCCTAATATTTTACCACATGTAACACCAACAACACATTTGTAAGGATTTAGTCTAACTTTATATTTGAGAAGATGGTTGAAGATGATGGAAAGATCAAAAAGATGAATCTTTCAGATTTTAGATTTAGTAATGAGATAATCCACATAAGTTTCTATAATTTTATGGATAAGATCATGAAAGATATGAGTCATTACTCATTGATAAGTGGCTCTAGCATTTTTGAGGCTGAACAGAATTTTAACATAGTAATAGGTTCCCCATTCCATGGTGAAATTTGTCTTATGTTGGTCCTCAAGAGCAATGTGAATTTGATTATAAAATGAGAAGCCATCCACAAGATATTAGGTTGTGGAGCTAAAAGCTTCACTGATGCAAATAGGGAAGGAGGTTGCTGAGAGGTTGCTGAGTGTCACAGTCACTGATGTTGGTGAGGCCGATCGACATCAGCCAGTGGTGGACAGGAATGCAACCGATGTCAGTAGGAGTCGGCCAATGTCGGTCATCTCCAGGCAGACAGGGACCGATGTCGGTTGCCTGTGCGGTTCTAGAACTGTCAGTTGCACGAACAGTTTGTTAATGAACCGAGTGTTTACATGTTAAGAGCCAATTTTAGACTTGAAGCTATAGATCTAATTATTGTAATTGGATGTCTAATTATTAGTTGCATGAGATCTATTTAAAAGACTCATGGGCTGTATTGAAAAGTGTTCTAGTTTGAGTTGAGAAAAGTTATCTCCTTTTGTGTGTGAAGTGAGCAAGGGTTTTCCTCCTAGTTCCACAGTAGTGCCAAGTGTGGGTGCTGGTTTTGGAGAATCAGAAGGGTTATTTAGGTGTGTAGGATCTTGGTCAGTAGGTGTGCAAGGCCACATTTGGAGATATACATGGTAAGTAAGATCATTGATCTATAGGTGTATGTGTGTGCAAGGTCTAAGGTTTGCAGGTGTGTAGAAATAGGTTGATCTGTAGGTGGCAGCAGAATCAAGGTGATAGCAACACAACAGGGAGCAGGATCAAGCAGGATCTACTTGGAGTACAGTGTGTACTCGGTTATAGAGTAAGAGAAGAAGGCAAGGTAGTTCCTTCCATAAGTAATATCATTTGGGTTGTAGGTTGTTGCAGTTCTTGGGAGATCTACTTGAAGTATGATTGAGTACTTGGAGTGCGTGGAGCACTTGTGGAGTGTGTGGAGCACTGGTGTACTGGTAGTAGTGGATATTGACTGGTTGGAGGTGAACACCAACTCTGTGTTTGAGTTGTGTGTTGGGACCGTAAGAGAGAGAGCTTTGAGGAAAGAAATACTGTACACTTGAGGTGTGGGAAGCCTCTGAGAGGTGTGAAGAAGAAGTGGCATCTTCTTTATTGTATTCTTTTCTGGATGAGTATTAATACAATTGGGTATTGTCTCTCATATTCTGTGTTGTTTCTAGTTTCTAGTTACTTGTTACTTCTGGTTAATTCTACATCTTAAGTTGCTTGTATATGGTAATCAATTGTGATTCTGTGGGTTCCTAACATAAGAGATAATATTTCATAACTAACTCTGGAATCAATAATGGCATCTATTAAAGGTAGAGGGAAATTATCCTTAGGAAAAATGAGATTATGATTATGGAAATCAATGTAGATGTGAATGACCATGGTGACTTTTTTTTGAATAGAAATTATATTAGAAACCCATTAAAAAATAATCAACTGGTTTGATAAATTTAACATTGTAAAGATTGATAATTTCTTTGTGACATAAGGTGGAAACTTCAAGTGGAAATTTTTGTATTTTTTAATGCATAGGTTTGAAATCTGGATAAGTTATGATATTATGCACCGCAATGATAGGATCAATACTAGGCATGTCCTCATAGTACCAAGTGAAGATATCATGATATTTATTAAAAAATAGGCTAAATTTATCATATTCGATAAGTGAGAGTTTATGAAAGATGGTAATTGGTCGAGGACATAATGGATTACCATATTCAATACAAATAGTTTCTTCAAAAAACATAACATTGCCATTTTCGAAGTGGTATGGTGCATTAGATAAAGAAGAAATTAGATTAGCTTTAGGTTCAATGCTAGCAATGAAGTTTTTGAAACAAGGGGCTTTGTTTTTGAAATTCCCTAGTTTGTGATGTTGTTGAGGTTCTCGGTCATGAAGTATTTCAAGAATAGCTTCATCATTAGGCAAAATAGGAAGAGTACCATAATACTCAACATCTAATTTAAGGTCGATAATGTGATTATCGTGGTGATCATACTCAAAATATATTTAACAAAAATTTGTGGCCTTGGAATCTAATTTAATCTTGGCAGTAGGAGAAGTATATAGATCAGATGGGATTGGTGCATTGTTAGTTTCTTTGATGGGGAAAGAATCAACTATAGTGATGGGAGTTATACATGGTAGAGAAGATGAAGGAATTTCTAGAGATTCAGAAGGTATGATTTGTTCTACCACCCAAGGAGTACCAAGAAGTGGAGAATTAATAGGAGTCATATGACCTTCAAGATCTAATTCATGATCCATGGAAATGGTATGGACATCCTAGTTAAAATCATGTATTTGAGTTAAGGTTTTCTAATAATGTTTGACATCCAAGTTTTGATATTGAGCTTGGGCCATGATGTAATTATCATCATAGGTTGGATAAATGGTACATGCTTGAGATTCAAGGAGAGTTTCAAAAGGTGAAATACCAATATTATTTAATTTACATAGAGACATGATGAAAATATTCTAAAATAATTTGGCCACTCCATAATCATTGCATGCAAAGTAATCTTCTAGTAGAGAAGGCTCCTAAGCATTGCGTGGATGGGAGAAATCATTGATCTCATCAATGAGAGGAATAATAAAATCATGAGGTAGTAAATAAGGAGGAAACCACTTTGATAGATAGGGAGATAGCTTGGTAGTGTTGTAAGTATGTTTTAAGTCATTAGGTTTGTCATCATCCAAATCAGCAAGAGTGGATTATAAGTCAAGATTGATGTTTATAAACTCAGGTAAGGGAGCACTATTGGTTGTAGGAATGGTAGGAATATGATATTGAGATTTTGGATTAGGAATTTAAATACTCCAAGGGTTGGGATCAACCTCATGCTTATACCATTTTATATTATGTAAGAATTTAATTCATTCACTACTAGAAGAAGTGATGGCCCTCATTCTATGAGTCTAAGGGAGACCAAGGAGTATGTTATAAGATAAGGGAAATTTTAGGACCATAAGTTTAGTTTAAATGGTCTTAGGTCTAATGGTTAGGGGAAGCCAAATATAACCAAGTGAATTTTGATTAGTTTTATCAAATCCACAAAAATTAAGGCAGGTTTGCTTGAGATGATCCTTATTATAACCAAGTTGTTGGAGAAGCCACAAGGATATCACATTAATACCAGACCCTTCATCAACTGAAAATTTATGGATAAGGGTGGTATTAATGGCTATTTTAATGAATAGCGGAGGATCATCAACATAAAAAAAGATTTCATCATTAATCATGTCTTATTCAAGAAATTTAATAGATGGTTTGAAATAAGGACATAGAGTTTCAATGGTATGTACATTGGTCAGTTGAGGTTTAATAGAGGGTGGTTCTTCCTCTATAAGAGAGGTATATTTGATTTCTTGTAATTATTACATAAATAACTTATGATGATAAGGGGAAGTATGAGCTAACTTTATAAGTGGAATCTTGTAATTCATGGAGTTTATTTCCTTGAGAAAGTTCCAATGAGATTTAAAAGAAGAACTAATGAGAGTTTTAGAAGGTATGGTAGAATTTAAGGAATTAAAGTTATTATGGGTTTGGAAGGAGATGATGGTTCCTCATGGGCTTTTGAAGATAGAGTACTATTTGTAGTATCTTTGAGAAGTTATTTAATTATAAAGATGGTTTCTTAGGTTTTGTGACAGGGTCTTTTTAAGTTGGCTTGTAGTGATAGTTGACCTTAGCAATGTTAATATATTGAGAATTATTGTAATATTGGCCATAGTCAGCATAAATAACACAAACTTCATTGGTATTTTGTTGATTATTAGCTGTAGAAAAATATTTTTTCTTATTAGAAGAAATAGCTTTGGAAACTTGTCATTTTTATAAGTAATTTTATACTCTTGACGACGAAGGTGGATCATGGATTTGTGATTAAAGGAATCACCAAGAATATAAGAGACAATAAATTTAGTAATCCCTTTATAAGATTCATGGGAATGACCAATGTCAACATAGAACCAACAAAATTGATTAGGTTCATACCACTTAGGAGGATTATTAGGATAAGTAAAAGGTTTAGAGGGTAGTAAAATTGTTTCATTTGTTTCACAATTAGTGGTGCATGAAAAGATGAGGTGATTTCAGCTTTGGAAACTCCTGGTTTGGTTTTTGGAATATTATCAATGATAGCATTAGTATAAGTTTGATAGGATTAGGTTCAAATCACTTCATGATAAAGTCTTGACATTTAGCTTGGTCAAGAGCTTCGTTAAGTGTTTAGGGAACAAAATTTTGAACCTTATATTGAAGAAAAGGATTTAAATCAATGATGAAGAGTTTAGACAAATTATCATTAGTCATGTTATGGGAAGCTTTATGAGCCAAATATTTCCATATTTTAATAAAATCATGAGCTAATTTGGTAGGAGATTGCTTAGCATTGATGAAATGACTAAGGAAATTTTTGGGAAGGTCATTATGTTGAAACTCTTTAAGTAGAGGATTGACAAAATCCTCAAGTTTACAAATGGAGTGTTAGGGAAATTAGTTGTACCATTCTAATACATTACTAATGAAGGTTTTAGATAGAAATTTAGTTGTTGTGAAAGTATTAGTTTGGATCCACTCTTTGTAAAGATTGTCCAAGGCTTTGAGAAAAGATGCAAAGTATTTAGTCCCATCATAATTTATAGTTAAATATATGTTACCAATATCAATAGACATAATGAAGGGAGATAAAGGATCATTTTGGATGTTTTTAAGCATTTTTTTATTCATAAATAGTAAAGGAATAGCATTTCTTGAGGCATCTCTTAGAGGTGGAGGAATGTAATTTAGGTTGGGTTTAGGATTGATAACCAACGGTTGATTATCCATATTGATCAAATGATGTTGGAGTTGCATCATTTGAGATGTGTTAGAATTTTTCATTATGTTCATTTGTTTTATGACTTGTGCAAAAAGTTGAGTCATATCAATTGGTGGGTCAGTGTTTGTAGGATAACTCCTTAAATTGGTATTAGGGGGAGGGTTATTAGAATATTGGTTATTAGTGGGATTATTGGATAGAATTATGTCAATTGATCCTACATTATATTGAAGATTTTAAAGATGAGAATTGTCTTGATAGGTATAAAAGGGATCAGATCCACCTATTTCATCTTGGGGTGTGATTTGAACCATGTTACAAGCCACATATGAAGGAGGGGAAGAGGTGCTCCAAGAGTGAGGGTTCTCTTGGGAGGAAAAGAGAAGGAGAAATGAACATCCAATATAATATCTAAATGGTTTTAAGTTGTTCAAAAATATTCTAATAGGGGACTTCATGATGATTTGAGAAAAATGAATACAATGTTAAGGAAGGATAAACAAGAAACTAAGTTAGATAGACAAGATAATAGTAAAAATAAAGAGTCAAATGGGTCGACATATTACTAGAAACTAGAAAAAATAGATTCTAATAAGAGTATATAATCAATTGGGTTGATCTAGTACAATAATCTGACTGGTAAAAGAGATATAGGGTTGACTAGATCAACCTAGTATTGTAGGCAAAAAGAAAAATAGTTTGTAAGAGACTGTGTTGAACAGATTGATAGTTTACTAAAAATAGGGGTAAATATTACAATATCATTTGAAATAAAGAAATGAAAGGAAACACATAATCAATTGGGTCAATGAGAGTGATCCAATTAAGGCACACAACACAAAACTTTACACCAACACTGGCTAATATAATTGTTTGTAATACAACATTGAATGATCAAAGAGCAAGTAGGAAATTAAAAAGTAAATGCTAATTAAGTGGTCATCTTGAATTTTTTTAGATTATAAAGTGTTATTTTAAGTGTGATAGGGAAGTTAGTTAAAATTAGGAAACTAAAAATCAATTTGTGGATGGTTTCAGGATGTTTAGGCTAAAAAGGATCTGTGTTGGTGATGGCACTGGCTTGGTATTAGGGCCTACCTCCTCACTTCACAATCCCATAATGATAAGGGTGTTGGGTGATTTTACATTATATAACATTAACCATGTGTTTATACTTGGCCAAAAAACCAAATCAGCTTCCCCCTTGGTGATGAAATCCAAGTAAGTAGGCCTTAGATAGAAACATGTTTAAATACATTTTAAAATTATGTGATTTGGTAGTGTATACAAGAAAGATAAAAATAATGAAACTAAAAAATATATTTAAAAACCACATAATTATACTATGTGATGTAATCTAAGCATGAAATCAACTAAAAGTGAAAGTGTGAAGTAATTACTAGCATATATTTATTGGTTTCCAATTTGAAACATAGTATACTATCAGTTCAAATGACAATGTATGCAAACATTATAAAACATAGTCAATAGTGTTGCTAATTTACTATAGAAAAAAGGGTATTCAATAACTATATGGATAGGGTTGACCTAGTCTTTTAGACAAAAGACAAAATATAGAACCAAGTCAACCTAGTTTGTTGTATGATGGCAGTTTTAAAGACTACAAACTATGCAAAATAGAACTGTAAGGAAAGACTAAAATGAAATAGAAAGAGAGAAAGGAAACTTGGTGGGTTGGAAGATGATGAAGAATGTGAAATTACTATTGAAGTGCCTTTAATACTACTTATAAAATTTTCCAACTATGTCAACTGAGTTGACCTAGTTCTACAATTCCCTATTTGCTAAAACCTATTTAGATGATTATACTGGCCTAGTCGACCGAGTATGTTTTTTGAAAGTCTGGAAGATGACTATAGTAGCTTAGTTGACCTAATATGTTTTATGGAATCCTATAATAGTACTGTGTTGACTTGTTCAACCTTGTAACTTGTATTCGATGAAAACTTGCATAAAAAGAATAGTCATTTTTATGTGGCTATGTTGTAAACCTACACATAAAAGTTAGAAACTATACTATCCCTATCAACCTAGTATCACAAATATATAAAAATAATTAATAAAATGATATAAAAATTAAAAATGTGAAAGAAAACCTTCAAGGGTTAGATTCACATCAAGTTCACTAGAATGTATGCAATCAGTAACACATTAGATCTATTAATCAATCCTAGCTCAGAGAAGATAGATCCTACTTACACTTCTGATTGGAGATATATTACATAATCAGGAACATGACTAATATGTGGATCCACTAGACCCAATTAAGGGATCTCTTACCATAATAATAATACTAGGGAGAGTTTTAAAGCCTCAAATTAAGTAAAATCATGCAATAACCCTAAGTCTTATGTTTTCATATTCACTATACTAATAACAAGCAAAGCAAAGTCTAATCTAGTGCTCACCAAAGCTTGTGACATAATATTGGGGTTATTAAACATGCATAATAAAATACTAATTAAGCTATGTATAGGTAAGACCCTAATGCATGGAGAAGAAGAGTAATATTATTAAAGAGCCAATACTTATACTACTTTTATCTACTAAAAATAGGAGCAAAGTTAGAGAATACATTCTTGAAATATGAAACCATAGAGACTCAATCTCTCCCTTGTAAAAAAGGGATTCATAAGAGGTTTTTTTAATTTGTAAGGATCACAAAGAAAGGCCAAATCATCCAATACTTCTCCACAATACTAGATTCTCCAAGTAAAAACCCTATGCTAAGACTCCTCAAGTAGAATGGTGGAAGAGAAGATTATAAAGAAGCATAAATGAATAATAACTCTTGAATTCTCTATAATAATGGTGAAATGATCTTGTATATATAGACAGATTTAACCCAAAACCCTTCTAAAAGTTTTGGCTAACAGGGTCGACCCAGTCGACCTAGTACTATTATTGATAAAAACTCACTAGATCATGGGCTAGGTCATACAAGATTTGACTTAGACCCTAAATGATTTTTGGTAATAAGAGTACAATGTCAACCCAATTTACCTAGTCATGTAAATTATTGAAATGGGTTTTAGGTTAAGAAAAGGGGTACATAAGATGGTAAAAGACTAGAGGAGTGTGCAAAAGAGGATTAATAGCTTAGGGGAATGTTTTTAGGAGCTGGTTAGATTGGTAATAAGTGGAAATAAGGGATAAAAATTCTATGAATCACCAATTGTCTACCCACCCATTTCCTAGTGTACCCATTAGGGTATACACTTCGAGAGATTAAGACTTGATGGGTTCCTGCAAGATAGAAAACATCAATATTTGATAACGTTTGAAAATATTATGTGCATACAGTATAAGGATGACCTCAAGGTATATCTCTATTTGAAAATAATCACCTGAGTTATACTAGATATACTCAAAAGATTAACAAGGTCCATCTCAGACACTAACTTGTTATACCCACATTTACAAATTCATAATAAATTTATGTCAGATAAAGGTGTCTTAAGAAGACATCAGGCTCAATCATACTCTTCAAATATATGACCCCATCTTAATCTATGTATAATAGACCAAACATGGATAGCTCATGCCGATATAAATATTTTTAGAGATGTGCATGATTTACCCTAAAAACCTAAAAAGTATCTTCCTTTTCTCCCTTGGGAGGTAGGACTATTGAAGAGCACATAAAGGATTTTAAACTACTTTGGATAATAGTAATAATACTTCACCTATAATCTAGAAGTAGATCCTTTAGGATTATGTTTACTTTTCTCCATGGTAGTCCATGAGGACATGACATGCAAAATCTTTATCTTTACATTTAAATATGATACCTATGACTATTTTATTAATGTCTTAGGAAGTTTAATTACATCTTGGGATGAATATCAAAACACTTTTTAGGCATAGCTTAGACAAGTCACCAAATCAAGTGTTGTTTACCAACACTTTGCAAGCATGATAAGAGAACTCAATGAACCAGTCCAAGCCTTCGATTCTAAATTAAAAATTATGTACAATAGAATTGAATTTACTCATCAACTTGCTAAGGTATTATCCCTCAAAATGTACAAGAATTCCCTGGACCCTATTATTGATGTATTTATCTTCACAATGCTTAATGTTGATATGTTGCCTTTGGCTTATGTTAAAGCTATTAATGTTGATAAATAATTGAACCCTCAGTAACAAGATTTGGACACACTCAATAGTGATCCAATTTTTTGACCTTCAACCCAAATTCTAAATGAAAAATAGAATATTGTGTCCCAAAACAAAAACCAATTGTACATACGTTTTCATTTTCCCTATTCTCTACCTCACTAACACCTTAACTTCCTAAACAATTATGTGTCTATATCTAACTAGAAAAACTAGAGTGCGTCATTGATACCAGACAATGATAATAATGTATAGATTAATACTTTAATTCCACAAAGATATAATTGGAAGCTATCTAAGGGATGGTGAAGAAATTAAGCAATGAGTTTCTAAACATGTAAAAGTGAATGGGGAACACTAGTGGACAAGATACAAACTTGAGATTTATATTCTAAAGGTACAACATGCCTTTCATAAGTCCTCAAAATAATATAAAGTAGCATCCAACTAATAGGATGCTAGAGATAAATATCATAGAAGCATTCCTTCCTATTTGGTGTTGAGGTCATAATACAACACAACATGGTGAGCTAGACTACATAGAATTTTGCATTGCCTTAAATATATTTTATAAGGAAATGGATAAACATAAATATTTTGAAAATCCAATAGAACCATATTCCTATAATGATCTAGGAAATCCAAATATAACATTTGTCTTTGATACTTATGACTTCTCATTCCCATTAGATAATGAGAATGAACTAGAGGATAATACCAATGAGATCCATGTTTTCCAATAGTTCTAAATTAAAAATTAAAATTTGAGGAAAAATAGCATAATACTACTTCAAAACCCCCAAAAAATAAAGTTACCATTATAGATCCAAAGGCTAACAACAATCAACCCCCTCCAAAAAGGGATGATTAGTTGTAGAGTGTAGAGCCACAAAGCAGAGGAAGGTACAATATTATTTAAGACATTAAGAAGATCAAGGTTAATATCAGTCTTCACAAGTTAACCTAGATCATCAAATAGATATAATTGATTATTAAAGCCTTAAATATAAGGTCATCTAATTAAAAATAAAATGTGGTGCTTATAAACATGGTTACTTATAAGGATAAGCCTAAGTTACCACTTTTTTGATTAACTATCAGAATATTTATAAATAATGTCCATACTTGTTTGGTTGACTCAGGTGCCTCAAAAAATGTGATTCCTATAGACATATTCAAAAAAATGGGTTTGAACCTAGATAATTCAAAAGAATGTTCCTATAATTAGATAAGTCTTATGTCCCTTATGTTGGAAAAATTAAAAATGTGCACATCCAACTTGCATCTGAGCCACATGTAGATTAATACATAGATATTTTGGTCATTGACATTCCAAAATCCTATGGATTGATAATGAGTCATGATTAATCAAAGACACTAAATGGATACATGGATACAAATTTATCACACATGTGGATACCTTAAAAAATGAGTATCTAACTAGTTTTGAGTACACATATAATCAAATATAAAGTACCTGATCATAGAGTATAATGCTAATAATGAAAAGGTTGACTTTGTAACATTGTATGTAGGTGTGTATACTTTATCTACTATGAAATAACCTCATGAATAATAATTTGAATGTCCTTATTAGTTATATACTCTCCATTTTGATAAAACATGATCAAAAAAATGTTTAGGTGTTAGGTTAGTCTTGATCGATCCAGATGGGAAGAAATATCTAGCTTCCAACATGTTGTAATTCCCTTGCACCAATAATAGAACTGAGTATGAAGATCTAATCCTTAGTCTATAATTCACATTGAAGAATAATGTCAAGTAGTTGTATATATTTAGTGATTTAGAACTGGTTTTTAACTAGATTTGAAATAAATATCAATGCAAAGTCACTTACTTTAACAAGTATAAACAATAGACATGGAACCCGATAAAATATTTTAAAGAATTGAACATCAGAGCCATCCAAAAGGAAAGAAACTATATGATAAATTTACTAGTTGCTTCAACTACCAATATGGCACCACTCCAAGAATCCATGATGCATAAATTCTTGTTGGAAATGGTTCCATCCCCTTTCACCCCAGACAATGTGGAAATTTTTCTAAGTATTTGAAGATGATCAATAGATTGTATAATTTATGAGCAGTTATGTACCTTTGAATATTAGATAATAGATGAAAAGGATGTTGAACCAATGCATATGACATATATTAGATAATATGGCATCCTACAATTGAAGGAGAACCACATTTTAGGTATGGTCTCCCTAGAGTGAGATTTTTATGTAGATCCATAAGCTTAAAAGGAAAATCAATTTAAAGTAACTAAATTTGTTTTTATCAAAGAGAATCTAGGCATTAACTAGCATCCAAAGTATGTGAACATCGATTTGAGTTTTAATAAAAGTGAGAAACAAAATTTGAAGAGCTTGTTGACTGAAAAAAATATGTGATTGCCTAGACATATGAATATTTGAAAGTCTTTAGCCCCAGGGTCATCACCCAAACCATTTCATTGAATCCAAAACATTAACCCTTTAGGTAGAGATAAATACTATTAAATTTAATTATATAACCTCTCATCCAAATATAAGTATAGAATCTATTAGATTCTAGTATTTTCTTTCTAATCAAGCATTCTACTTGGGTAGCTAACCTAATGCTAGTCATGAAGAATAATGGATAAATCAAGATCTGTGTGGACTTTAGAAATCTAAATTGAGCATAAAAAAGGGACAACTATCCTTTTCCCTCCCTAGATGAATTAATTTATATGGTTAGTGCATATGAGATGATGTCATTCTTAGATGGATTATCATGCTACAATCTAGTGTTGGTAGAAGTGTAAGATAGAATGAAGATTGTATTCACCATAAAGTGGGTAAATTTTGCATATAAAAGGATGCCTTTTGGCCTAATAAATATAGGAGCAACCTTATATCAAGCTATGAACTTTGCCTTTCTTTCACTCATTATCAAGTGCATCATCATATATATCGATGACTTAACAATATATTTAAAAGATAGAAATGATCATTGGATCATCTACAGAGAGTGTTTGATAGGTGTAGAATATATGAAGTGTCACTTAATCTAATTATGAGCATATTTGGGGTCACTAAAGGAAAAATATTAGGCAATATCATCATAAAAATGATATTTCCATTGTTCTATAATGAATCCATGCCATCTCCAAGTTGATGCCTCCTAATAGTAAGAAAGAGTTGAATTCCTTATTTGGTAAGATAAACTTTTTAAGGAAATTTATTTTTGGATTTATAGATATTGTCAAACCATTTAATTTTATGTTAAATCAAGATGAAAAAATAGGATGGAAAATAAAATCCAAGAAAGATTTTTAAGACATCAAGACTGACATTGCTTAAGTTCTAGTTTTGATCATCCCATACTTCAATAAAAAAATATAATTTTATTCAATTACCTCAGAGCATAATATAGTAGTTGTATTCACACAAAAAGGTAGATGAAAATGCACATCAGATTGCCTTCATGAGCATCAATATAAAATATTTAAAGTTGAAATAATCAATGATAGACAAATAAATATATGCATTAATTAAAGTTGTGAAAAATTTCAAGCATTGTATTTTGAGAAATAAGACATATGACATCATTACAGATCTATTTTTTGAGCTCAAACTTGATTAGAAGGAATTGGGTGAAAGAAGAGGTAAGTGGATGGAAAACTTATAGGAGTTTGATCTTAAAATAGATCAACAAGGATGGTAAGAGACTAGGGAATCATATAAATCATGACTAACATCGATCCACACATTTGAATTAAATAAATAAATGAGACTCAATTAGTTGGTGGTAAGTAGTATGCTCAAATCATCCACTAATTACTAATAGGTGCAATCCCCCTTAAGATAAATAGAGAGCAGAGATGAGCCCTTAGGATAAAATCAATCCATTCTATGATAAATAAGGGAGTCATATACTAGAATAACTATGAGGGCATCTAATTGAGGTATGTCTCAAATGAAGAAGATACAAACATCTTGAATAATATACATTAGAAGATATACAGTGGACATCCCTTAGGTAAGGCAATAACTCACACAATATTCAGAATGTGGTATTACTAGCCTAAAATGTTTAAGGATGCCCATAATCATGTCCAGACCTACCATGAATGATAGGTATTGGGAAAAAGAGAAGTAAATATTGTCATTTATTTGAAATTAGGCATTCAAAGATGACCTTTTTCTCAATGGGGTCTTAAATTCATTGGGGTGATAAATCCAAATTATTCAATAGGGAAATTTTTTATCCTAACAACTACTAACTATTACACCATATGGATAAAATCCAAAGCCAAAAAAAATTCTAGAGTATTGGATGTCATCCAATTTTTGGAATAAAACATATTAATTAGGTTTGACACTCCAATTTATTTAGTTTTTGATAATGGCCCATCTTTTCAATCTACTAAATTTATAGAATGGGCTTATAAAATTCAAATTACCATCAAGTTCTATTTGAACTACTACCTATAAAATAATAGAGTGGCCAAATCTATAAATAAAAATATGATGGATTCCATCAAGAATTTACCACAATATAAAATATGAGAATGACATATGTTGTTGAAGTATGCACTATGGGTAGATAGAACAAGGCATAAGTAAGCCCTCAAGGCTTCACCTTTTCTGCTAGTGTATGGACAACAACTAGTTTTCCCCATTACTCTTTAAATACCAACATACTAGTTCATGCAAGAGTACATGGGTTAATATGAAATAATCAAAACCAGACTAGATGATATAGTCTAGATGAAAGATGCAATAACTGAAGAACTACATAACTGCAATAAATACTAAGACATTTTCTAAAGGTATTTTGACAAGATATCTAAAATCAAGGATTTCAAAATTTTAGACCTAGTGATTCTATGGAATAAGGAACACAGCAATAAAGGATAGCATGAGTTCACTCTTTTATGGATTTGACCATATCAAATATGTAAAATACTAGGTAAATGTGCATTCTATTTAAAGGAACTCCAAGGTAATGACCTCACTTTTCCAGTCAATGGATAGTTTTTGAATCAATATTTCATGGTTGTTCTAACTAAACATGTTTCTAAATGACCATAAGTAGAAAGGTGGATGTAGGACTAGATTATATATCCTATTTTTTAGAGTACATTACCTATTTTATAGAATATATTTCTTGCTTTCTAGGTTAATATTTTCTATTTTCCTAGATTAGTGTTTCCTACTTTCTACATTTTATTTTGGGTAGATTAGTTGTTCTAATTTCTAGATTAGTTTTTTTTAAATTGTAGAACATACCAACCAATTTCATATGTTGTATTTATAAGATACTTACCAAAATAAATGGGATACTATTAAAGGAATCATAGTTGGTATTCACAAGGTTTTGTTCTAGAAATACTTAAGCTTATGGGATTAAGGTATGTGTCATAATTAAACTAGGTTCTACTTGGAGTGAATGAGTTTGCTAGGCCTTTGGGATGTAATCAAATATACTCACATAAATTTTATAAATACTTTCCATTTTCAAATATCAGCTACATTATTACATGTTAAAAGTTGAATGAAAGATAATAAACATAGAAATGGATGTATATTGGTAGGGACATATTGATTAAAATAATTTTTACTATACAAACGCCAAACCAATGGTGGTTCCCAACTTTTCTTATATCTATGTTTTAAAAAACAATTATCATGCAAACTTATAAAAGATGGGTCTTTCAAGTAATCCCTATAGGGGCTATAAATTCTTGGTTATAAGTATAACAAGGCTTAAAGTGGAATCATAGGTATCTTTGTCTGGGATATGGACACTTTGGATGGTATCAAAGTAATGCCGATGCTTCCCTTACTATTTGGTTAAAAATATGAAGTTAAAATGAAACCTACAATGTTTATTTAAGAATTTGTCAAAAATATCATAACAAGGGGAAATGAATTTCATAAACTCACACATAGATCCAAGGAATGTAAAGGGTTATAATGTTTCATGAAGAAGTAGGAGTATTTTTTTAGGGACTAGTTTACTTATTATTTTCTTGTCATGGATAAATTTATGCTATAAGGCATTGCCAAAATTTTGGACTCTCAAAAACTTAAAAGTATTTATTCATTGAGTCATTATTTTTTGTGCTCACACACTCTCCATTTTATGAAATTAAATAAGGACCCACTATTGTTTAAATATATTTATTCAAGATCGTATAAGCCTTATAGATTCATGACATTGGTTTTAATATTCAAAATTAAAAGGTTGTCCTTAATGCCTAAATTTACAAAATTTTGAATAATGAAAATCAAAGCTACAACATTGATTATGATTTATTTTAAACCTTAGATTTTCATAATTATTCTTGGACTAATATAACTAATGTGTCAGGTCCTAGTGTTTCCATGATTTCTTTCATGTTTATAAGACTATTGACAAATAATTAAAAATTATTAACATTCTATACCTACCTTTATTATCCAAGATCTGGACAAGTGGCATGATTACATTAACCAAAACCTTTCAGCCTTAATAAATTTATAAGTGTTTCGAATTCCCTGAGCTCTAAGGTCCTGACAGTTGGCATAATTTTTTTAACTCAAAACCCTATAACATATAATTAGGTTAAAGGTTATAAATTTATTAATTTATAAGACTTCAATAGATGACATTACCATGTTAATCAAAACATACCACCCTTTGACAAAATTTATGTAATTTATCATTAGCTAGGTCACCATGAGTCATCCACATGGTAGAATCATGTTTGGCAGGGAAAATTTTCACTTCAAATATAATTTTAAGTCTTTAAAGTTTATGAACCCCAAGAACACACCACACATTATAATTTCATGAATTCATAACCATAATAATTTAAATCAAAGTTAATCATCTAATGGTATTGAGTTTTGATAGTTTTAAGAGTTTGAAAATTGGCACAATTTCATTAACCCATAACATGTAAGGTTAAAATAAATTCTAATGGCCCCAAGGCCTTGTAATATAATGGTCTTAAGGTTTCAAGCTCTAAGAGTTTGATAATTGGCATAATTTCATTAACCTAGAGTTTCAAAAGATAAATATCAAGTTAATAGCTTAATGGTTTCATGGCTCTGAGGCCTCAAGTCTTCATAGTGATGAGATAACACCACGTGGAAAGATTACATTACCCAGAGGCTTCTTAGGGATGTACATCATTCAAAAATTAAAAAAACCAAGGCCCTGAGCCCTTGATTTCCTTATTCTCAAGATTGCTCCACATGGTCTAATTATTTTAACTTATATCTATGGAACATATAAATCAAGATCATAAGTCTAAATACTTGAGAAAATGAGAAGCAAATAAGTTTCATGATAATGGAGATGCATGGATAGAATAAATTATTTTGATAGCAAAGCAAAAGGTTAGTGAGTGAGAGATTGAAACTTATCTTAAATGAAGTATATATACATACAAAGTTAATGAAAAGTTGTCATATGGAAAACATAAACCCATCAAATCTAATTGAACATTTAAATTTAAAATATGAACAAAATCAAAAGCCATTATTTGTATGGAACTCAAATGAATTATGAATTCAAGGTGCAGACTTTAGGTAATATTTGATAAATTTAAGTAAAGAAATGTCACTTACAAATTAATCAATAAGTGAACATTTCAATTTCAAACTCTCCAGTGACCAAAAGACCAAGTTTTCTTAGTGAATTTATGAAGAGAGTTTAGATAGTTTACAAAATTATTACACAGTTAATATTATTGAAATGTATTCTCCAAAAGCACCACATGTCTAGGTTTATTTTTTATACTCCATTGCTAGAAACATTGAGTATACTGACATAATATTCAACAAGAGTGCCCTAGATTTTAAGTTCTCATACTTTTCAGCCCTCTTGATTGAAATGGATTATGTAGCACCATACTCTTCACAAGATCAACTAACCTAAGAGTAGAATCAATATATTGATGACATATTACTAATAAAGATGATGGGACTTCATCAAGTAATAATGAAACTAGAGGTAATGCCTTGTATCAATTTGACCTGTGATTTTTTTCAATGTTACTTTCTCTTGGAACTATTTACCCCTTATAAAATGGAGAAATAAGATTTCATATACTTTTAGAAGGGTATTTTAGAGATATTTTAAGATCCCCATGTATGACAAGGGAAAGTGAATCTGATCTACAAATCAATTCTAGCTCAAAGAAGATAAATCACACTAGCCCTTCCACTTGTTGATAAATTTAGACAATAAAGATCATGACCAATATGAATTGGATATACCTAACTAAATGGTTTATTACCATGCAATATCACTAGAGAGGGTTCCAAAGACTCTAATTAAGAAATGCCACACAATAACCCTAGCTAAGTCCCATGGTTTCTAGAAAAGTAATAAAAAAGTAAAGTAAATCTAATCTAGTACTCATCAAAGTTTGTGGCATAAATGGGGATAATAAACATGAAAGAAAAAATGTAAATAAGAAGTCTAATCAAGCCAATGTAGAGTTAATCCTAGTGCATAAAAAAATAAGATATTCAGAAGCTAATGAATGAAAATCTATCTACTAATAAAGGGAAGTAAAATTTATAAATACTTACCTTAAAAATGAACCTGTCAAGCCTTAGTCTCTCCCTTAGCCAATGGTGCTTTACAAGAGGTTTTTTGGTTCATAAGGATAACAAAGATAGGTCATCTCTATAATTAAATTACTTATATATTAGCATAGAATGATTTTATATTTCATAGAATTAAAAAATATGATAGATTCATAAAGATAATTGATAGCAGAATAGAATACTGGATAATATAGTAAAGCCACATCAAGGGGGAAACCTCCATAACAATGCACTATTAGTAGAATACTTCACACATGATGATTAAAGACTAATCACTACCTCTTATATATAGTCTACTTAGCTAAGGTTATTCCATAGGATGACCTATCTAAGAACATAGAGAAATGTAACAAGTAAATAGAAGAGATATGTAAGCCCAAGTCAGCCACACATATCCCTAGACACACCAATGGTTAAGGGCATAACAAGCCCTTCCCCTTGAAAACAATATTATCCTCAATTTTATCATAAATCAAGATGTTGTTGCATAAATTATTCATCCTCCCAAGTGGCATCTTCACATGGCAGATTCTTTCATTTGATTAGATATTCTATAATTACTCTAGAATGTAGTTTTTTGGTGCATCATTGAAGGATCACCCCAGGATCAAGAATAACTTTACCTTTCTCATCCAATTCTAGTAATTATTTTTGAATGGTAAATATGTGTCCAATGACTTTCTTCAGGCATGATACATGAAATACTAGATGTATGTGAGTGGATGAAGGAAAATCTAACTTGTAGGCCACACTACCAATTTTTATCAAGATCTGATAATGTCCATAATACTTAGGGGACAACTTGTTATCCTTTTTTGTTGCTTTAATGACATATGTTTATATCACTGTAAGTGAACAAAGACCCAATCACCAATGTCAAAATTCCTCTCACTTCTATGTTGATCTGCTTGTTACTTCATGTGGTTTTGAGCCATAGCTAAATTTTCATGCAAACTTGCAAGGACCTTTTGTTGATGGTGAATATGTTCTTCAACTGCATGAACTTTAGGATGGACCTTCAAGGTGGAAGTGATGGATAGAGGATTGTATCCATATAGTGCTACAAAAGGAGACATTTTGGAAGAACTATAAACAAAAGTATTATACCACCATTCAGTAAGTGGTAGCCAAAGAACCCATTTATCTTGTTTATCAAAACTAAAACAATAGAGATATCCTTTTAGACATTTGTTGAATACCTCAATTTATCCATCAGAATGAGGATGATAGGATGAACTATGAGCCAATTGAGTTCCTAAACATGTAAATAATCTAGTAAAAAATTACTAGTAAAAATGGGATCTCTATCACTGATAATGATCTTAGGAGTCCCATGCATTTTTTTAATTGTATTGAGAAAAGAAAAAGCTACTGTACTAGCAAAAAATGGCTAGGATAATGAACAAAAATGAGCATACTTACTAAGATGATCTAAAACAACCATGATAACATTTTAACCATCAGATCTTGGTAACCTTGTAATGAAATATATAGAGACCTCTTCCCAATGGTGGCTAGGGATAGATATAGGCTATAAAAGACCTAGAGTTTTGATGGTTTTGCCTTTATTTTATTGACAGATCATACATTCAGCCACATATTTCTAGACAACCCCCTTGATATGTTCCCAAAAAAAATATCGCTTGATCCTATGATAGGTTTTTAAAAATCTTGAATGACCCCTAATTGGAGTTGCATGAAGTTATTGAAGGATTTTTGTTTAATAAGAGAATTCTTACATAGATACAATCTATTTTTGTACCATAATTCATTACCTTTCCATGTGATTTTTTCAAATCCATCTAAACCCTACTGAAGATTTTGAATCAAATCATGATTAGTACTACCATGTTCCCATTCTGATCATGCTTACTCTATCCAATCTACCTATAAAATGGTTCTGGCACATAACAATGCCTCAACTGATTCATCTTTTCTAGATAGTGCATCTACCACCACATTATCCTTGCCTTTTTTGTAGACTATTTCAAAATCATAGCCTAGCATCTTAGTTACCCATTTCTATTGTTCTTCAGATGATAAACTTTGTTCTAAAAAAATATTTAAGACTATCATAATTAATTTTTACCTGAAAGTGACGACCCATCAAATAAGGTCCCCATTGTTTGACTGCATGCAAAATGGACATCATTTTCCTTCTCATAGATGGGCTTGTGTTGATTTTTACCCTTGAGTTGATGAATTTTAAATGCCAGTGGTCTACCTTCTTCCATGAGTACAACACCCATACCATACCCAGATGCATCACATTCAACCACAAAAGTCTTAAAAAACTAGGAGTGGCCAATAATGGAGTAGTGCACATAGCCAATTTCAATTGTTCAAATGCTTGGGTAGCTACATTAGTCCACTAAAAGGAGTCTTTATTTAACAAAGAGGTAAGTGGGGCTATAATATTACCATAATTTTTGACAAATCTATGGTAATAACTAATAAGTTTCAAAAATTCTCAAAGTTACTTGAGTGTCTTAGGAATTGGCCAGTCTACCATTGCTTGGATTTTTTTAAGATCCACTTTCAATCCTTCATAATATACCAAATGACCCAAATATTCAACCTCACCAACCCTAAAAGTATATTTGGAAGGTTTAGCATACAATTGATTTTTCTCCCAAATGGAGAGTACCTATTTCACATATTGCAAATGGTCTACCCAATTTTTACTATAAATGAGGATATCATCAAAGAATACCAAAACAAATTTCCTCAAAATTTGGCTTAAAAAAATATTTATAAAACTCTAAATAGTAGATGGTGCATTTGTTAGGCCAAAAGGCATAACCAAAAACTCATGATGGACCTCATGAGTCTTGAAAGTAGTTTTGGGTATGTCTTCATCATAGATCCTAATTTGATGATACCCAAAACATATATATAACTTGGTAAAATAAATATCACCATTTAATTCATCTATAAAATCATCAATGACAAGAACTGGAAACTTATCTTTGATAGTGTACTTGTTGAGTTCTCTATAGTTAGGGCACATCCTCCAAGTGTCATCTTTCTTTCTCACCATGAAAAATGGTGATGACTATTTGCTTTGGCTAAGGTGAATGATTCTTCCATCCAACATCTCTTGTACCATCTTTTCAATTTCACCTTTTTGGACATAGGGATACCTATATGGCCTAATGTTGGGTGGTGTACTACTAAGAATAAGTGTCATGACATGATCATGAATGTGGATAGGTGGAAGTCCTTTTGGTAGGTCTCTAAAAATAATAGAATGAGCATAAATTATTTATTACAGATCAAGAGGTGGAGATGGCTAAGTTGGATATACTTCCATAGAAAATAAGTGGGCTATAAACCCTTAGCACCCTTATGGAGAATCTTTGTCATTTGATGGGAGCTAACAATTTGGGGAGATTTAGCTTTTAATCCTCTTAGCTCAAATGTATTTTATTAAAAATGAAAACACATGAATAATTCTTAAAAATTCATCTCAATAGTTCCCAAAGTGGTGAGCCACTGGACTCCTAAAACAATATCAGCTCCACCCATCAAAATAGAAAATATAGGAGAATCCAATAAGTAGTCTCCCATGACCAACTTAATACTATGACATTTTCTTGAATAGCTAATAGTAAAACCATATGCAATCATAACCAAAGACTCTAGAGCTAGATAAATGAGATAGTTCAAATGAGCAGCCAACTTATTATGGATGAAATTATGTGTGCTCCTAGACTCAATAAAGACAGTGACCTTCTATTTCTTAAGAAAACCCATCACCTGAAGAGTTTGGGGAGTACTAATCCCTGATAGGGCATGGCATGAAATATTAGGCTGAGAGTCTTTAGATTCTTCCTCAAGAACTTCTACATTCACATCATGTACTTATACATCCTCTTCATCATCATTGGCACCTTCAATGTAGAATAACTTCTTCTCAGCATAATGATGGTCTTTGCTCCATTTGTTGTCACAACCACAACATAATCCTTTGGCTCACTTCTTAATTTTTCATTGTGTTAATCTGGTGGACTATGGAAATGATGGTGCTGGAAAGTTACAATCATGACTAATAGTGAATGTTTTCATTTTGACCATCTCTTTTTCTTCTATCACACATGCCTTAAGGATAACTTCTAGTATAGATTGTGGGCTAAACATTCTAAATTTGTATTGGATGCTATCTTTGAGGCCACCAAAAAAAAGATCTATCAATTTTTTCTCAGTGATAGTTTCCACCCTTAAGGAGAGATTTTTAAATTGATGAATATAATACTTCATAGGTCATGTTTTCTATAGGTTAGATAATTGGCTAAAATAGTTCTTAGAGACATTATTCTGATAATGAGATGTCAAATACTTAGTAAAAATAGTCCATGTAATAGAAGCGCCATTATTTTTATTTTGAGCATATAACTAGTGATACCAAATGAATTGCTCAGGTTCCATATACAAGGATGCCACTATCACCCTCTGAGAACTAGAGGTTTGATGCAGCTCAAATAAACTCTCAGTTTGTTTAATCTAAGTGAGAGGATCCTTATCATCAAACTTACGCATGTCCACTTTTGGCAACATCAATTTCATACCAGTATGGGAGTTGTTGAGAGGAGTATTTGAATGTTGAAATGGAGGATTATTAGGTTGAAACTAAGATGTGAGGGTAGCCAATTACAGAGTGATATGCTACAATTCATTAATCTCTTTGTACATCCCTAAAACATTATCTTGGATTGCAACAAAGTCATCATTCCTCACCAAATTTTTTATGTCCTCTTGAAGCTAAGAAATCATCAAATCTAAAGTTCCATATTCTATGTCATCAATAGTTGGAGTCTTAGGAGTTTTTGGTGTGCCTTTTCTTCCCTGAGTTGAAGGACCTTACATAAACAAACCCTAGGAGGGTTTTAAACCCCCAAAAAAGTGTATCGATAGAATACACTGTTGTGATCATCTCACTGAGATGAATCCAATGACTGTAAGTGTGCAAGGGGAAAACAATTATAAAATTATTTATTTATTTATAAATATATTTTTTCAAAAAAGCATTTCAAGAAATACTATGCTGACAAAAAAAATTAATTCTTCTTGGATTGCAAGTTATGTTTTTTCACTTTCACTACTCCCAAAAGCCACGCCTCACCAGATCCAAAAATAAAACATCGTTGGAAATATGTCCAAATCAAAGCTCTAATACCACTTGTAATGAAATTACTTAGATATTCACATAGAATAATTTTATATTTCATATAATAAGAAAATATGAGAGATTCACAATGATAATTGATAGTAGAATAGAATATAGAAAAGCCATTTCAAGTGGAAACCTCCACAACAATGCACTATTAGTAGAATACTTCACACATGATGATTAAATACTAACCACTACCTCCTATATATAGTCTACTTATCTAAAGTTATTTCATAGGCCAACCTATCTAAGAACATAGAGAAATGTAATGAGTAAATAAAAGAGGTATGTAAGCCCAAGTCGGCCACATATATCCCTAGACACACCAATGGTTAAGGGCATAACAAGCTCTAGGCTACATGACTTATCCTATGCATCCAAAATACTTTTCCAATAAGACATGATTCTTCTCTCCAATTTAAGTATGAAAGCTTAAACAATGAATCCTCAAGTAGAATGGTAGATAAGCATGTGCACAAATAAATGATTATATCTATCTCTCTCTAATAAAAATGGTGAAAATGATATGTTTATATATCTAGATCTAACCCTAAAACCTTCTAAAGTTTTAGCCAACATGGTCATCTCAATTAACCCATCTATTTAATAAATAAAGTAGTTAGGCCACAAACTAGGTTAGTTGGGCTGGTCTAGTTCCATAATGTGCTCATTTTTAAGAACAAGGTTGGCCCATGTGAATTTATTTGGTAAATGATAAAAACATATTTTGGCTTAGGTAGGACCTATTTGAGGTGGTGAATTTATTGGAGGAATGTGTAAGGTAGGTGTCAAATATTAGGGATATATAAGAGAGGTTTGTATTAGTTGCAAGTGGTGGTATAAGGAAAAATAATCTTGTGAAACACCAATGGTCTGACCACCCCTTTCCCAGTGCACCTTTTAAGGCATGCACTTAGAAAGATTGTGACTCAATTATTTCTTATAAGACATAATGCATTAGTATTTGATAAAGTTTTAAAATATAATGTGTATACATATGCCTCACTCAAAACTCATCATGTGTCATGCAATTACAACACAAGATGGTGCTTCAAGAAAAGAACATTACAACACAATGTTAAACTAAGAAAATTATAGTAAGAATCAGTTAAGATAAATAAAATTATAGAATTAAAAAATACATACCTTTAATTACCTTAGTGTAATAGAGTAGGAAGCAAGTGAGTGAAATATGAAGGTGTCTAATACAGGGAACATTAGGTGAACCTATAAAATAATCAAAAATTCAATTTTTTTACTATATACATGTAATATGTAAAAAAATTATCTATGACATCAGTATTCCATAATATATTTTGGCTTATAAAAAGAGCTAGTAGAAACAAAGTAATGATTAAAAAAATGGAATCTGTTGGTAAATGATTGATAGGTAAATTTTTTTGAATAGTAACTATAAATAGGATAAAACTTAATTCATTTATTATTTTTACTATTTTGAGAAAATATTGCTTTAAGATACCTAGTTGAGCCCTAAGAGCGACCATCAAGTTTTGATGTGGAGGATGCCTAGAAGTCATAACCAATGTAGTTCAGGTAAGTGGTATGTTAATTTCAAAAAAATTGGTGATTTTAATTGAAATTAAGCTAGATATATAAAATTAGATGCTAGGTAAAATGTAGGTATGGAAAATAACCCTAGGAAAATTTTAAGTTGATTAGGGTTGTAACATCCTCGTTGGGATTTACTAAAATAATGTAATATATATATATATATATATATATATATATATATATATATATATATATATATATATATATATATATATATATATATATATATATATATATATATATATATTCCTTCATTATATTTCACCACGAGAATATAATTAGTGATATTTAGCATACTAATAAGTATGATAAACATAAATTAAACATGTAAATTTAATAGATACTAATCATTAGCATTACATGAAACAAAATATAACTACATAAGGAAAGTAATTACATATAATCTAACCATGGATGGTACAATAATATATCCACTATTGTTAATGTACATGTAAAATTAATTAAAATATCCATTAAGCATAATTTTTCATTAATAATTACAATATTAGATACAATGCTCCATAGAACACGAGTCTCTTGAACTATAGTATCTCTAATAATCTTAAGTTTAGTCTCCAATAACTAATACTATGGTGAGAGAGAACATCATCAAAATGCTTTTACACACCAACCACATACCATTAATCCCCAACACAATCCCCCAAATAGGGAATGGCCTCCCTTCACGAATGGCTAGATAATGATGGTGTGGGAATCTAGAGAGACAAGATAATACCTATGTATTGTAAGATTCTAATACATGATGTATACCATAATGAAAATATTTTGTAACATGATATCATACAAATATGTAAATCATACATATGTAATGACAATGTCTATCTAAACATTAATTTAGTAAAAGTTTTTAAATTACTAATGATCTATAAGATCTATTAAATTCATACACACCACTTGATTGGATTACCTTCATATAACATTGGTGATGCTAAGTAAGCTAGTGAAGTTTGTCTCACTACTTAGTTAATACTAGCAATGTAAGATTTAGTTAACAATATTTTTACCAATAGATTCATGCAATTTTTTATAATAATAGGTATAAAAATAATGCCACTTACAGTAATAATTTTTATGCATACATTCATTTTGTCAAATGTATGTGTGAATCTTTTCTATATTACTTATCATATAAATAATAATCATAACAAGTATGGTTTTAATTCCATATGAGTAAAATACATACTTATACTAAATGTTCTAATTTCTGTAAGTAAATGCAAATGTAATAAAAATAACATTCTCATAACATATATTGCACATACCACACAATTACAACATCAGTAATAATGATTTAAAATACACAATTAACTTATAAACCATTAGCATAAAATTTCATTAATTATATTATACCTATTTGGAGGCTTTATGCATATAATTAAAGCACCATATCCTTTAGGTTTTTATGAATTTATTACTTAATCAAAAAATATAACTATAGGTATGCATCTAATATATTCATACTAGCTATATATGTGTATGTGGACCTAAGTTCACATATAGATATATAATATACATTTATACATTTTTCATAATATATATATCTTTTTTATATCATGCTATGGTATTTTCCCATTCATTTTACGACTATATAATTCAATAACTTTCCATGAATAAGCATTTAAATCTAAATAGGGTGTCAACATTTCCTAAAGCCTGAATTAGATTCACAAATTTCAACATAAAAGATATTATTTAATTATGATCAAAATCATCCCAAAATAGTTAACCTATTTTTCCTTTAATAAAATCCTTATAATAAATATGTATAAAATAAAATAGATTGAAATAAACCAATCAACCATCTAGTCCTAAACTTAAACTTAGTTATTAATAGAGGTTTTATACTCTTTTAAAATTTCCATCTATATCTATCAAATAAAATTGGTACCAAAAAAAATTCCTTGAGATTCTTATACTTATCAGAATGAGACATAATGTTTTTTTAAGTGTTTGAATAATATGACCCGTTTTACATATATTCACTCAAACTTGACACAATCAATGTCTTATTAGAAGAGCTTATAAGTTTAGAAACTCAAATTACTTTATAGGTTTTGAAATGGAAACTTAACTTATATATTTTCTCTCATAATAACTTCTATGTATACATAGCCTTCAAACTAAAGTTCTTTGCAATGGAAGATGAATATACACCATATATATATATATATATATATATATATATATATATATATATATATATATATATATATATATTCCTTTTTTGAATATTAAACATACACACAATCATAAATTCTCATAATTTGTATATCAAAAGTGCACCATTAATTTATGCATATGTTTATGGTGTTCAAGACTTATGTATAAATTCACAAATTCAGAATTTCATTGAATAGCTATATATACTCATGTTATGTGTGTGTGTGTGTGTGTGTGTGTGTGTGTGTGTGTGTGTGTGTGTGTGTGTGTGTCCATTTTTCAAGTATGCATAGTCCTTATATAAATATATGTATATATTCAACTTTTGTATTTCCAAATACATAGACCATATATATGTATATATGTACATATTCAAATAAGAAATGACTTCATTTATTATATAATTATGTTAATTATTTTAGCTTTAAAATTACACAATCGATATACAAACTAAATTGATAGTCTCATATATACAAAAGTTTAATAAATTCGACATTTTTCTTGTATATATATGTTTTACCAAATAAAATATCTACATATATTATGTACTAAACAAATTGATAGTAACATAATCCTATCTTAACCTATTCCAAACATCTTCTTTTGTTTTGACTTAGATATATATTATAATATACTTATGACCAATATAATTTACTTGTGTGTGTGTGTGTGTGTGTGTGTGTGTGTGTGTGTGTGTGTGTGTGTGTGTGTGTGTGTGTGTGTGTGTGTGTGTGTGTGTGTGTGTGTGTGTGTGTATGTCCTATGAAGCATTTAATATATGAAAATATACATCAAAAGTTTCAAAAACTTAGTATAAAACTATATATTGCAAAAAATATCTGCCTAGATTCTTATTCTCAAGCTAAGGCATCACACAGTCTAAGAAACTAAACCATTTAACCCTCATAGTCCTTGTTTATACATAACTAGTTTGTAGTCATAAGATTTAAAGGATAATAGCTTAGTTATATGGATGGCTGAGCCATCTATATGGCAAAGCCTATATCCTCATACAAAATTCAATTTATTTCTAAACCCTAGAAATCAAATCACTCACATAATTATTTAAACAATAGAATAATAAAAACATCACCAACCTTAAGTTACTTCTAATTTCACATTGAATCAAACCAAAATTACTTATTTATATTTCTTTCTTTGCCTTTCTTCTTCTCTTCATCACCTAACCCTTCTCTTCCCATCTTTCCTCTTATCATCTTCTACTTGCCCATCGAGTCTTGCATGCCATCTCTCCCAACTTGCAGTCACCATGCCTAATCCATGTTTTTTCCATTCTAATAGTGACTAAAAACCAATTAAATTCCATTAACAATACTTAAGAAATCCCTAATTTCACTTTATTCAAACTTTCCTCTTTTACTTAGTCATTATTTTATTCATTTCAAATTTGTGCATGTTAATCTATATTACATGATCGAGTACTCTACTCAAAAGTCCACTTTTAATCATTTAAAAAAATGATAACTATACTTATAATCTTAACATAGTCCATGAATGTTTACAAGACTAAACCTAGGTCTTAGGATAGTATTAAGGATAATTCAACCTCCTTCCATAATTATTAAAGGTAATTATCTCTTGTCTTTTTATGGTAATATGACAAACATAATGTCAATTATCTCCTCATATCAAAATGATATACCAAATAATTATTTATTTCAATCATAATAAGATAATAATTTGTGTTATTACTAGTTTATATATGATATCTATGTCTTTCATATTCTCAATAGCTTAAGGTGTATATTGATATTCCCGAATATAAATAATAACAAGCTTAATGTTCTAAAACATTACAAAGATATTTTGTTATTCTATATATAATAGTACTAGATATCATCTATATAGATTTACATTTTATAATCATAAACAAATATAAGTGAAGCAACCTATATAATCATATTGCAACATTATACACTAATTCCATGTAAATATACATAATGCAATAACATACAATATTTATTCCATATTTATGTACTAACATTTACTAAGATGTAAACTCTAATATTTAACTACAATTAACTTTAAAAGCATACTAACTATAAATTTCCAATCACATAATACATATAACATATAAAATCTAATATGGTATGTGTATGGGTTTAACAATTTCTCTATCATCTTTCACCATCTCACATCACCCTCTCTGATAATGCTCTGTTTCTACCATGATCTGAGGGATGAACTCTCCATTAAAATCATGAAAATAATTTAGTTAGCCTAATACATTATGATATATATCATAAAAAAATTCTATAACAATTATTAACATAATCATAATGTACAAAATTCAAGATATAGCTAGCATGAAATCATGAAATACAAGTAACATACAACTAAACTATATCAACACATGACTTATAATTTAGTTAAAAACTAATAAATTAATTTAACAACCATAATAATCCATAGATAATTAGGTAAATTAGTTTAGTGATAAATCAAGATGTAACACCCTTTCCCCTAAAGTTGGTCATCATCCCAATGACATTTATTCAAGAAATAGTTATAAATAAAAAACATTATTTAGCAGATAAATAACATAGTATGAAGCATGAAATAAAGAAAAAAAATGTGGAAATAGCCTATAGAACTCATCATAGTCCTCCCAAGTAACACTATCCTCAAATTATTAGTCTTATAAAACCTTGCAATATGACACTTCTCTATTATGAAAATGAAGTTTATGAGTGTAATTACTCTTATTGGTTCTATCGTGACAATCCTAGGATCTAGAACCTGCAAAGCATTCCAATATAACACATATGAAGAATCATCTATATGCATTTTAAGATAAGATACATGGAATAATTTATGTATTAGATCTAGGGATAGTGGAAATGCAAGCCTATATTCTATAATAATGACCACTTATAAAATCTTGAAGAGTCCCACATATCTAAAAGTTTTGTTGATTTCCTAAATGTATTCAAGCTTTTTTGTAGCTTAACTTGTAAGAATACATTATCACCTACTAAAAAGTATCTAGTTATTCTCTTTATATCATCATATCTCTTTTGCCTATCATTGGCCTTGGCCAATCTCTACCTAGTTTTTATGACTTGATCGTCTGTTTTTGAAAGAATCTCAGTCCCAAAGACTACCCTATCTTCCAACCTATCCCAACTGATTGGTGTCCTGCACCTTCTTCCATAAAGTGCTTCAAATGGTGCCATTTTCAAAGCTGATTGGTATGAGTTATTATAGGAAAACTAAACCAATGGATGGTATTATTCTCATTTGTATTTATGATCTATGAAATAATACATACAAAGAAGATCCTCTAACACTTGATTAACTCACTTAGTTTGATCATCAGTCTATTTGATATGCAGTACTAAAGTTTAGTTACATACCCAAAGATGAGTTTAGATTTAACCAAAACCTATAAGTCATTCTTGGATCATGATATAATATGATCTTCTCTAAAAATCCATGCAATCGATACAATTCCTTTATGAATATCTTCTCAAGAATTGGTGCATCATCTATCAAATTGCCTAGTATAAAATATGCTACATTTGTTAGTTTATCAACTACAACCAAGATCATATCATACCTATTATATGACAATGGTAATACTTGGAAAAATTCCATATTGATCATATGCCATTTCCATTTTGGTATGTCATGTGGATATAACAATCCAACTGGATGCACATGTTTAACTTTCACTCACTGACACTATAGACAACATGACACAAAGTAAACTATATCTTTCTTGATTCCCTTATAGAAATAAAGTGGTCTAATTTATGCCATGATCTTGGTTACTCCTAGATTTCCTAAATATGGGGCATTTTTAAATTCATTTAGCATAGTGGTTCTTAGATCTCTGATCTGGTATATACATCCTTTCATTGTATCACAAAAGACCATCATTTTATAATATGTATCATTTATAACTAGGATTATGAGTATTCTAATACAAAGCTTTCCTATTTTGATCATAGAATTTATATCCTAGTGAGAATTTGATTACATGATCTATTAAAGTAATCCTAATAGTAGGCATAACTACTATGTACCTTATATGACTTAAAGCATCAATAATTCTATTTAATTTGCCTTTGGTGTAATAGATATCAAAGTCATAGTAAAAAAAAACTCTAACCAACATCTCTAACAAGCATTAAAATTTAGTTGGGTAAGGATGTATTTGAGTCCCAAGTTATTAGTCTTGAGCTCAAATGGTTTTCCCAACAAATAATGTTTCCAAACTTGAAATCATGAATAATTACTACAAGTTCAAGATCATGAGGGGCATAATTCACCTCATAAGGCTTCATCTTCCTTGAATCATAAGCTACCACTACACCATCCTACATAATGACTCCTATTTCATCCTTAGATTTATCTATGATCATTTAAAATTGACCATTTGGATGAGGAACTATTAGCACTGGTGCTAAAGTAAGCCTTATTTTCAATTATTAAAAAACTTCTTTATACTTATCTAACTAGGTAAAACTTTGATTCTTACATTACAGAGAGGTAATCAGATTAGCTATCTTGGAAATTTCTAAAATTAATTTCCTACAATAGCCTACTAATCCCATGAAACTCCTTACCTTGTGGACATTCCTTGGTGTCAACCACTCAATAATGGATCTTATCTAAGTTGAATCAGTGAAAATGTCATCCATTGAGATAATATGTCCTAGATATTTCACTTTCTTTTGGAAAAATACACACTTGGACAATTTTCCATACAATTTGTGCTTTCTTAGACATTACAAAACCAACTCCTAATATTGAAGATGCTCTTCTTCATCCTTAGAATATATAATAATATCTTCTAAAAGTAACAAAACAAAATGATCTAGGTAATCTCTAAACACATTGTTCATGAGATTCATGAATGTTGTAGGTGCATTCATCAATCCAAATGGTAACATTGTAAACTCATAATGCCCATAACAAGTTATAAATACCATCTTTATAATATCCTCATATTTTATTCTTAACTGATGATATCCATCTCTAATATCAATATTAGAAAAGACCATTTCTCCTCGCATCTGATTACAAATATCATCTATTTGAGGTAGAAGATACCTATTTTTTATGGTCAATTTATTCAACATTCTATAATCAGTACAAAGTCAAAGAGTTTTATCCTTCTTGATGAAGATAGATGGTACACCTCATGGTGATACACTTGATTTGATCAACCCTTTGGATAATAAATCCTAAATTTGTGCCTTTAATTCAACTAATTTAGTGCTTGTCATTCTATATGGTGCCTTAGATTGAGGTTCTGATCCTCATTTGATATCAATAGAGAAATAAAACTATCGTTCAGGAGGAAATCCTGACAATTCCTCTAGAAAAAACATCACATAAATTTCTAAGGAAAAGATAATATTCAATCGATGGTTTGTTAATTTCCTCGCTTTCATTTATATTAATGATAAATGTTTGACACCCTTTTCCTTGGGCTTTCCTAAGTCATATTTTAGAAATCTACCTAAGCCTTAACGCTCTGTTATTACCCTAAGTTAATGTCTAATTTATAGAATCATTTAAACACTCAACCTTTTTTAGATAATAGTCAACCTTGGCCTTATGCTTTGCAAGTCAGTTAACTCCTAGGATCACATCATATGACCCTAGTGTTTATACATAAATATCCACTAATGTTGTGAATTTAGGTAACCTAATTTATGCTTTTACTAGACCCTTGTCAACTTGGACTTTATAATAATTCCCATATTGTATCGACCATGCATTTTCCACTATTCTAGCCTTTCTAGGTAATTTTTATATTTCTAAGAGATATAAAACATTTCATATCCCATGTATCTATCAAAATGGAAACTAGATGTTTAAACAAAATACTTGATAGTTGTATGGGTGAATCTTAGAATTTGGTGTACCAATTATTAACTACCATATGAATACATTAATGAAAATTTCATTGTTAAAGGGTAAAACCTTTATTCTTTAACTTATCTTGGGTACATTCACATGAAAAATGGTCACCTCCATAGACGAAGCAATATCCTGGTGGTCCCTTCCTATCAGACTATTGATTTCCCTTAAAACCTCCTTTGGAACTATTACCTAGTTTGTTACTACTTGAACCACTATTGAATCTAGTATTTTTCATCTTAAACTAACTCTTGGAGTCTCCACTCCTACTCTTCCAATTCTTATTTTTTAAATTTGGCTTATAACTTCCAAACTTTTTCTTAAACTTTTCCCTGAAATAAGCAATAGATTTCAACTTTTAATCCTATTTGACTGCTTTCTCATAGACTTGGTCCATGTTATATGGTCTATGAACATCCACCTCTCCACCAATATGGGGTTTTAATAACGTGATGAGTTTTTTAATTGTGAACCTCTCATCTACCTAATATTGAGGTACACATTTTAAAAGTTTGGTGAACTATTCCTATTAATCATTCACCATCAAGTCTCTTTTCTTTAGATTATGAAAATATGCAAGATTTTATTCAAAATATAATTGTGGAAGCCACCATGATCTGAATAGTGTCACAAAATACTCATAAGTAGTGGTGATCGAGTTTAGATTCATTTTTAACTTCTTATTGAGCCACCATGTAGTTGATTCTCTAACCAATTGATATGCTCTCCAAATGTATTTGGTGACCTCAAAGCAGTTTCTAATATTGAAATACTTATCCATTTTATTCAACCTTGCTTCAACTCTATCTCACATAATGGTTCCATCAAACTTAGGTGGATTCACCTTTTTCATATGCCTAGCCAATTTCATGGCTACACATGCTCTTGTGTCCTGAGACACATCCTAATGTCTCTAATCTTGAGTAATTTACTACTAAATATTATGCTCTTTAATCTCATCCTAATGGTATTCCTCATCATATCCATGAATTTCCTATTTTAGGGCCACAATTTTGTCCCTAATCTCATTCATGTTTGAAAGAATCTGATATAACTTTTTTTCTTGTTCAGTGGCAAATTGGTTAGGATCAAATGGAGGGTTATTGTCATTGACATTAAAAGGACCATCTATAAATGATCTTGATCACACCATTCTTCTTTCTAATATCAGAAGAATACAAAATTTTTAGTGGACTCATTAATTCCTAGAGTTTGAGCTATAACTCTAATACCATAATGTAATATGCCCACTAAGATTACTAGAATAACATATTTTTTAAAATTATATTCCACTTACTCGATTATATTTTTACACTATTACGTATGATAAAAATAAATTAAACATGTAAATTTAATAGATACTAATCACCAACATAGCATGAAACAAAACATAACTACACAAGGAAATTAATTACATATAATCCAACCACAAATGGTACAATAATAAAACCATTAATATCAATTTACATGTATAATTAACTAAAATATATATCAAGCATAATGTTTCATTAATAAATACAATATTAGATACAATGCTCCATGAAACTTGAGTATCACAAACTCTAGTATCTCTGATAATCTCAAGTGTAGTCTCCAATAAGTACTATTGTGGGGAGGGAAAACATCATTCAAGTGTTTTTCCACACCAATCACATACTATTGATCCACTGCACAATCCCCCAAATAGAGAATGTCCCTCTCTTCATGGATGGGTAGATATTGATAGTGTAGGAATCTAGAGAGACAAGTTAGTACCCATGGGTTGTAAGATTCTAATACATGAAGTGTACCATAAAGAAAATACATTCTAACATGATATCACACAAACATGTAAATCATACATATGTAATGGAAATTTCTATTTGAATATTAATTTGGCCAATTTTTTTAAATAGTTAATGATCTTTAGGATCAATAAAATTCTTACACATCACTTGATTAGATTACCTTCATCTGACATTGGTGATGTTAAGTAAGCTAGTGAAGTCCATCTCACTGCTAAGTTATTACTAGTAATGAGAGATTTGATTGACAATATTATAATCATCAGATTCATATAGATTATTATCCTAGTAGGTATAAAAACATGCCACTTATAGGAATAATATTTATGCATACATTTAGTCCATAAAACATATGTTTTGACTAATTTTACCCCTAGGTCAAATTAAGTCAACCCCCATTGTAATTTTAAACTTTCATAGGGTCTCCTAGATTGGAAATTGGTCCTGTTATCACCAAATATTACACCATAGAAGAGGGTGCTCAAGTATCTTCTAGATTTTGGAAACATATTAATACTTCCAAGTATGTGGGTGTACCTATGGTGGAAGTAAGCCTCTAGATATAAGGGCTAGCTCCTTGAGTGTATCTTGAAATGCTTATCTCCTAAACTAGTGCTTGATTGTGGGAAAAGAGTTATAAGTTTCCATGAAATGGAGCTGATATAAGAGGTTGATAAATGAATATTATTTTTACATGACCATTATGCTTCTATCACTATGAAACAAGGCATACAAACTAGTTTCATAGTCCTAAAGGATTACAACATGAGTGTTTCAATATACAGGTAATATGTTTGAAGAAACCCAAGGTAAAATGAACCAGAGGGAAAAGTGGACACTCTAAGAAAAATTTCACACTTAAAGGAACATAATGCACTTGACTACACTCTATATGACCAGTTGAAATATAAATTATTGCATGAAGATGAGAGGATAAGGGAAGAAATGATAGAAGATTATCACTTTGCATCACCATACATCACTTTTAACACTTATAAAATTGTTCATGAACTCAAAACTAGACTTTCATAAATGTTAAAAGGAAAAATAAAATGTCATTCCAGTAGGGATTCACCATACATGGTGTGGTATTAGCTTACAAGAGCCAAAATGGCTACTACTTATAGAATTTGATAGAGAAGTTAGAAGATTAAAGTCCAAGAGTCATAAGAACACTTGTCAAAATGAGAGGAGGAGTTATACATGCAAAATAATTAAGTGTAAGATATACCATGTAAGGTTTAATAAGACAAATGGCCCTCAAATGCATGAAACTCCTAAAATGGGGCATAAGAATCTTCATTATTTGCTTAGAAAACTGCCTTCATCATTTGACCCTTTTGGAATGTCCCACAACTAACTATGGAAAAAATTGATGACTATACTAAGGGTGAGGGATTGTATAAATACTCTACCATGAATTTCTTGCATCCCTAATTATCAAGATTCTTTTAGAGATGAGTTATCACTGCTTACATCCCAAATAACTCCTTTTTCACCCACCCCTCACACTTAGAATCAAAATTGGTTTTAGTTCTCCATTAAAATCCATATAAAGTATTTATTTACACATGTAAATACCTCTCATATCCTTAGATTCATCAGGTATACCTTAAAAGGCCTCCCATTTAAAGTTCTCACCCTTCTCACTATCTTGCTCACTATGCTAGTTTTGAATGGCTGAGATGGAGGCACTTTTAGAAACACTAAAGATTTTTAATGTTTCCTAATATGAATATTATAGGATATTAAGTCCTAATACTTCTCCTAAAGTTGATTGCATCTCTTGAAACCTTGTCATACCTGTACAACACCAAAAATAGTCAAGAAAACCTCATTTCCCCTGATCATACAAATAAGGAATACCTCAAGTGAGTAGGAAGGATATATGGATTGTTTTCTATAAGTTAAAAAAATTTCTTGATCCATTTAATGTCATATGTATATCTCTCTTTCTTCATTTTTTCCATCGAGTCACGAATCAGGGTTTTAGAGGGTTTTAGGCTCTTTTTCACCCTTAACCTTTGTTCATAGAGTTGTGACATTAAAATCAAGAACCAATATCATAAAATTATTTATTAGGACACTCTCCAACTTGTATAATATCTTTTATCTCCCATACAAAGTTTCCAATAATATGTGATCATTTCAAATTACCTTATCGAGCTTTGTTTTGCATTCTGCATAGGCCTAATGTGGTTTTAAGCCCAAAAATGGATTTATTATGTTTTATATGCAAGTTATAAGCTTTAACACACCTAATAAATCCTTTAAAACATGTTACAATTCATTTTAGTTCTCACCTAAGGCTAGAAATAAAATTGACCTTCTAGTTGGGCTTTAGGCTTAATTAATACAATATAGGTCTACTTGCACTTTTATCTGTTTGGACCACCCCATTGTGTTTCTAACCCCTATGCATGATTTTAAATGTTTTTTAATGTCTTATCACATCTCTCCATAAATTATTTCAAGGTTTAAATAACCCTTATCTCACTTAGTTATCCTCTTCCTTCAAAGTTTACAAGTTTACACCATAGGGGAGTACCCTCTATTTGAGACAAAACAAAGTGTACTTCCCCTATTGTATTATCAAAAGTGAATATTATAAGGACTTATCCAAGCCACAAGGATTTAATAATTTAATTTTTAACTCTTTTTCATACCCCTATCACCTCCAAATACATTAAAAACTAAGATAAACATGTGTAAACTATTGACTATGTGCATGTTCTGACATATGACTCTAGGATACCTTTGTTGGAGCCTTTCTAAACTCTATTCCATGATATGAGGATATCTTGAGATGCATAAAATCATGATAAATGTTTTCACATCTTTTTAAATTCATAAACCTTGACAAACTCCTCACACATGCCTTGCCTTTCAACTTGACTGGATTGTTGACTATGTATGTATGTTTGGAAGAGGCACATGTAGGTGTTATTGACCAAATTTGACTTTTTAGTCAAACTGGGGAACCTATAGGTAAAAAAATTATTTTATAGGTATATATGTGGTGTAATATAAGTGTCATTTGGTGTATTATATTTCAATTCATGTTAATTAATGTTATACTGGCCTTGGTCAATTAGTTTTTAGGCCCATTTATCGTTTTGGGTCATTTTACGGGTCAAAATAGATGCATTTAATGATTTTTATGATTTTATTGGAAAAAATGAAGGTTATAAAATCTTATCTCATGCCCCATGTGTCCAATTTATTCTTAAGTAACTGACACAACTAAGATATGACAGGTTATGCATTAGAAAAGTCAAATTTTTAAAGGAAAAGGAAGAAAATGGCACTTGTATAGCTTCTTTGGGAAGAGTTCCAGTTGGAAAATGTTTATGTGTGACTATTAATCTCCAAAAAACTCATATACATGCTTTAATTTATTTTGAAGTGTTATTTTCTTCCCAAAACCATTCTTTTCCATTTTGGCTTTCCTAGACATGTAGAAATGACTTTTAGGTTTTTGCTCGATACATCTAGTAAGAAGGGTTTCAAGTAAAATTATATTGGGAGTTTGTTTTAAAATAATATTAATTCATTTACATATAATAATTTTAAATAATTTTCAACTATTCTTTATGAATCATCTGTTTGAAGTTGACTATTTAAATCTACCTACTAATCTATGTAGCCTATATGTTTTGCCTTGGTTTGGATAATTACGTATCAAAAAATTGTTAATATTTGTTATATATGATTTTTAATTACCAATAATATTTTATTTATTCTTGGTTTTAGGTTTAATGGTGTTTGGATAAGATAATAACCTCAGTTTTGTAGACAGGCTCATTTTGAGAGTGACAGACAATTTTGTCACCATTTTCAGATCTTCATGTTTGATAATAGTTGAAGAAGGTTGTGATAGATATGTATATGTTTTAAATTCCCTCCTGATACATTTTTATATTCCAACATTAGTCTCCAAATAAATCTTCATAATTTGCATTCTCATATGCTACACAAATAGTCACTTGTTGTCCCTACCTGCTTTATACTAGGTATTTGCAAGAATCATTTCAAGTTGAAAATGGGGTTTGAAAATTTTATTGAAAATTTTAAAAATAATAATTATTCATCCCAATATCATGTTAATATATCAAGTGACCATGAAAATTAAAATCACACCATACATGTTTCCAACTCACTGTCTTCCTATGTATGAAATATGTATCTACAGGGGTGTTAACAGAGATATAAAAGTACCTATATGGAGAATATTAGATAGATAAAAAATCCTTTGAAGTCATATCATGTTTTTATGAGCATAAAATACTTATTTCAAGTGTGATTTTGGCAAATTGGAAATGGAATTATGATTATGGAAGAGTGATTGTATATTTAGAGACATAGTCCTCAAAAGGGAAAAATAAAGGTCCAACCATGTTTGGGAATTTTCATATTATAAATATGCCTAATCCTTTTAAAAAATATAATGATAATATCATTTATCCCTTGGAATAGATAATAAACCTGTAAAATATGGAAGATAAATGACTTAAGGAGGATAATTGTTGGGAGCTCCAAAATGTACTTTTATACACTAAACTCAGTTAGTGTCATCTACAGACTTTGACCCAAAAAATGACTCCACTTACCAAAAATATAAATTCCAATTATATTTTCATGCTTGAATATTTTTACTAGGTGTGAAAAACACACTAATTACTTAGAAATGGTCATTTACAACCAAGTTATGACCATGATAAGCAGTAAGTGAGAAGTGTGCCTAGGTGAGGTTTCAAAGCCACCAAAGGTGAAGAATATGAATCTAAACCATATAAAATATTTTTGAAAACTTCAAACGAGTCATAATAATAATTTCAAGGCCTAATTATATTCATGAACATCTACATCCAAGGGTCCAATAGACAAGGGTTCATAGTCTCAAGGAGAAGCTCAATTTAGGAACCCAAGTGCATATAAGGGTTATAAGTGAAGTTAACATTATGGGATAGCATATTAACATACTATTAAATTACATGATGACATATATTCACCATTATAAATACATTATAAGATTATATAGACATCTTAAAGCCCTAACATCACCTACAACCCTGTATATGAAGATATAGGTAGTGAGTTAGGAATAGGGTATTCTTGGTGCTAAAAGAGACTATGTTTGGTAAGGTTTGGCATATAAATGTGTAAAAGTGACTTCATAGGAATATATATGTGTTTTTAAACATTATTTAAATATTTTTTCATGACAAAATAATAACAAGGGTCCATTTTTAAGCAAAACACAATCACAATCAATTGTGACTGAGTAGGTAGAGAACATGAGGGATATGTGAAGGGAGTGAAGTGATGAATGGTTTTATAATACATTTTTTAAAGATTTTATGAGTTATATACATACCCAAATATCACAAAATAAGTATATAAGGATCCCAAAGTAAGCACACATAGTCCACACTAGAAATCCATATAGTCGGTTTACTTTCTTAGGAGATAGTTTTGGATTCTATAGGCTTTGAGAGGTCAAATGAGGTTACCAAGAGCTCAAATATTATAGAGGTCATCATAAATAACTATATAATTCTATAAAATTTCAAATTTTCCTATAAAAATAAGAGAAGTACCCTCATTTTGTCTCAAATAGAGGGTACTTTCCCCATGCTTAAACCTGCAACCTTAAAGAATGATGATAAATGGGTGAAATAGAAGCTAAGGAGACCATTAAAATAAGTATGTAAAGTTGGAAAAAATTTAATCCAACATAAAAAAACTTATTTATGAGGAAACCAAATGGATTAATCTAAACTAAAAAGGTTTGAATCAAACCTTATGGGCAAAATTAAGGCCTAGTAGCCAATTTGAGAGCCTTTCACATTTCTAGCCTTAGGTAGGATCTATAACAAGTTGGAACATTTATATGATATATTTTTATATATTTATGAGCCTTTTAAATATATGTAAAACATTAAAAGATTCATTTTGGGTTTTAAAGTGCTAGCATGCCTATTGAACAAGGTCCAAGCCTAACATCTAAAGGGTTATCATCTTCATTTATAAATTTTGAGAAGCTATCAAGATGATTGAAACATATTTATGGGATGGATAAAGATGTGTTAAATCTTTTTGAGGTTAAATAAATCATCAAGAAGCCATTTTTAGCTCATAAAACCACTCAAATATGTAGGAAAGAGGAAAAGGATCTCGATAGGGAAAGATTGGAAGCTTATATATTTCATGATGCTTCACAAGGGGTCCAAATAAGTTTAGAAAAGTTATAAGGGGTATTAAAAAAAAAACTTTTGAAATTTTTTTGAAGGTTGGACATCCAAACTTTATGAACCAACCTTAAGACCAAAAAAGGTCTAAAACCCTTACAAACCCTCTACCAAGACCAGTTTGAAGAAATGGAATTGAATAGTTGATCAAATGGAATATTTTGATCATAAAACCTATTTAAGGTTATAGAGGACTCCCTCATCATCCATCACATTCCAAATACTTGTACAAACCTATATGGATAGAGGCAAAAAAAGGGTTTTCTCACTATTTTGTGTGTTTTTTAGGTTCTATCAAGATTCTAATCATGAAGCAAACATTGGGAGGAAGATATATACTTGGGATAACCCCTCATGTAAATTTAATACTAAAAAAAACTCTTAAGTGCCTTAGCTAGTCAAACTGGCCTAATGGACAAGCTAGGGAGAAATGTGAAAACTTCAAGTGAATGGCCTTTTAAGGTGCCCATGATGATTATAGGGGCGTATAGGGTATTGATAGGTGTCATAAACTTCCTCTCATGGATTTTCATGAGAAAATAAATCCAATTTTGAGGCCAAATGTGTAGGGTGCATGAAAGAGTAATTTTCAAGATAAGAGATGACGATAACTCAATTTTAGAGGTTTTTAGAAGACTAGGCATGCAATCAATGAATGGAAAGTCATGTATAATTTCCATACCTCTTATTTAAATCATTATACCTGATATTATTTAGTTGTGGGATGTTTAAACATGACCAAATCATGAAGGTAGTTTTTTGAGCTAGAATTAGGAGTTTCTTCCCAATTTTCATGAAGTTTATGCCTTGAATTGACACTTGTGCTTCTATACCTTACATGGTTCATCACATATCATTATAAAATGCACAAATAAACCTTAGATCAGCTTGAAATGTGTCTTTGTAACCCTTGTAATTCTCTCTTCTTCTCTCTCTCACAAGTTCTATAAGAACTAGCCATTTTGACATTGTATTAGATGCTCCACATTAGTATGGAAAATCCTTACTCATTTTTATACCTTTTAATTAAAAAAATGACTAAGTTTGACCTCTTTCATGAATATTTATAGTGTGATTTATTTGAATTTTAAATTTGCTTAGTGAAGACTATGGACCCCTTAGCAAGTTGTCACATTCTCTCACCTATTTGTAACTTCTTCTTACGAATGTGATATGGTCTAGGAAATGTCAAATTTAAAATGAGTTAGTCTCTTAATTAATTTCATTCAAGGCCTCTTACCTAGTATTCATAGCTTTTTACATTCACCCATAACCCCCCAATATAACATTAATGAAAGAAGACATAGATTGGAGAGTGTATGTTTAGTTTATATTTTGATTTCAAGTGTAATATGCATATGGTTGGATATCATCAGTAAATTTGGTGTATCACCTCCCTTAGATAGTTTGACTTCAGTTATCTTTCTCCATTTTCACCCCAAAGTTTAGTAGTAGTAGCAATCTAAAGTGGTACATCAAGGGAGCTAGCCATATCTATAGATTCACCTCATTCCTTAGGCTACCCACAAGCCTAAAGGTGATTCCATTATGCAAATTGGATGAAGAGAGCTTTGCATCTCCTCAAAGGGTGAAAGTTCAAGTGACAATAGGTGCATTTGCATGATTTAGGTCTTGTGTCAGTGTTTAAAGAACTCCTTAGAGTGTTATTGACCATTTTAAATTCAATTGGATATTTTCAAGTCATATTCCTCTAATAAAAACATCAATAACACCATCTTTTGTTGAATACTCTTCCACAGTTAGATATAGTTGACTGTGTAGGGGTCTTGTAGGTGAGAATATTCCTAGAAAATATGTCATACAATATATTGTCATTTTGCGATCCATATGAGGTCTTAGGAAACATTTTTGAATATGTATGTGTCTTTATCCACTAGTATTTCATGTATAAGTTAGTGTCATATACTGTAGATACCTACAGTCAACAATAGGTGGTGTTTTGTAACCATGTAAACCTATAAGTATGCCTATTAGGCCAAAAACCTAGTGTTCCAACTTTAATTTGTTCCCTTTGAAGCATTTTAGAGCTTTCCAAATGTTTAGGACTAGTCAAAAATGGGGACATACTCTTCTATTAAAATTTTTGGCATGAAGGTCATTTGATACTCAAACCTTATAGATATCACTATCTAAATCTAGTGAACAAAAGTGCATCTTTGGATTCTCCTAGTAAGAAAACAAATTTAGCACATTACTCAATTCATTTTATAAGTTGTTACCCTAGGATAAGGATATAAGATGAGTAAATTTGAGTTGGTCAATACCTTGTGTTACATCATCAGTCATTAACCCCAAAAGTGTGGAGTGTTCTATTTTTGTGTTTTAGGGAAACTTGTCCCCGAGTTCACATTTAGTCCCTTGGAATGGGTTTCCACTCTTTCTACCAATCCAATGTTCTAAAAATAGTTTTAAATATATTATTAACCTATACAACCCTTTTTGGGATCTCAATACATGTCATACACCTTTAGCTCACACTCTTGGACATGTGTGAAAGCCACCAGGGGGTGTGCATTTACATGTATGCAGGAAGTGAGTAAGAATATGGGAAGTGAGCATGGTAAGTGAGAATTAAATGGATTTTTGACCCTTTTAAATTATATAAATGCATCCTTAAAACTTTTAAGGATTGAGACAAGTTTCAAAACTACCCTTTTAATGTCCTCAGCCTCATGTAGGTATTGATTCAACTATGGTATATAGGTAGTGAATGGAAACATGAGGAATGCACATGGTGTATGAATATCTAAAAAGTATTATATTATATTAAAATATTAAAATGGATTATACAACACTAAAATAATTAAAACAAGATTACTTATCTTTTTTCAAATGCGGTGTTCTCTTCATGACACATGTAGGTGCATTTCCATGGTGTATGACTATGTGGATGACTGAGTTGACTATCATAGTCCCTCCTTTGTCAATTTAAGGGTTTTTAATTTATTTTTAATGATTAAAAAATATGTTAAACACATATTATTATCTTTATCACACATCCATGAGCATTTTCACACTTCAGGACACCATTATAGCAGCTAGGAATAAGCAAAAAGTTGATTGTGTTTCCATATGACTATATGTTTGAATCAAAGCATTAAATTTCAATACCAAGAATTAATGAGGTGGTATATATGACATGAGATACATGGATAACATAATATCACATCCATATGAAGCCCTTTTAGAGAACTAAACCTTTTACAAGTAGTGAAACTGACTACGACCTCACATAGTGACACCTTCTTGTAATTTTGACTATTTGGCCTATGAAATAATTTATAAACAAGAAAAAAATCATGGGAATAATTATAGGAGAGATTAAACATACACTATAAGCAAATTTAGTATCTGAGTTGTACATAATATCTCAAATAAGAGTAAAAACTATAGGGTGTGGGAAATAATAGGAAAAAAAATACAGTCAACCTGTTAGAGATGGTTCATAAAGTATAAGCCAAATTCCTTGAAATACACACACAAAATTTAATCTAACAAAGTTTAATATCACCCCGCAAAGGCATTTTATCTAAAACTTCTCCTATTGGCCATACCAACTAGAAACTTATTGACTAATTTCATGTGTATGATAGAGTGATGGAAGATTAAAATGGTTTCATCTCAATTTTTGAACTTAAAAATCATGTAAATCATGTAAATGAGTCTAAGTAATTTTAATATCCATCACACAACCATATCCCACATGACACTCTCTCTCATAAGTTGTACACCTTTCACACTTCTTCTTCTGGGCCTATTTTCTTGGTTTTCAATTATCACATGCACATTTTCAATTATAAAATTACATTTATAATAGGTACTAACATATTTTATGTTTAATATGATTTTGGAACACATATACATAACTCAAACCTTCCCATTTGTATTTAATGATCATTTATGACCCCCAAGTGACCCAAAATGACATAAGAACTAATTAGACCATAACCAAGGCTAAAATGACATAAAATAATATATAATTAACTATTACACACCCTATAATATTATAGCATACCCATAAATAAGTTTTTGACTATAAGGGGTTGACCCATTTTAACTTTTGGTCAAAATGGTCAATATTCTTGGTGATTCCCCAAGGGTTGTATCCTTGTTATGCCATAACCAATTGCCTAATCCTATCCATTATGATATGGAGTCACCTATACACATTTTTTACAAATAATATGACTTTTAAAACACACCAAACAAAAATTAAGGCACACAAGACAAGACACACTAAAAAGAAACACACGTGTTCAACTAGAACACTTATAAAACACAACAAAACACTTATTATACTATATACAAGCCTTAATATTAAGTTGAAACATCTGATCATACCTCAAATAGGGTAAAAAATAGTCCCCTGGGTGTATTTATCACTCCATGAGGTTAGGCTAGCATGAGGATCATGCTCATCACCAATCACTTGCATATGTAGGTGATCAAGAAGTTTATCATCTTTGGACCTTCTTATGATTGAAAGTGGATTGTTTGAAACCTTCATGAGTTATATTTCATTATCTATAAGAACCTTTATTTGGGATACAACTAATATGATCTATGTCATATCCATTGGATGCTCTCCAAAAAATTGCACATTAGAGTGTATGGTAATTGTCTCATCTTTTTGTTCTTATACAACAATATGTAGATGTTTTGAAGTAAAAATATCCTCCTTTTCATGGTCCAAAAATTATGAATGTCAATTAATATTTGATGGATATCTTTATTATCCTTGAGGCATAACAACTTATGCCTTGACCTCATCTCTATGTTCACAACTCCTTGGGTAGAAACAACATCAATCTCTTTCATGACTGCAGGTCCTTGATTAGTAGAAAGACATTCATCTCAATGTTTTAGAGGCCACTTGACAGCATGATCATTAGTCTCATTAGAAATATCAATATTATACATGCAATCTCTTTGGGAAAAAGGAGACTTACCCAACTTGTCAAATTCTTTTCATATGGTATTGAACTTTTGCCATAGTTCCTCTTCATTCACAACATGAAACACTTCACCATGCTTGGTGAGGCAAACCATGTAATTTTGTTAGAGACATTAACCAAATCAGATGTATACTTATTGAGAGGAGAAACAACATTACCGAGCTTATCAAACTATTGACATATGACATCTAACCTTTGTTATAAGTCATCTTCACCTACCTCATGAGTGTCATTATCAAGGCCAACTTCATCTATGGCAGGTATAAAGATGTCATTCCTCCCCTTATGGTGCTCAATTATATTTATCAACCTATCATCATCATCATCATAGTCATGAATCATATATTTACCTTTAACAACTTGTGAATGTTTGACACTTAACTTAGCTTCTTTAAATGGTTCTTCATACATGATATAAGTACCAAGGTCAGTTTTCTCAAAGTATGCATAAGGATCATACTCATATATATTTACACCATATTCATCCAAGAAAAAATTATAAATTCCTTAAATTTTATAGGCTCCATCATCCACATTACATTCTTCCTTCTCATAGACAACACAATTCATATTAGAACTTGATTCAATGTAGGGCTCAATGTGACACCTTGTGAGAAGCTAAGTTATTATGGTCACCTTGGTTCCATACTATTAGTGGTATAATCATTGGGGGGTGAATTAGTGATGAAATATAATCCAATTAAATCCCCAAATCTTAAACATTAAGCATACATCAACTTTATCAAGCAACATAAACATGAAATCACATGCATCCAAACTATACATAAGAGCATACATCTCATGAACACATCATATATGTAGAAAAACCTCTTGGGGAATAAAACCCACTGAACCCTATAAGATGGATTACAGTCATATAAAAAAATAACCAACATTTATACCAACACCAAATTCTCAAGGAACGTCCATCCCTTAGTTTAGTGAGACACCAATCCCATAAGGAGTTGTTGCCCTTGTCTAGCTAAGCATCCACTACAACTAGACCTTTAAAAAGATTTACCTTGCAAGGAGGAACCAACCCCCTAAGAAACCAAGTACCCACTCATCTACCTAAAAAAATCACTTTGAACACATATTGATTCTATTCAAATGATGATTATCATCTTTGTATGCACTCTTCACCTCTAATTTCTCTCAAGCTACCTCTAGAGCTAACTTGCTCAAACTACCTCTTCTAGGCTCATTAGGTCTAATGACCTATGTGTCCATAAAATTGACCAGATAAATATTTTTGATCTTCCTCACACTCTAATTGTCCTTACTAACTTGTACCTTCTCTTTTAAAGGTTATCTTATTTTCTTAAATCCACACTCGCACAATTGCTTAACTCTCCTCTAAACTATAGAAACCATCACAATTGCTTTCACTCTTTATAGAGTATTAAAGAATATTATCTTCTTGGTTAGACATAAGACTTGAATTAAACCTTAATACTTATATCATGCTACTAAATAGCTCATATTCATTGTCATAGGTCAGCCATAGCATCTATGGGTCACACTTAAGTAGCTACACCTTTCAATTAGGCCTTAGTAGATCTTATAGGTCTCATGGAGATCTATTACCCATTTATCACTTCATCAAGAGAAAAAATAACATAAGATCAATTTAAAATAAATGGTTCCACTCCATATGACCTATAAGACATCTTCAAGTGATGAATCCCACCAAAACCCTCTTCTACTAAAGCACAATTTACTCAAACAATATTTTGTACATTGTAACACCATGAAAGAACAAATAGTTGAATTTAAAGCCTTTTTTAATAATAAATATAGATTGGTGAAACATAAAAAATCCATATATATAATCCTCATGGATTATAAAACACTCTCCAATAGTTATATCATCTTGAAACATCAAAATACTATCAAGAACAACTCAATTACCCATCTCAAGTCACTTGCAGAACATGATCAAACACAAAATTAATTTTTGAGATTAATAAATTTGATGTATGATTATTCAAAACTTATAATAATATACTATAGATTCATATTGAATTACTTTAAAACTTTTATTTTACTACATCAATAAATTCATCCTGGATCAAAATATATTAGCAAACTATTGAGCACTAGTTTTCCCTCATTGATTTGAAAAATCAAATTCCAATGGTCACTATTCAACTGTTAAACATTAGAAACTTTGAACTCATATAATTATTCATATAAACTTTAAAAAAATATTCACCATTAATATCCTTATAAGTATTATGGTCTTTATCTTACAATGCTCATCATTGATCTTCGATTTGAGTTCCCATGATTGTGTTAGTTGGCAGCCCCATGTGCCCTCTAAGCATCTATTGAATTATTGAATTAATATGCACCATTTATATCTATAAAAACATCATGAAATCCATTATAAATTCATATGATAGGTTTCATGCTCATCATTATATCTTCTACCAAAACTCTGTGATTGTGACACATGTCACTAGAACATGCCTTCTGATCATCCTTTGACATATTGACTTAATACACACCATTGATCACTATATATAAAGATAATGTGCTCTACTAGATCATTATTTAGTTAGATCAAAAAATTTCCATTAGATATTTTATTTTATTAAACACTAAACATAGATCTTTGATATCATAAAATTGGCTAAGTATGGGAACTTATTGAACTCTATTTGAGAAGCCAACTTTGCACCTTAATAACTTTTGATACATTCCATGTACATATCTAAAATTTGAACCACATGATCACCTTTGATATGGGAATTAATTAATGTATCAAATTACTCTTGAAACCTTCACACGTGTGAAATATAACATCATCAATCTGCTCACTTACTTTTATATATCAAGATGACTACTTGAGCTTAGTTAGAAATTCATATGATTATTATAATGAATTTTGTTCACTTCCATAAGCACTCTAATCACTCATAACATACCATAGGGTATCTGTAACATTTACATATCATCAATATCATCCACCATATGCCTATCTAATTCAAACACTAACAAACCATACAAGGACACTAAAGCATATTGAAGCACACTTTATCATTGTCATTCTACCACACATGACACCTCATAAAAAACCTTGGTCACCTTGGAGACACCATTGATAAAACTCCAAAATTCTTCCCCTTTATCATTGATGTTAAACACTAATACAAATCACTTTCTCCCCCTTTGACACAATGATAAAGTGGGCTTAACTCCTGATCTTATGGACCTGAAAAGACTTCAAGGACCAATAATAGGAAAGGAACACCTCTAAGAGATGATATAGACCCCCCCCCCCCAAAAAAAAAATTTTTTCATACCTTTTCTTACATTGAGATTATCAAACATGATCCATGACAATACTCTTCTTTGATCATACATAGATTCTATGAATAAAAACATATATGAACATCATAAACTGCATGAACCTATCTTGAAAACATTACGAGGGACTCCCCATAAGTCACCTAAGCTTAGGCACCCTTTAATAACCTTAAAAACATCTCCAACCATGAAGAAATATCACAATTGCCTCCATACCTCTTCTTTGATTTAACTACATAGTCCTCTGATCCTATGACCTGGGTATTTACAAAGCTTCCCTTTTGTTTATGCATGAAGTTTCAATGCATTTTCAAATCACCTGACTTGGTTTTATGAATTCATCATATTAACATGCTTGAGTTCACATATGTAGTAGACTTTTTCATATTTCCACCATGACTGGAACATCTCACATATGCTCCCCCTCACATCATGCAAAAATATTCAAGCCTTTCAAACTATCTGAGTTAGCTCACCCTTTTTATGCAATAGAATATCTTGATAACTCATCATCCTTGATCAAATACCTAGAAACTTCCATTCCTTGCTTGCAGACCTTGCATACACAACTTCATTCTTCACCATATTGACCAACTATACCATCCATCAAAGATTAACCAAACTTTGACTTTAGGATCATTGTTTTTGAAGATATTTTATCATGTTCTTCCACATTAAACCAACACAAATTTTTATGACCTTTCTTATCATTTAACATCAATCAAAGCTCAACTAGTATCCACCATGATTCCTATTGATGACTAGTGTCTCCTTTAAGCCTAGATAGAGACACCCTAACCCATAATGTCCTAGAACAATATGAAACTAGGAGTTTCCCATAATTCCTCATATTCCTTATCCTCATTGGTTATTTGATATTGATTGTTGTTATTCTTCTTTTTAGATTTAAGAGAAGAAACATTCTCATCCAATAGAATATTCTCCTTTTCTTCAAATATTGGATTGACAACATATGGAAAGAACAAAGATTTATGAAATACCTTTTCAATAGAAGAAAGAACCTCATAAATGAGCATTGACAACTAATTTAATTTGCATGAAACTTGCTTAACAACATCAATATATTCTCTTGGATCCATATACACCTTAGAATTAGTCTTAACTAGCACCTTGGTATTTTCTTTGAGCTCAACTTATACTAACTTTTGATTCTCCTTTTATTTCTAGATAGATGATACATTCTCTTGGAATTCATGAACCTTCATATCTAATTCCTCTTTTGCTTCAATAGGCACTCCATCTTGATCTTTTAGCTCAACTGAATTATTTTTCTTTATCTTCACTTCCTTGGGATTCTATACTAATGATTGACCTTTCTTGAGCACTTTGGGATGTCCATGCACCTTCTTATGACTTGAGAGCTTGATTTTACATTATATTGCAATATGACCAACTTGATGATAACAAAAACAAATAACATCATTCATATTTTTATCTTGATGAATATTATGAATCTCAACAAACATACCATCTTGTCTCTTAGGTTAATTATGCTCAAGCTTATTTGTCTTATGTCTCCATACCTAGGTTAGTATTTTCCCATGCATTTTGGGGAAAAATCTAACAATATTTCCCATGTCATGACAATTATATCATAATACACTATCCATACCTCTATCTGACCAACTACTCTTCCTTCTATAGTTTCTTGCCTTATGACCAAACCTATGAGAAACATAACAATGACCATTAAAAGATATTTCATACATCATGGCACTTGGCTGCCTAATGATATTTTATTGTTGATCTTGGTACTAGCATCCTTATTATCTTAAGATGACCTCTCTTTCTCTTTCTCAATCTTGTTTACCTTAACAACAAATTGCTCATGCTCATCCTTCAATGAATCTAGCTTGGTCCTCAATTGAACACTCTCATCCTCTTTAGCTCTCATACTTGAACTTGTAGCCTCTAACTAAATTATGAGAACTTGGATATTCTCCTTATCCCTCTTAGCTTTTTTATCCATGTCATCCTTTAATATATATGCTTACTCTTCAATAATCTTTATAGAATCTAGATTGGACTTCAACTCATTATGTTCACCTTACTTTGAACTCAACTTGGCATTTGTCTCTTCTAGATGAGTCTTGATATGTTTGCATTCTTCCTCTTTTGAACTTAGATTATTATTTTTAACCCTTAATTTATCCTAAAGATATTGTGTGTTCATCTCGTCTTCTTTGACTATATCACTTAATCTCTCAAACTTGGTTTTAAGATGATTTATCATTTCTCTATGTTTTAAGAACTATTTGTTAAACTCTTTAACCCTCATCTCATGTTCATCATCCTTGGAATTAAAATTACTCTTCCTAGTCTCAATGTGACTAATCTATTCTTCAAGACTTATAACCATTGATCTCAGTTTAATATTTTATTTTCTCAATTACTTAGCCATTTTTGTACCTTGGATCACCTTCAAGTGGTTAAAATTGCATAGAAGGTCCTATTTTGATACCAATTATTTGTAGTATAATCATTGGGGGGTGAATTAGTGATGAAATATAATCCAATTTAATTCACAACTCTTAAACATTAAACATAAATTATCTTGATCAAGCAACATAAACATGAAAGAACATGCATCCAAAGTATACATAAGAGCATACATATCATGAACACATCATATATGTGGGAAACCCTCTTGGGGAATAAAAACCACTGAACCCTATAAGATGGACTAAATTCATATATTAAAAAGATCTAATATTTAGACCAACATTGATTGATCAAGGAAAACCCATCCCTTAGTTTAGTGAGACACCAATCCTATAAGGAGATACTGCCCCTATCTAGTTGAGCACCCACTACAACTAGACCTTTAACAAGATTTACCTTTCAAGGAGGAACCAACCCCCTAGGTAACCAAACACCAAATCAACTACCTAAATAAATCACCTTAAACACTTGTTTCTAATCTTTAACTAATGATGATCACCTCTATTTTCACTCTTCACCTCTAATTTCTCTCAAGCTGCCTTTAGGGCTAACTTGTTTGAATTACCTCTTCTAGGCTCATTAGGTCCAATGAACTATGTGTCCTCATACATAAAATTTATTAGATAAAAATGTATGCTTTTCCTCAAACTATAGTGGTCCTTACTAAAATGTACCTTCTATTTCAAAGGTTTCCTTCTTTTCTTGAATCCACACTTGCACAACTACTCAACTCTCCTCTTTGAAATCTAGAAACCATCACATTTGCTTTCACTCTTTATAGAGTATTTAGGAATATTATATTATTAGTCATACATAAAAATTAACTTAACCCTTAATTCTTATATTAAGCTAAGACATATCTCATATTCATTTTCATAGGTTAGTCATACCATCTATGGGTCACACTTAAGAAGCTACACCTTTCGATTAAGCCTTAGTAGCCCTTATAGGTCTCATAGAGATATATTACCCAGTTATCACTTCATCAAGAAAAAAAATTACATAATATCACTTTAAAATACATGGGTCCACTCCATATGATATCTAAGACATCTTTAGGTGATGACTTCTACCAAAATACTCTTCTGTTAAAGCACAATTTACTTAAAAAATATTCTATACACAATAACACCATGAATGAACAAATAGTAAACTTTGAATCCTTTGTTAATACTAAATATGGATTGTTAAAACATCAAAAATCCACATAGATAATCCTCATAGAGTCTAAAACAATCTCTTATACTTATAACACCTTGAAACATCAAAATTCTATCAATAACAACTCAATTATCCATCCTGGGTCACTTGCAGAACATGATCAAATAGATAATAAAATTTGGTGCTTAATAAATTTAATTATATGATAATTAAAAAATTATAACAAGATTATATATATTTACCTTGAAGTCCTTAACAACTTTTATTTTTACTTCATCAAGAAATTCATATTGGATTAAAAAATATTAGTAAAATACTAAGCACTAGTTTTTCCTCATTAATTTGAAAAATCAAACTCCAATGGTCACTATTCAAATGTTAAACATCACAAACTTTGAAATCATATCATTATTATTGGAAAATTTGAAAAAAATACATCATTTATCTCCTTAGAAGTATCCTAGTCTTTATTTTGAAATGCTTACCATTGATCTTGGATATGAGCTCCCACAATTGTGCCACTTGATAGCCTTGCATGCCTTCTGAGCATCCTATTGAATTATTAACTTAATATGCACCATTTATATTTATATAAAAATATAAAATTATATATTGGATCTTCATTTGATAGGTTTCATGATCACCATTAGATCTACTTCTCAAACTCCATGATTGTGACACATGTCACTAGTGCATGCCTTCTAAGCATCCTTTGACATATTAACTTTACATGCACCATTTGTAATTGTATGACAAGATCACATGATCCATTAGATCATTATCTAGTTATATTAAATTATTTATATTATATCTATGATCTGATTAAATCCTAACCATAGATTTTTTATATCACAAAATTGGCTAAGTATGGGAACTTATTTAACTCTCTTTGAGAAGCTAACTTTGCACCTTAATAAATTTTGATACACTCCATATCCAGAAATAAAATTTGAAATAAATGATAAAATTTTATAGGGTAATCCATTAATGTATCAAAATACTACTGAAACCTTCATAGATGTGAAATGTAGTATCATTAATCTACTCACTCAATTTTATCTGTCAAGATGACTACTTGAGCTTAGACATTCATATGACTATTCTAATGAATTTCATTCAATTACATAAACATTATAATCACTCATAACATCCCACATGGTCTATGAAACATTTCCATATAATCAATATCATATACCATCTATTGATCTAAGTCAAACACTGAAGAACCATGCAAGAACATTGAAGCACATTGAAACACACTTTGTCATTATCATTCTAGCACACATGATACCTCATCAACAACATTTTTCACCTTGGAGACATAATTGAAAAACTTCCAACACATAACTTGTTCTAAAGGCCAATAAATACCAATAAATTTAGAGATATCCACCTATCTTGGCTGTAAAGTCCCTTGAAAGGTAGATTACAAAGTGAGTTGGGAGGTCAACAACAACTATGTCTTGAAGGATGGGAAAATTAGGATAATCATGCAAGAAGACATTAAAATTTTTGATCAGCTATATTATTTTATAAATTATACCATCTAATTAGATAACTCATTTTCTATGAGTCTCATATTTTAGGCCTAACTCATCAACTACAACTTTGGGCATGACTGAAGTAGAGTCTCCAATATCAACTATGCAATTGTACACCAATTTGTCACCCACTATGAGAGTGAGGTAGAATGGTGGATGTTTCTCTACTTTAGTATATGATTAAATAATGTTATTATGGAAATTTTAAATGATAAGTTGAATTTGAATTTTATTTGAAGGTGAAGGACTAGTAGGGATAGTGGACAATTGCTTTTACAATAGCTCTTTTTGGCCAAGCATGTGAAAGAAATCCCACAAAGAGATTGATGATTTTGCACTTTTAAAATAATAAAATATGTTTAAGGAAGTATTAATTACCTTATATTTAGTATTTAGAGGCAAAATACTTCTTGAATCTTGAGTAATTGAGAGACCTTGATTATATCTTACCATATTTTGATTAAGAGGAGGTGTAGGTGTGCTTGGAGATGCCTTGCTTGCAACCATACTTTCTTGCCTTGGAGAGAGATTAGATGAACTTGTAGGCATGATATTATCTCCTCATATAGCCTTTATCTTGGACCTTTTATTTTCTACAATATAGGATTCTTGATTGAGTACAAAAGTGTCTTCCACCAAGAAGTTGGTGAGATTTTTTCCATGAGGTTGCTAACCTTCCTTTACTTGCATCATGACTTCATCTTTAGCTGATAGGATAGGAGTGAATCCTCCTTGAAAAATAAAATATTTATCTCCACCTTAATTATCATCCATTAATTTTCTTTATTTCCAATATTCTCCTTGCACTAAGTTACTATGCACTGGTACCATTCTCTTGTATTGGTAGTGAAGTTTGGATTGTAAACATTGGTAGGCCTATTAAATTTAGGCTTGCCTTGACCTCTTCCTCTCCCAAATTGTTGTCCATATTTATACTAATATGGGTATGGATTTTGATAGGCACCTTGTTTCATGTAAACTTTCCTAAGTTGAGATCTTAGCATTTTAATTTTTGCATCTTTATCCATGACATTATCTTCCTTCTTGGGAGTAGATCTAAGCTTGGTATTAGCATTGGGAACTTGGGACACACTTGGAATATTATAAAAATTATAAGATAGTTGAGGTATAAACACTTTATGAGGTAATTTCCTAGGTTAAATAATACCATTTTCATCTTTGATGGTAAGTTCATATGCTTTGGGAAGATTGGAACCACCTATGGATTGAATTATTATAGAAATTTCTATACCAATGGATCTCAAGTAAGTAGGTAAAACAAAACTAGCAAGTGGCCTTATGGGAGGAGGAAATCTATACTAATTATTTTGAAACCTCTCATTGAATTCATGCATTCTTTCATTGGATCCTATTTTTATTACATTGAGCTAATGGATGAGAAGGTATGGTCACTTTCATCTTCAAATCTAGAAGTCAACAACACTCCAAAGTCATCCCATGATGTGATGCATCTACAGATCAAAGTCCTATACCAATCAAGAGCTTTCCCTTTAAGGGATATGTCAAAGAGTCTAATAGAAATATTTTATTTAGTGACATTTTGGAAAATAAAAAAGTTAGAGATATCCCTAATGTGTTCACTAGGTGTAACATGACTCTCACCATTAAAAGTGGGCACACTCTTTATAGCATTAGGAGGAATGGAATCATATGCTTGAAGGTGAATTATATTTTTAATATTAAAGTTATGAAAGGCATGATGCCTATCCATATTTTATTCAAGATATTTAATTTCTTTCACCTCTTCATTTCCTTGGCTAGAAAAATATTCTTGGTCTTCAAAAGGTAGATTAGGATGAGGGTATTGAAATTCAAGAGGAAGTTCAAGATAAATAGGTGGATTAATGGGGTTGAACACTCTACTAGATGATGACATAGTAAGAACCATGAGTTACGAGAATAAGTTTATGAAAAAATAATGGCCTTGAACTAGATTTTACCTTTAATGGAGACACTAAATGCTGAGTAGCACACTAATTTAAATTTGATGTTGTTAAGTTTGGTATTCACCTTGACAAGTTGTCTTGATGATAATGAGTCCCACTGGGCATGCTATAACTATTGTCACAAAATATTTCACCCTAGAAGAGGGCGTTTAAGAATTTTATAAATTTTGAAATATGGGAATACTTATAGGTATGTGGGTGTACTTGTTGGTGTTCTATATTTTCACCCTAGCTGAGTAGAAGATTGTTCAAGTCTTTTACTCAAATCTAGTCCAACATGGGACTAAACCTAGGTTGTGGGTCACCTATCATAGGTTTAGACCTTTAGATAAGGCTATATTACTTATGGATATATCACCTAAACTAAAATTTGACTAGGAAAAGGGAGAGAAAAATGTGTAACAAAGCATGAAAACATGTAAAGGAGTTGATGCACTAGTAATGTAGTTGTTCATCCACTCTATCTGAACATCTAATAAGCACTAATGAGATCATATCTACAACTCCAAATGGTTATTTATGCATAAATATATCATGCAAAGGTTCAAAAAATGATTAAAACCTAAGGGAAGTGATGGAGAGGCCTGATTAAAGGTACTAACCAATCAATATATCCACTTGTTATTTTTAACAAAATGGCATTTAACACTAAACATGACTTGCAAAAAAATATAATCTAGTAGCTAGGTGAGATCAAGACATGAAAAGGGAGATATTTATGCCACATATACAAATCAATCTAATATTAACACACTATACCAGAATGATAAGATTTGAAAAAGAGTCCTTTATTTATCTCAAGGGGTTACAAAGATCAAATCTGGGTAGAGTCTAGTCATGCCCAAGAGAGGAACTACCAAGCTTGTTTTCAAGGCTTAGAATCCTATATTTATATAAAAAGGGATGAGAGAGAGAAGGAACTAAGAAAATAGAAAACATTTAAAGAGTTCCAATTACTCTTCATGGATTAGCATTATCAAGGATGCTGAGTCATTATCTTACTAGGAAGGCATAATTTTAAAGTCTCTACAAAAGAATTTAATGCTCCATTATGCTTATCCAATTTCTATGTCTTCATCTCAGGACTCCATGCCATTTTCACCTGATTTAATGATGAGGATAATTCCTTTATGCCTTGAAATTGATAGAGATGCTTGGTTTGTTTTAAGTGGCTAGATGTACCTATTTGTTGAAAATGTGACCCTATCGATAGGTGAGATTCTTATCCATGATTATATTTATGTTTTTACTAGTTCTAACTTTAACATACATCCATTTCATATATAGAAAACCAATATTATCACATTAGTTTTCACATAGTCATAATATTTATGAAAACTTGTAAACTGCTTGACCTTGCTTCATAAACACTAGTCTATCTTCACCCTTTATATTAAACCCAAAATATTTATTTTACCTATGTGGAGATTTCATGATGATGTTTGGTCCTAAAGTATTCATCCCAACTTGACTTAGATCCATCTTAGATCACATTCAAGCTCAACTCCTTTATATTATCTTTACCTGCGTCCAATAACGTTGTGTTGACCTTCATCAAAATGCCTTGGGTCTTGATCCTACTCATTAGTTGTCAAATGATGACTCAGACCCTTGAATTTTATAACTCTTGTTCACTTCATTGATCTTCCTATGCACAAATTCCCATGAGCCATCAATCTTCTACCAACTAAATGTGCTTGTGCCACTTGTCCTTGACTCATTAGCTACTTGGATTCACTGACCTCTTTGACTCATGCTTGTCATCTGATCTTGATGAGTGATTAAACATGTGCCCTTAGATCTACCTAGGACCCACTTATTGATACCCAATGACTCTTTACCTATCTTAAAATTGACATTAATGTGAACATCATTTGATGTCCATTCAGACATATTTGATTTATAGACTATCAAATTTAAGATTGCATGATTTTTGTCTAATATTTATTTTGACATTAGTGTGAATGTCCTATGTTTTAGGTCTAAATTTAAAAGCCTATAACTTGAAGCGTAAAATTCATGGAGGCACAAAACTTAGAAGAGATGTTCTTGAGGCCAAAAGGAATGAACCCATTTGATTTTTTGGTCTTAGGAACCTTTTATGTAAAGATATAAAATGATCAAGTTAACTAGTATATTCATTCATGCATGATGTTCTAGTTCATTTGGCTAATAATAAGAAACTTAGTAAAATATAATTGAGGAGCCAACTTTGAACATGCATAACTTCTATTGCACTTTGGCAGATGATATGAAACTTAGCACATAAAAACTAGGGACCAAGCTGAACAAACTAATATGATGACTTTTTCTTGAGACTATCACATGTTTAAGATATGGCCTCATAAATATTCTCACTTAGATCTATTTGAGCTTCTTCAAAAATGGCTATGTAAACTTAACATATTTTGCCTTAGAGACCAACTTTGGGTCTTCATATATTTTGATGCACTTTGGTAGATAATCTAAAATTTGGTGCATATGTTCTTGTGACTAATGTGAATAGACCCATATGACCAATTATTTTTAATTCATCTGCACATGGTAATTATGACATCAAAAAAGTGCCTAAGCAAAATTTATGCCAATATACCCAAGTGTCTCAATGAACATAATGAACAACCAAAGGGATCCCATGTATTTCCATAATCATTCCAAATACTTTTGACATCCTATAAGGTCTAAATAACTCTATACATGTCCTCAAAAATTGACCAATTACACTTCAAATGAACTTAAAATGTTTTAAAAGTATTTCAAGTTGCATGATCTTCCTCTTTTATAATTAGATCCTTCTCTCAATCATGAACATTGCTCAGTCCTTGAAAGTTATGTATGTAAGCCAAAAATGGCCAACATATTTGGAAACTTAGTTTGGGATCAAGCCTATTATGCTTGAACTCAGACCATGTACATGAATCTTAGACTCATAACAAATGAGTTCAAGAGACCTCTTGATTTGCAAAGATAATAGACTCTACCAAAACAAAGAAGAAAATAGAACAAAGTAGGAAAACTATCCTAACAAAGTAAATGTGAAAATAAAGAACTTATTTGGAACAAAATATAAACAAACTAATCTAATTAACCATGACAAAATATGATCCACCTAGATTAAAAGGGAAATGCATGAATTCATTCATTATAAAATATGGTACAAGTTGAAAAGTAGGGGGTTTATTGGACATGACCTTTGAAGAGGCACTCTTTTTGCCAATTATTTCTCTTGACATCTCCTAAAATGAGTTATCAATAGCAAACTAATCACCAACAAAGACAAATTCATCTTCTACTTTTGGATCCTTTTCATGCTTCTTGTCAACTACAACCTTGTTAAGTGACATCTCATCTATGTATGGTCCTTGAATGGCCTTTTCCTTCTTATCAACTAATGAAACTTCATATATATCTTCAAATATCTCTAAATATTAAACCCAAGTTGAATCATGATCTTGAATAAGTGAATCTTGATCAAACTTCTCAATAACATGCTCTCTAATGGGAAACATATCTTTAAAAAGATATTCAATATCTTGCAGAGATTTAAGATATAGATACCAATCATTCTTTTGTTCCTCACTTTAATCAACTTGAATAAGATAATTTTGAAAGATATATTGATCCTTCTTATCAAGTATTACAAGTTCATGAAGCTCTTCATGGGGTTCTTCCATATCAAGATCACCCTTTTCCTATATACCTAAGATAACTTCTTCAATATTAGATATAATATCAGTTTCAACTTGTACCTCAAGTGAAGTGTCAATGAAGTTTTATTCATCATACAACTTGAATCATCTTCTTCACATTCTCCAAGATCTTGACCTATAGTTGCAACCTCTTTCTCTATCTCCTATAGAATATGATCCTCTTGAAGAAGGGAGATGGTGGGACGGTGATGAAATTATTTGGTTTGAGAGGGAATATGAAGCATAAAATGTTATTCAAGATCATATTTTGGGATCTTGAGGGAAATGGAATCATTTAGAGAATCTTGAAGAGGAAAATATAAAATTTTGAGAAATTCTATATTATGCTCTTTCTACCTATCCATTACTTCATCAAGGTCTAAACCTTTTTGTATTTATGAACAAATTGAACTTGAGGGATGAGTGGTGAATAAGGGGGAATATAAGAAGGTTTAGCCTATTGAATAGACTCTATACTTGGCATGTGAAGAGATTTTTAATTAGGTTCTTGATTTTAACCAATAATATCCATTGTCACACACTGATTATGGTTAATAACTTCATGAGAATAAGGAATACACGAAGATTGGTAAATAACACAAAGGGGTCTTTGAGATAACTGATTTAAATAATTTTTTTACCTCTCATAAGCCTCTACTTTCTCTAATACAAAATTACAAATCCCAAGCCTCTCCTCTATATCATTAGACACATTTTGAAACTACTCATTCACTTCCTCATATTGGGAATTTGAACCTACTTCTCTTTCATATGATAGTAATTTAAGCTCTATTTAATCCATATTTTCTTATAAACAAGATTTCTCATATGTAACATCATAGCCACATGGGAAAGGTGAAATCTGGTCTTGAGATTGATATGGTTCATAAGGAAGGTAAGATTCATGCTCTTGGTAATAAGGATCATGGAAAACTTGATAAGGCTCATCATATCTTTGATTAAATTCTTGGTAAGTCTGATTAGGCTTATAAAAAAGTTTATATGGATCATGATAGGGCTGATATGATTCATCATAGGGATGATAAAGAGGTATAACATAGAGATTTTATTCATACATAGCCATGGAAACAACATAAGGATAGTGCAATGAAAATGAACTTACTTGGAAACTAGCTAGATTTTTAAAAATAATTTCTTAATCTTAGAATCACCAATTTATTCATGAAGAAAATTGTTGTAGCTACAATTTCAGTAAGACCAGCTCTAATGGGTCCCACTAGGCATGCCAAAACTATTAGTGTTCTAGATTTATACCCTAGTTGAGTATAATATTTTTCAAGTCTTTTACTCAAATCTAGTCCAATAAGGGACTAACCCTAGGTTGTGGGTCACCTATCATAGGGTCAAACCTTGGGATAAGGCTAACTTCCTTCTAGATCTATCACCTAAACTAAAATTTGACTAGGAAAAGGGAGAGAGAAATGGGTAACAAAGCATGAAAACACGTAAAGTAGGTGATGCACTAGTAATGTGGTTGTTCATTTACACTATCTGAACTTTTAACAAATACTAATGATATTAGATCTACAACTCCAAATGGTTGTTTATGCATTAGTATTTGATGCAAAACTTCACCAAATGATCAAAACCTAAGGGAAGTGATGGAAAGACCTAATTCAAGGCACTAACCAGTCAATGTATCCACTTTCCATTTTTAACCAAATGACATTTAACACTAAAAAGGACCTAAAAAAAAATATAATCTAGTAGATAGGTGAGATCATGATTTGACAAGGGAGAGATTTTAACCCCATATATAAATCAATCTGACATTAAAACACTATACCAAAATGATAAGATTTGAAAAAGAGTCCTTTATTTATCTCAAGAGGTTATAAAGATCAAATCTAGGCAGAGTATAGTTATGCCTAAGAGAGGGATTACAAAGCTTAACTTAAAGGCTTAGAATCATATATTTATATAAAAAGGGATGAGAGAGAGAAGGAACTGAGTAGATAGAAAACATTGAATGGTGTCCAACTTCTCCTGATAGATTAACATTTTTGAGGATGTTGAGTCATTATCTTATCAGGAAGGCATAATTTCAAAAGCTTTAAGAAATAATTTAATCCGCCATGATCCTTATCCAACTACCAAGTCTTCATAAAAGGATTTTATGCCATTTTCTCCTAATCTACTGATGATGACAAATCCTTTATGCCTTGAAACTAATAGAGATGCTTGGTTTGTTTTGAGTGGTTGGATGTACCTTTTTATTGAAAATGTCACCCTACTAATATGAAATATGCTTATCCATGATCATATTTATGTCTATACTAATTAAAACTCAAACCTAGGTTCATTTCATAGATATACAACCTTTCTTAGACCATTGGTTTTCATATAGTCATAATATTTATGAAAACTTGCAAATTACTTGACCTTACTTCATAAATGCTAGTAAATGTTTGCCCTTTGTATTAGACCTAAAATATCTATTTTACCTATATCTAGATTTAATGATGATGTTTGGTCTTTAAGTATTCATCTTGACTCAACCTAGATCCATCTTGGATCACATTCAAACTCAGTTCCTTATATTAGTTCTTCTTAGGTCCAATACTATTATATCAACCTTCTTCAAAATTTCCTAGGGCTCGATCCTGCTCATTGGTTGTCAAATGCTAACTCAGACCCTTGACATTTTAACTCTTGTTCCCTTTGTTGATCTTCATATGCATGGATGCCTATGAGACATTGATCTTCTACTAATTGAATGTGCTTGTGCCACTTGTCCTCAATTCATTTGCTACTTAGATTTACGAACCTCTTTGAATCATGATTTCCATTTGATATTGATGAGTGATTAAACATGAGCCCTTATATCAACTTAGGACCCACTAATTAACACCTAATGGTTCTTTACCTATCTTAAAATTGGCATTCATGTGAATGTCATAGACTTTCAAATTTAAGATCTTATGATTTTTATATGATAATTATTTTGACATTATCATGAATTTCCTATGTTTAATGTCCAAATTTTAAATCCTATAACTTGAAGTGCAAAAGTCATGGAGGCATGAAACTTGTAAGAGATGTTCTTAAGGCCAAAAAGAACAAACCCATTTGATCTGCTAGTCTTGGGAGCTGTCTTAGTGAAGATATAAAATGCTCAAGTTGACTGGTATGTTCATTACCACATGAAATCCTAGTTCATTTGGATAAGTATGGGAAACTTAGTGAAATCTAACCGAGGAGCCAAATTTGAACATGCATAACTTCTACTTCACTTTGACAGATGATCTGAAACTTAGTGCATAAAACAAGGGACCAAGATGAACAAAACCATATGATTTATTTTTATTAAGACTTCCACGTGTGTAATAAATGGCCTCATCAATATGATCACTTAACTCTATTTGATCTTTTTCAAAAATGGATAAGTATGGAAAATTAATGGATTTTAATTAAGAGGCTAAATTTGGGTCTTCACATATTTTGATGCACTTTGGCAGATGACCTAAAATTTGGCACATATGTTCTTGGGAATAATATAAATAAACCCATATGAGAAATTTTTATTAACTCATTCACACATGGAAATTATGATGTCAGAAAAGAGCCTACATGATATTTTTACCACTAGACCCAAGTGTGTCAATGAACACAATGAAGAACCAAATGGATCCCATGCATTTCCATAGTCATTCTAAGCACTTTTGACATCCCATATGGTATCTTAAATTCTAGACCTATCCTCAAAATTTAACAAATTACACTTCAAGTAAACTTAAAGTGTTTCAAAAGTCTTGCAAGTTGCATGATCTTCCTCTTTTATCATTGGATCATTCAATCAATCATAAACATTACCCATTCTTTGAAAGCTTTCTATGTAGGCCAAAAAATGACAATAGTACCTATGGTGGAAGTAAACCTTTAGATTTAAGGGCTAGCTCCCTAAATGTATCTTGAAATGGTTATCTCCTAAACTAGTGCTTGCTTGTGGGAAAGAGTTAGAAGTTTGCATTAAATGGACTTACTCTAATAGGGATATACACCAAGATTATTTCCACATGACCATCATACTTCTATCATAATAAAAAAAGGCAAATAAAATATTTTCATAGTCCTAAATGATTCCAACATGAGTGTTTCAATATAGAGGTGAGATGTATGAATAAACCCAAGTTAAAATGAACCATAGGGTAGAATGCACACTTTAATAACAATTGCACACTTAAAGGATCCTAACACACTTTAATAAACTCTATATGACCTATTGAAATAAGAATTATTTCATAAACATGAGAGGATAAGGAAATAAAGGATAAAATATTATCACTTTGCACACTTAAATAATTATTCATGAACTCAAAACTAGACTTGCATTAATGTTCAAAGGCAAAATATAATGTCATTTTAGCATGACTCCTCATTATTTTCTTAAAAAACTATCTTCATCATTTGGCCCTTTTGTAAGTACCACAAATTAATAGGGATAGAATTGATTATTTCATTAAGGGATAGGGTTTGTATACATTATCTACCATGTATTCATTGCATCCCTAATCATAAAGATTATTTTGGATATGAGTTATCACTGCTTGAAATCTAAATAACTCCTCTTTCACTCACCACTCACACTTGATCTCAAAGTTGGTTTCAATTTTCCATGAAAATACATATAGAGGATTAAATGAAACATGTTAAGAACTCCCATATCCTTATATTCATTAGGTAGAGATTAAAAGGCCTCCCAATTGAAGTTATCATCCTTCCACTAGCTTGCTCAATATGCCAATTTTGATTGGATGAGATAAGGCACTTGAAAAAATTATTAAGATTTTCCATGATACTTAAAATTAATATGGTAGGCTGTATTAAGTCCCAATACTTCTCCCAAACTTTATTTCATCTCTTGAAACCTTTTCATACCTACATAACACCAAAAATAGTCAAGAAAACTTCCTTTCTCCCCTATTCGTACAAGTAGGGAATACCTCAATTGAGTGGGAATGATCTATGGAGAGTTTTATATAAGGTCCAAACATTTAAAAATCCATTTCATTTCATTTTTATAGTTCTCTTTCTTCATTTTCTCCATCAAGTCATGAATCAGGGTTTTGGAGGATTTTATGCTCTTTTTCACCCTTAGCCTATGTTCATAGAGTTATGACATTAAAATCAAGAATCAATCTCAAAAATATTCTTGATCAGGATCCTCTCAAACTTTTCTAATCTCCTTTATCTCCCATGCAAAGTTTCCAAGAAGATGTGAGCATTTAAAATTGCCTTATCGAGCTTTATTCTTCATTTTGCACATGCCTAATGTGGTTTTAGGCCCTAAAATGGTCTTGTGTTTTATCTAAAAGGTATAAAATTTAACACAACTTATAACTCCCTACCAAAATGTTCCAATTCATTATAGTTCTCACCTAAGTCTAGAAATGAAATTGACCCTCTAGTTAGGCTTTAGGCCTAGCTAAGACCATGTAGGTCTACTTGCACTATTATCTGTTTGGACCACACCATTGTGTTTATGACCTCTGTGCATGATTTTAAATGTTTATTAATGTCTTATCACATCTCTTCACACCTTATTTCAAGGTTAAACCAACCCTGATTTCACTTAGTTATCATCTTCCTTCAAAGTTTGTAGGCTTGTACCATAGGGGAGTACCCTCTATTTGAGATAAAATAGAGGGTACTTCCCCTATTATCTCATTAAAAGTGAAAATTTTAGGTACTTATCCAATCCATGAGGATTTTTTTTAATATTTAACTCTTTATGATACCCCTATCACCTCCATATACATCAAAATCTAAGATAAACATGTGTAAATTTTTGATTATGTGCATATTTTGACATTTGACTATAGGTGTAGACACCGAAATCGTGTCGACTCCCCTGGTCCTTCCCCGTCTTATTCTTCTTCACCTATTTAACCCTTATCAATCACTTTTTCCATTAACCTTGACCCTGGCAGCATGTAAAAATGAGCACAGAGCTAAAGCTAGACTCTATCCCCATTGTGCATCTGCCGACGACGGTCATTTCCCAGCCGATGTCACCGACGTCGGTCACTTATCGGCTGACGTCGGCAATCCTGCCGACGTCGGTCACCTTGCCGTTATTCATTATCAGTTATCATTTGGTTCCCGATCGGTTTCCCGAAACGGTTATCGAACCGTCTCTCAAACCGTCCCTCGCCTTCATTAGCGTCCGCCGATCAATCCCGAAGGCTAATCAACCATTTTTTGAATCGAACCCGATCAATCAATCAATCGACCTCCAAACTCTGACATCCACAGACTCTGGCAATCAACACTCTCGTGAACCAATCTGCATTCGTTTCAATCTGGCACTGCACAGACAACTTTAACTATGGCTTTCATCACGTCTTTTGACAGGTAAGTATTTTCTCTGTTTATTTTCATTTCTTTCTGATTATTCTTTGTTCATTATTTCTGTCATCCCGAAGCTTCAAACCACAAACCCAAGTTTTGAATCTCTCCTTTACATCCCTGCCCACTATCCGAATCCATAACTCTATCCAGACTCGACTAAAACCCCCAGACTCTGTCCAAACCCGACCTTACCTTGCCCAGACTCTGTCCTGACCTTATCTCGATTCTATCAGACCCTGTCTTGACTCTGTCTAAACCTTGTCCCGACCTTGTCAAGACCCTGTCCTGACTCTCCCAGACCTTCTGCAACTCATCCAGAACCTGTCTCGACCGATGCTGGTCACTTCCCCGACTGACGACGGCACCTCAACCGACGTCGACACCTTCCCTAACCGACGCCGGCACCACAGAGACCGACGCCGGCGACTGTGCAAAATAGTGCTACATATCAGGTACGCATTTTATTTTTCGTCATTTATTTTTGCCACTTTATCTTTCATTATTATCTACTTTCGTCTAATATTCTGCTTTTTTATCAGTGGGTTGATATCCTTCTAGGAAGTCTTCATACTTCTGGGATCGGGCATTCGCTTGACAGCCCACCATATCTTTGACTAACGTTTTTCTGTGTTTTAGTCTCTTTTCTTCGCAGGTGTCATTCCTCCATAGCCAAAGAGGAGAATCTTCCAACGTCTGATTTCGGTGCACACAACTTTATCAGGTACTTCTAGCCTTGTCCATTTCTTTAGTTTCTTTATTTCTTCTTTGAATGTAGAAAGCAATTTTGCATAGAAACATTTTGGCACGCCCGGTGGGACCCTAGGTCCTCCTTGGGTTCTTTCTTTCTTTCATTCATTTAGGTGCATTAGGTTTCTTCCTTTTCGCCTCCTTTCGTCTCTTCTTAAACGACATCATAAGCAGGACTAAAACGAACATTTCTTTCTTGCACTTCTAGACTAGCTAAAACTCATATTCTTCGACTCTTTCTCCATTCATTTTCATACGAACAAACATTTTGACTTGGGCATTAAAACACTTTGCATTCATTTCTGTTTGCCTGCATCTCTTAGACCACACATAGTAATTAAACCGCATATTGAATTAATCTAGATCACTTGATGTTACACGACCAAACCACCTGCACAAAACAAACATTTTAACTTACTTGAGACAAGGCCCGACTGGGATTTCATCCCCCAGCAGATACCTTACCCGTCCCGGTGACCCTACTTGGATTTCATCACCAAGGGGGAAGCCCACTCCGTTCTCTGACGGAGGATAAACTCTAGTGGAAGTATATTTTGGCTAAGTGAGACCAGCTAACCACTGGAATCGTGAAGTGAGGGGAGCTTGCTCCTTAGCACCAAGCCTGTACGAAAGCTAACATAGATTTCTTGAGCACCATAACAAAACCCGAAACCATCCATAGACTGCTTCTTCTAGGACCCGACTCACAAAGCCAATCTTCCTGTACACACATTCTAAGGCATAAGCCACTATAATCCTAATAATTTACTTCTAGGGTTTTAGGATCTGCTTGTGTCTTCATATTTTTTGGTTCTTATCTGCTTGTTTGAGATTGTGAGGATGTTCTTCCTTGCCTTGAATGGTTCTGACTCGTAGCCAAGCCAAGGCTCTAGTCGATCACGTGAGGCATCATCCTCTTCCATCTACCCCGCCTACAACCAGCCCTATAATGGAGTTCAACTCGGAAACTGAAAGAACTCCTACCAGACCATCTCCGACCCAAATGCCTATTATCCCAGAAGGGGACCAAGATTTTGCACGATTCTTGGACCTCAATACCAAAGCCTTGCAACACTATCTCGCGAATAGCCGAACGCGAGACCCCTTGGGCAATCCAATTTATGGAATGCTGACTTCTCTCCTCGAGACTGCGGTCGTATCAACAATGTCCGTAGTCCAACCCTTAGACACCCAGGTTGTTGCCTCAACCAATGACCAACCTTTTACCAACCATCCAAGTGTGGCCTCTCCTTCCATTGCTGGGCCCACTTTAACCGGGGTTTCGGCCCCCAATCAATCTCAGCCCACTCAACCACTTTCTACCCCCTTTCAAAACCTGGTCATCTCTATTCCGCCCACCCTTACTCCTATCAACACTAGGGTGGCTACCTATCCATTGGCCCATGTTACCTCTAGCCAACCTCCCATGATAACATCAAACCTAGCCATGCCTTCCATCCAACCAACCTTAGTCACTTCTTCTGTCCCTACTGTTTCTAATGCAAAATTGCTTTCTACATTCAAAGAAGAAATAAGAAACTGAAAGATGGTTAAGGCTAGAAGTACCTGATATAGTCGTGCGCACCGAAATCAGACGTTGAAAGATTCTCCTCTTTTGTTGTGGAGGAATGACACCTGCGAAGAAAAGGCTAAACACAAAAAAACGTTAATAAGAGATATGGTGGGCTGTCAGGCGAACGCCCGATCCCGGAAGTACGAAGACTCCCTAGAAGGATATCAACCCACTGATAAAAAAGAGCATAATATTGGACGAAAGTAGATGATAATGACAGAAATAAATGACAGAAAATAAAAGGCGTACCTGATATGCGGCACTGTTCTACACAGTCGCCGGCGTCGGTCTCTGTGGTGCCGGCGTCGGTTAAGGAAGGTGCCGACGTCGGTTAATGTGCCGTCGTCAGTTGGGGCAGTGACCGGCGTCGGTAGGGGCAGGTTCTGGGAAAAGGTTCGGGACAGGTTCTGAGAGAGTCGGGACAGGTTCAGGGAGAGTCTGGGGGGTTTGAACAGAGTCAGGATAGGTTTGAATAGTCGGGACAGGGTCTGATATGGTCAAGGTAGGGTTTGATAAGGACAGGGACGAGGTTTAGACAGAGTCGAGACAGGTTTTGATAAGGACAGGGACGAGGTTGGGACGAGGTCGGAACAGAGGCCAGGGGTTTGAGGACAGAGGCAGGGATAACAGAACATAAAAAATAACTAAGAAAAGAAAATGAAAATAAACAGAATAAAGACTTACCTGGTAGAAGACCCGATGAAAGCCATGGTGTGCAGATTAGTTGATGTCGTAGTGTCGATGATTGCTCAGAGTTCGCAGGTTCGTGGAGGAATTCGTAGGTTGGTTTCTCAGCGTTTGGTTGATCAGCGTTCGGGGATCCGGTTCGAATGGCTGGCGGAGGTTGATGAAGGCGGAGGACGGGGACGATTCCAGAAACGGTTCGTCAACCGTTTCGGGAAACCGAATGCTAACTGATAACGGACAAGGGGAAGGTGACCGACGTCGGTAGGATTGCCGACGTCGGCCGAGAGGTGACCGACGTCGGTGACATCGGTCGGGTAAAGACCGATGTCGGCAGATGCATAATGGGGATAGAGTCTACCTTTTGCTCTGTGCTCCTCTTTACATGCTGCCAGGGTCAATGCTGGTGAAACAAGTGATCGGCAAGGGTTCAATAGGCGAAGAAGAAAGAAGACGAGGAATGACCAGGGGAGTCGACACGATTTCGGTGTCTACATTTGCCCCTTTTTGTCTTGTTGGTTGTTCTGGACGAACTGCAAGACAAAAATAGGAGTGAGTGCCCCAGGTGAGGGATAAGGTTGATTTCATCTTGTTGGTTGTTCGAATGAACTGCAAGACAAAAATAGGAAGCGAAATGCCCCGAGTAAGGATGAGGTATTCCCCCTCAAAGCAGGAGTCGAGGAAAGGGAACCAGGAATCGGGTGCTGATTTGATAAAGAGTGGATGAAAAAAGGGGTGAGGGTGAACGCTGCAAAGGTCGTGATTGCGCGTATACCACTACACAAGATGGTCAGGTCAAAGTGTCGCAGGTCAAGGGTCGAGGAGTGCCAAAATTGAAGTAACCGGGCCCCAGCATTTAGTCGTCTGCTGATCGGGTCACTCAATCTAAGCTGAAGCTCCAAATGGGTCGTCGCGTTCCAGGTATCCCGGGCTCAGGAAGTGCTCCTAAAAACGCGAAAAAGTCACAAGTATTGTGGATCAACCGGTGTGCGATCCTATACTTGTGAGGGTCCAAAAGGGTCTGCACACAATTCTGCTAACCAGTCATGAGGTAGCATACATGCAAAAACAACCAAGGCAACAACGTCTTGGAAGTGGTCGAGGTCGGAGGAGATAGGCATGATCTCCAATGGTTGGTGGTCGATGGAAGGATGAATGGACGAAAGGATGAAAGGATGCGGCCGAGCTAACCCCAGAAAACCCCATGTCAACTGAGTGCTGCCTACATAGCCCTGGTGATAGGGCCTCAGGCCGATGTAGTTCTCCCTAGAAGGGAGGAAGGGTCAAAGGGATGGTGAGGAAAAAAAAAGATGTTGCAGCCTTTTCCAAATGGTGTATTCTGCAACATTGGTTGAGGGGTTTTTCATCCCTAGCAATATTCCATTTGCGTGATGGATGTATGCTAAAAATGAATTGAGGTTTATTTATGCTTCAGAAAGTATTGGTTTATGCTTAACACAAATTGGGGCGAGTCGATAGTTTCCATGTGCATTGGTGTCCATAGAAACTAGGGTGAATAGGCAAGGTCATGTTGATGGTCTGAAAAGAGAGTTGAGCTGAGTTGATCGACAAGTGATGAAGGTGAATGTGACCAAAGGGCAGAAGAAGATGAAAGGCGAATTGCTCTTTCATTGACAAGGACCAAAAAGACGGCATAGATAGGGGTTATGAGAACCAAGAGCCCCATTTATGCGTGACGTCGTTGACCATAGTTATGTTAGAGCGGTAATCGAATCACTTAGACATTAAAGTGAGCTCGAAGTCCCTTGAGTAGGTAATAGGAGGAGGAAAGAGGGTAACCCATTTTAAGAGCAGAGATAACTTTGCCCCTTTTTATAGGAGACCCTGAGACAACCACAAGCCAAGTCCGTGACTCGTTTTTTTTTTTTTTTTTTTTTTTTTTTTTTTTTGAGAGGCAGACTGATCGATGCGGGAAGCCTGCATAGAGATGTCATTTGCTTGGTGGTCAGGTTGCGAAGCTGATCAATGCGGGAAGCTTCTAAAATAAGTTGCTGTTTATTGCCAGAGTAGTCATAGCCATCCTTCGAGGGAGTGGTCTATATTTTTGTTTAATAATAAGGCTTTTGAATAGCTATCCTTCGAGGGAGCAGTCTATTTTTTTTTTTGATTTTGATATAGATATAGTGACCATGGATATGTTTTGACATCTTGATTCGTTTTGATAGAAATGGAGTCATGGACAAGACTGTAGAAGGTCAAGGGCTCCCTTTTATTAGGACAAAGCATCCATACATCATAAAAGGGGTATAGGAGTTGTTAAGAGGAATAGGGTTGAAAGGAAGTAGGATGAAGAGGACGGGGATTGCTCAAGGGACGAGGTCAAGTTAAGTGTCAAGTGGACGAATACTCGACTAGCAGTAGAACGGTCGTAGATGCAACGCATTAAGAGGCTCAGGTTCTGGACGTCCATCAAGAGAAGACAGACGGTAAGTCCCTGATCCATACTTGTGCGTGATAATAAAGGGTCCGAGCCAATTAGGAGCAAACTTGCCTCGTTTACTTCGCTCCATATTGGTCACGTGTTGATTCTCTTTGAGGACGAGGTCTCCGATGTTGAAATCTCGTTCTCGCAGATTTTTGTCATAGGTGCACTTGATGCGATGTTGATAGACATGGAGATGATTAAGGGCAGCAAGACGGTGTTCGTCAAGTAACTCAAGTTGAGCTAAGCGAGCTTGACGAAAGTCATCGTTGGAAAGGATATCATGTAGAGAAATGCGGAGAGACGGGATCTGTACTTCGAGAGGTAAAACAGCCTCTGTTCTGTACACAAGAGAAAAAGGGGTAGCACCCGTAGAGGTTCGGATGCTAGTGCGGTAAGCCCACAAAGCGAAGGGAATGTGAATGTGCCAATCCCTGCCTGTGTCACTGACCACTTTCATGAGAATTTTGGTGAGAATTTTGTTGGAAGCCTCGGCCTGCCCATTTGCTTGTGGGTAGTAAGGCGAAGAGAAACTGAGTTTGATGCTGAAGGAGTCGCATAGCTTTTGGACAGTTTTGTTTTTGAAGGACTTGCCGTTATCAGTGATGATTTTATGAGGGACACCGAAACGACAGATGATGTGGCTGTTGATGAAGTCGACGATCTTGTCGGCTTTTGTGGAGACGAGAGGAATGGCTTCCACCCACTTGGTGAAATATTCAGTGGCTGTGATGATGGATTGATGACGAAGAGACGAATGAGGGTTAATCTCACCGATGAGATCTAAACCCCACTGAGAGAAAGGCCAGAAATCCTGAGCAACTTGTAAGGCGTGGCTGGGGAGATGAAGCAAGTTTGAGTGCTGCTGACACTTGATGCAACGCCGAACATAATCGCTACAGTCTTGATGAAGGGTAGGCCAATAATAGCCCAGACGAAGGATGCGCTTGGCAACCGAATTTCCACTAAAATGCCCACCACAAATCCCGTCGTGGACTTGTTGGATGGCGTGAGATGCTTCAGTGGAGGTGAGACAACGAAGAAGGAGGCCGTCGAAGCCTCGCTTATAGAGAAGACCCCCTAGCATGGTATAGCGAGCAGTACGCTTGATAAAAGCTCATCGTGCATTACTAGAGAGGTTGGGAGGAATGATAGAGAGAGATAAGAAGTCCACAAGTTGCTTATACCAAGCATCTTGCGGGCTAGGGTCTATAGTGTTGACATGATGAATGTGAGGAGAGATATATGAAGGCAACGGCACACGACGTACCGTGACAAAAAGTCTGGATGCAGATGAGGAAGATGGGATATGGGAAGCGAGAGAAGCCATAGTGTCAGCAAACTTGTTCGTGGATCGAGGAACAGTCTGCAAGAGGAAATGGTCGAAAGATGCAAGGAGAAGGTCAGCGCGATTTTTGTACCTTTGCAAAATTTCATTTTTACAGAGGTATGAACCGTTGACCTGATTGACGACGAGCTGCGAGTCGCCGAAGATATTGATGGACTTGATGCTGAGAGAGAGAGCGGTCTGAAGTCCCAAAATTAAGGCCTCATATTCGGCCATATTATTGGTACAATCAAAGTCGAGTTTAAAAGACAAAGGCATGGGCTCCCCTTCGAGTGGGATGAGAATGACCCCAGCACCTCCACCTAGTTGACATTTGGATCCGTCAAAGAACATAGTCATCTGATAGGTGGTGTCGTCGGAGGAAAGCGCAGCGATAGACTCGTCAGGGAATTCACACTGCGAAGGTTGAGTGTCAGGAAGAGGGGCATCAGCTAGTTGATCAGCGATGGTTTGCCCTTTGATAGATTTCTGCTGGATGAATTCGAGATCGAACTCAGCAAGTAGCATGAGCCACCGAGCCATACGTTGATTCTGATATGGCTTGGAGTGCATATACTTGAGAGGGTCGGTGTGGGTGATGACAAAGGTTTTGTGACTGAGAAGATAGTGGCGAAGCTTAGTAGCAGCAAAGACTAACGCCAAACAGAGTTTCTCGATATGGGTATACCGAGTTTCATAGTCGACCAGTGTTCGGCTGATATAATAAACGGCTTGCTCGCGGTGATGTTCGTCTCGGTGCGCGATCATGGCACCTAACGAATGGTGAGTGGCTGAGATATAAAGGTAGAAAGGTTGGTCGTCTCTAGGTGGAATGAGAACTGGTGGAGAGACCAGATAGCGTTTTAAGGCTTCAAAAGCCTCTTGACAGTCCTTATCCCATGTAAAAATGACGTCCTTCTTAAGGAGATGATGAAAAGGTTGGCAGCGGTCAGAAAGCTGCGAGATGAAGCGACGAATGGACTGGAGCTTGCCTTGCAAACTGCGAAGCTGCTTGAGATTGGTCGGGGGAGGCATTTCGAGGATAGCGCGAATCTTGGCGGGATCTATCTCGATGCCACGGAAGGAAACGATGAAGCCGAGAAGCTTGCCAGAGAGGACCCCAAAGACACATTTCTTGGGGTTAAGACGGACATTGTACTGAAGAAGACGAGAAAAGATGATGTTGAGAATGGTCAGATGGTCACGGCAAAATTTGGATTTGCCGAGAAGGTCATCCACATAGTCCTCCATGATTTTGTGGAGGAGATCGTGGAAAATGTAAGTCATGGCACGCTGATAAGTGGCGCCTGCGTTCTTCAAGCCGAAAGGCATGACTCGATAGCAAAAGGTCCCCCATGGGGTGATGAAAGAAGTCTTGTGCTGATCTTCCAGAGCAATCAGAATTTGATTGTATCCTGAAAACCCGTCCATAAGAGATAGCATCTCATGGCCGGCCGTAAGATCAACGAGCTGGTCAATGTTAGGAAGAGGAAAGTCGTCTTTAGGACAGGCTAGATTAAGGTCACGATAGTCTATGCAGATCCGAATCCCCCCAGTTGCCTTGGTGATTGGGACGATGTTAGAGACCCACTGTGGATAATCGATAGGCTGGATGAAGGAGACAAAAAGGAGCCGCTGAAGCTCCTCCTTGACAAGGAGGGCAACGCGAGGATGCATCTTTCGAAGCTTCTGCCTGACAGGCTTAGCCTCTGGTTTGGTGACAATGTTATGGGTAACGATGGAGGGGTCGATGCCAGGCATATCACTGTAAGTCCAGGCAAAGGCCTTGCTATGGTCGGAGAGGAACTGGGTATAGTCAAGCTGCTCCTGAGCGTCTAAAGATTGGCCGATCTTTAAGACATGAGGAACATCAGAAGAAGGAAGGTTGATGTCAATGGTTGATTCATTTAACATAACCTGGGTCTCAGAAGGAAGGGAGCGCTGGATGAAAGAATCATCAGCGCCCATGTAGGAAAGAATGGCGTCATCGTCAACGCAGTGAACAGTGTGAATGGTTGCCGACTCATCTTCGATCATGGTGGGAAGAATGAGAGGGAGAGACTTGGATACCCCATTGAGCTGATAAGTCAAGGGGTCCAGGCGGATGGTGTTTATGGAAAAAAAAAACTAGGAGGAATGGAAACCACTGACTCCGTAGGTGAAGGTGGCGAAATAGGCGAATGTGGAGGAGATTGGTCGAGGATTGGTTCAGGATAAAGGTCTACAGGGTCTTGAGTGGGGTCGTGATATCCCAGACCATACCGTTTCTTGGCGTTGTCATCGTTGAGCGGTTGGATAGGCTGATGGGAGCCCTGCTCATAGCGTCCGAAACCAAAACCCTTCCATGCACACCTGTAAAGGTAAGTATGTGCAAAGGCGGGGTTGCCAAGAAACGAAAAATCTGATGTGAAAGGTTGGGGTGAAGAAAGAGGATTACCGTCAGTAGGAGCTTGATTAAGCCCTCCATAGACGAGGTTGGTGCGGAGGTGAGGGGGACCATAAGGTATGATCATCCCAATTCGATGGTCGTAGCTGGGGCTGTGATGAAGGCGTCCATACTCTTGCGGAGTTTGGAACATGTCTAAAGCCAGCAAGCGATACTCTCCCAATGAAAGTCTTTGGAAGACATCTTCCATGGGGTCTGTGGTCGTCGCTTGAAGGGGAGGTGTAAGGGTGACCGCCTGTTGCGAACTGGTTGAAGCTTCTGCGGATGGAGGCGGTGCCGAGGTTGACGGCTTGATAGGAATGAGGACATCGTTTGGACGGTAGGTGGTATTGCATGTTTTGAAAGGTGAAGGGTCAGCGGGAATGGTGTGGACTTGTTCGTCATGCTCAAACTTCACACAACGGTGCAGGGTGGAGGGGACACAGGCCATGGCGCGGATCCAGGGTCGGCCCAGCAAGATGTTGTATTGGAACTCTCCTTCGATAATGTAGAAGAGCTCCGGGACTATGCGTGGACCAACGCGGATATGAAGGATGATGGTGCCAATGGTCGTGGCAGTAGTGTCGTTGAAAGAGCGCAAGATCGCGTCAGTTTTGGAAACGCAATTCTTGGGAAGAGCCAACTGATCAAAGGCATGAGTGGAGATGATGTTGATGCTAGCGCCCCCATCGATCATAACACGTTTAATGCATGTCCGATCGATGTAGGCAGTGATGAAGAGGGCGGCGTCCTGATCTTCCGTGTTGGATGTAGGAATTTCAGAATCGCTGAATGTTATGGAGGCAACAGGGGCTAAGGAGTGGACAAGGGCAGCAAGTGGCTGGGGATCCTCAGGTTGGACCTCCGCTGCCTGCAGGGCTTGGATGAGGGCCTGATGATGTTGAGGTGAGGTTTGGACTAGATCGTAGAGGGACATCTTCACAGGCGTCTGGTGAAGCTATTTCAACATGGAGTCGTGGATTGGTCCGGAAGAGGAAGAAGAAGAAGAAGAGGGTTGAGGCGCGCCAAGGATAGAAATCTTAGGCTTAGGCGGTTGAGGTGGATTGACAAAAGGGTAGGTCCAAGGAATGGCAGCTTTTTCTTTTGCCTTATCCTTTTGTGACCTAGTGGTGATGTGAATGGCATTGATTTCAAAGATGGGAGGTGAAGATGATGAAGGGGTTGTAACCGGTTGATGAGATGTGGATGGGTTTGAAGAGGTTGAAGGGTTGTGAGAAGGAGTCGGGGGGCGGTCGAAAGTGTCCTCAAAGAGAAGAGTGTCTTTCTCTAGATAACGGTGAATGACAGCCTTGAGGGCACAGCAAGTCTCAGTGTCATGTCCTGGTGTACGATGATATAAACAAATCTTCGTGTCGTCGAACCAGGAAGGTTTAGACCCGAGAGGTTGAAAGGGTTTGATGGGTGGAAGAGTTATGCTAGAGGTTTGCAAAAGTCGTTGCAAGATCAATGAGTATGAGCCCACTAAAGGGTCCATGCTCATCGATGTATGCGATGTCGGTGACTTTTGCTTGGGCGAAATGGGAGGAAGTTTTCGTACCACCTTCTAGGTTGATGGTGTGATGACAGGCGGAGACGGTACACTCTTCGTGAGAGGTATCGCCCTTTTGGGAGAGGGTAGGCTAGTGGTAGGTAAAGGAAGCAAAGGAGGCAACCGGTTTTGGTTAGAGGTTGAAGCGGGAAGGATTTTGGTTAAGGTTGAAGGATGCGGGCCCAAAATGGAGGGCAATGGTGACGGAGGAGGAGGCGTTCGCCTCTGTGGTTTGGCAGTCTTTTGAGATTTGGGTTGAAGACTACTATTAGTTGAAGTTTGGGTTAAGTCCACCTTCACTTGTGGATGAGTGAGGTTGGAGACGGGGTGAACGCCAAGTGATTTGATAGGTTTAGGCGGAGTAGATGAGGGTTTTGGTTTTGATGAAGTTGATGAAGATGTAGACGGTTTGGAAATGGAGATTGGATTTTTGTTGATAGTCTTAGGAGGTTCCGTCATTGGTGGATTAGCGGTATGAGATGAGAGGGCCCGAGCTTGTTGAAGAGCTGTGAGACGGTCCCACAATCCCTGATGTTCCACTTTCCTAGAAGGGAGAAGTTCGAGTCTCTCCACTAGTCGGGAAAATGGCTGAGAAGATGCGGGATGAGGTTTAGGCTCTTGAGAAGATGCCAATGGTTGTGGGACTGAAGGTAAGACGGATGTAATAGTCTCGGGTCCAAAGCATGGTGAAGTTGTGACAGGTTCATGTTTGGTTGGAGATGAAGGAGAGAGAGGTTCTTCTCTGGGTGGAGAAGAAACTGGTGAATGAAGCTCCTCAAGCGGATAAAGGGCAGGGATGATAGTGCCCTCCACTTGTGGCCGAGGAGTAGGAAAGGTTGGGTCCTCCATGGGCAGCAAGAAGGAAGATGGTGAAACTGGCGGTGCTGGTAAGGTCGAGGCGTCCTCCAAAATGAGAGAAGTTGAGGGAGAGCTAGCCGGAGAAAGAGGTTCGTCCTCATGTGATGGACTGATGGACGAACTCACCTCTTGGGGTTGGTTAGAAATGAGGGGCAAGACCGTATTGACTGTCCGAATATTATGTTCATGGGTATTGTCAGTCAAGGTCTAGACGTTGTTTTGGGTTGGTGGATGATTAGGGAATGGTTGTTTGAAGATATCGATACCCTGATTAGGAGGGGCGTTAGGATTGTCGAGGATGAGGTCACCCTTTTCCAACATGTCTTGAACTATGTTTTTAAGGGTTTTACAGTTGCCCGTGTCATGACCTTTAACACGGTGGTAGTGGCAGAAGTCATTCTCCCTATACCACGCAGGGATGGCGCGTGAGGGATCAAATTGTGGTGGAGGTCAGATCTGAGGAAGATTGATGGCCCCTTGTTTGACGAGTTTTTCCAGCACAGACGCGTATGATTCTCCAAGTGGAGTAAACTGTCGCTGTATGTATCTCTGCTGAAATTGACAAGTGGCGCTCATGGACGTGGATGGTTCAGATTGATTAGTTGAAGGCGAAGAAGAGGAAGATCTAACAACCACAGCATTTGCTGAAGCTTTAGATTTAGGATTGGACGAGGAGGGCTTAGAAGAAGGGTTATTGGTTTTGGAGTTGGGATTCTTACTCCGCAACTTGACTTTATTCTCCTCAACGGCACGTAACTCAAGTTTACGAGCCATCGTGAAGGCTTCGTCAAAAGTGCGGAAGGTTTGAACCCTCAAGGTAGAAGAAATATGTTTAGCACAGGCTTGAGAGAAAAGTTCAATAAGCTCAGGCTGAGGTAAAGAAAATGAAAGTTGATTGATAAGGCTCCTCCACCGAGCGACGAAATCAGCAATAGATTCATCCTCGAACTGGCGAATAGAATAGAGGTCTGTGATAGAGACCTTCTTGGTGATATTGATGGAGAAATGATCGAGGAAGAGCTGGGCCAGCTGAGTGAACGTGAGGATGGAATAGCTAGGAAGAGAGCTGTACCAGTCAAGTGCAGCACCCGAGAGAGACATGGGAAACATGCGTAAGAGCAACGCATCGTCGTGGGCGATAAGGTAACAGGCATGTCTGAATGCCCGTAAATGTTGTTGTGGGTCTTCCTTACTCTGGAAACGAGAAAACTTAGGAAGTTCCCACTGGCTGGGATATGGTCTGATGGGGACAGAAGGATGGATGGGCTCGTTACAGATTTGTTCGTACGAGAGAGTGTTGCGTGAGCCGGTAATGGAGGTCTCTAGGTTGGACATTTTATCCATCAGCATCTTGATAATATCTACTGACGGATTGACGGGTGGAGCACCTCTTAGATTGTGAGGTGCTTGAAAGAGGCTGGAAGAGGTGTACGACGTAGTCGGTTGTACCAATAAGGGCGCAACGTACGGATGACTAGTCGTAGGGACGGAAGAAGTGACTAAGGATGATTGGATGGAAGGCATGGCTAGGTTTGATGTTGTCATGGGAGGTTGGTTAGGGGTAACATGGGCTAACGGATGGGTAGCCACCCTAGTGTTGATAGGAGTAAGAGTGGGCGGAATAGAGACGACCAGGTTTTGAAAGGGGGTAGAAAGTGGTTGAGTGGACTGAGATTGATTGGGGGCCAAAACCCCGGTGAAAGTGGGCCCAACGACGGAAGGAGAGGCCACACTTGGATGGTTGGTGAAAGGTTGGTCAGTGGTTGAGGAAACAGCCTGGGTGTCTAAGGGTTGGACTACGGACGTTGTTGATACGACCGCAGTTGCGAGGAGAGAAGTCGGCATTCCATAAATTGGATTGCCAAAGGGGTCTCGCGTTTGGCTATTCGCGAGATAGTGTTGCAGGGCTTTGGTGTTGAGGTCCAAGAATCGTGCGAAGTCTTGGTCCCCTTCTGGAATAATAGGCGTTTGGGACGGAGATGGTCTGGTAGGAGTTCTTTCGGTTTCTGAGTTGAACTCCATTGTAGGGTTGGTTGTAGGCGGGGTAGATGGAAGAGGATGATGCCTCGCGTGATCGACTAGAGCCTTGGCTTGGCTACGAGTCAGAACCATTCAAGACAAGGAAGAACGTCCTCACAAGCTCAAACAAGCAGATAAGAACCAAAAAGATGAAGACACAAACAGATCCTAGAACCCTAGAAGTAAATTATTAGGATTATAGTGGCTTATGCCTTAGAATGTGTGTGTAGAGGAAGATTGGCTGAAAAATGGGTCCTAGAAGAAGCAGTCTATGGATGGTTTCGGGTTTTGTTATGGTGCTCAAGAAATCTGTGTTAGCTTCCATACAGGCCTGGTGCTAAGGAGCAAGCTCCCCTCACTTCACGATTCCAGTGGTTAGCTGGTTTCGCTTAGCCAAAATATACTTCCACTAGAGTTTATCCTCCGCCAGAGAACGGAGTGGGCTTCCCTCTTGGTGATGAAATCCAAGTAGGGTCACCGGGACAGGTAAGGTATCCGCTGGGTGATGAAATCCCAGTCGGGCCTTGTCTCAGGTAAGTTTTATGTTTGTTTTGTGCAGGTGGTTTGGTCGTGTAACATCAAGTGATCTAGATTAATTCAATATGCGGTTTAATTACTATGTGTGGTCTAAAAGATGCAGGCAAACAAAAATGAATGCAAAGTGTTTTAATGTCCAAGTCAAAATGTTTGTTCGTATGAAGACGAATGGAGAAAGAGTCGAAGAATATGAGTTTTAGCTAGTCTAGAAATGCAAGAAAGAAAGAAGTGTTCGTTTTAGTTCTGCTTATGATGTTGTTTAAGAAGAGACGAAAAGGAGGTGAAAAGGAAGAAACCTAATGCACCTAAATGAACGGAAGAAAGAAAGAACCCAAGGAGGACCTAGGGTCCCACCGGGCGTGCCAGAATGTTTCTAATGCAAAATTGCTTTCTACATTCAAAGAAGAAATAAGAAACTGAAAGATGGTTAAGGCTAGAAGTACCTGATATAGTCGTGCACACCGAAATCAGACGTTGAAAGATTCTCCTCTTTTGCTGTGGAGGAATGACACCTGCGAAGAAAAGGCTAAACACGAAAAAACGTTAATAAGAGATATGGTGGGCTGTCAGGCGAACGCCCGATCCCGGAAGTACGAAGACTCCTTAGAAGGATATCAACCCACTGATAAAAAAGAGCATAATATTGGACAAAAGTAGATGATAATGACAGAAATAAATGACAGAAAATAAAAGGCGTACCTGATATGCAGCACTGTTCTGCACAGTCGCCGGTGTCGGTCTCTGTGGTGCCGGCGTCGGTTAAGGAAGGTGCCGACGTCGGTTAATGTGCCGTCGTCGGTTGGGGCAGTGACCGGCGTCGGTAGGGGCAGGTTCTGGGAAAAGGTTCGGGACAGGTTCTGAGAGAGTCGGGACAGGTTCAGGGAGAGTCTGGGGGGTTTGAACAGAGTCGGGATAGGTTTGAACAGTCGGGACAGGGTCTGATATGGTCAGGGTAGGGTTTGATAAGGACAGGGACGAGGTTTAGACAGAGTCGAGACAGGTTTTGATAAGGACAGGGACGAGGTTGGGACGAGGTCGGAACAGAGGCCGGGGGTTTGAGGACAGAGGCAGGGATAACAGAACATAAATAATAACTAAGAAAAGAAAATGAAAATAAACAGAATAAAGACTTACCTGGTAGAAGACCCGATGAAAGCCATGGTGTGCAGATTAGTTGATGTCGTAGTGTCGATGATTGCTCGGAGTTTGCAGGTTCGTGGAGGAATTCGCAGGTTGGTTGCTCAGCGTTCGATTGATCAGCGTTCGGGGATCCGGTTCGAATGGCTGGCAGAGGTTGATGAAGGCGGAGGACGGGGACGGTTCCAGAAACGGTTCGTCAACCGTTTCGGGAAACCGAATGCTAACTGATAACGGACAAGGGGAAGGTGACCGACGTCGGTAGGATTGCCGACGTCGGCCGATAGGTGACCGACGTCAGCGACATCGGTCGGGTAAAGACCGACGTCGGCAGATGCATAATGGGGATAGAGTCTACCTTTTGCTCTGTGCTCCTCTTTACATGCTGCCAGGGTCAATGCTGGTGAAACAAGTGATCGGCAAGGGTTCAATAGGCGAAGAAGAAAGAAGACGAGGAATGACCAGGGGAGTCGACACGATTTCGGTGTCTACACCTACGACTAGTCATCCATACGTTGCGCCCTTATTGGTACAACCGACTACGTCGTATACCTCTTCCAGCCTCTTTTAAGCGCCTTACAATCTAGGAGGCGCTCCACCCGCCAATCTGTCAGTAGATATTATCAAGATGCTGATGGATAAAATGTCCAACCTAGAGACCTCCGTTACCGGCTCACGCAACACTCTCTCGTACGAACAAATCTGCAATGAGCCCATCCATCCTTCTGTCCCCATCAGACCATATCCCAGCCAGTGGGAACTTCCTAAGTTTTCTCGTTTCCAGAGCAAGGAAGACCCACAACAACATTTACGGGCATTTAGACACGCCTGTTACCTTATCGCCCACGACGATGCGTTGCTCTTACGCACATTTCCCATGTCTCTCTCGGGTGTTGCACTTGACTGGTACAGCTCTCTTCCCAGCCATTCCATCCTCACATTCACTCAGCTGGCCCAGCTCTTCCTCGATCATTTCTCCATCAATATCACCAAGAAGGTCTCTATCACAGACCTCTATTCTATTCGCCAGTTCGAGGATGAATCTATTGCTGATTTCGTCACTCGGTGGCGGGGCCTTACCAATCAACTTTCATTTTCCTTACCTTAGCCTGAGCTTATTGAACTTTTCTCTCAAGCCTGTGCTAGACATATTTCTTCTACCTTGAGGGTTCAGACCTTCTGCACTTTTGATGAAGCCTTCATGATGGCTCGTAAACTTGAGTTACGTGTCGTCGAGGAGAATAAAGTCAAGTTGCGGAGTAAGAATCCCAACTCCAAAACTAATGACCCCTCTTCTAAGCCTTCCTCGTCCAATCCTAAATCTAAATCTTCAGAAAATGCTATGGTTGTTAGATCTTCTTCCTCTTCGCTTTCAACTAATCAACCTGAACCATCCACATCTATGAGCGCCACTCGTCAATTTCAGCAGAGATACATACAGTGATAGTTTACTCCACTTGGAGAATCATACGCGTCTGTGCTGGAAAAACTCGTCAAACAAGGGGCCATCAATCTCCCTCAGATCCGACCTCCACCACAATTTGATCCCTCACGCGCCATCCCTGCATGGTATAGGGAAAATGACTTCTGCCACTACCACCGTGTTAAAGGTCATGACACGGGCAACTGTAAAACCCTTAAAAACAAAGTCCAAGACATGTTGGAAAAGGGTGACCTCATCCTCGACAATCCTAACGCCCCTCCTAATCAGGGTATCGATATCTTCAAACAACTATTCCCCAATCATCCACCAACCCAAAACAACGTCCAAACCTTGACTGACAATACCCATGAACATAATATTCGAACAGTCAATACAGTCTCGCCCCTCATTTCTAACCAACCCCAAGAGGTGAGTTCATCCATCAGTCCATCATATGTGGATGAACCTCTTTCACCGGCTAGTTCTCCCTCAACTTCTCTCATTTTGGAGGATGCCTCGACCTTACTAGCACCGCCAGTTTCACCATATTCCTTCTTGCTGCCCATGGAGGACCCAACCTTTCCTACTCCTCGACCACAAGTGGAGGGCACTATCATCCCTGCCCTTTACCCGCTTGAGGAGCTTCATTCTCCAGTTTCTTCTCCACCTAGGGAAGAACCCATCTCTCCTTTGTCTCCAACCAAACATGAACCTGTCATGACTTCCCCATGCTTTGGGTCTGAGACTACTACACCCATCTCACCTTCAGTCCCACAACCGTCGGCATCTTCTCAAGAGCCCAAACTTCATCCCGCATCTTCTCAGCCATTTTCCCGACTAGTGGAGAGACTCAAACTTCTCCCTTCTAGGAAAGTGGAACATCAGGGATTGTGGGACCGTCTCACAGCTCTTCAACAAGCCCAGGCCCTCTCATCTCATACTGTTAATCCTCCCATGGCAGAACCTCCTAAGACTATCAACAAAAATCTGATCTCCACTTCCAAACCATCTACATCTTCATCAACTTCATCAAAACCAAAAACCTCATCTACTCCACCTAAACCTATCAAAACACTTGGCGTTCGCCCCGTCTCCAACCTCACTCATCCACAAGTGAAGGTGGACTTAAACCAAACTCCAACTAATAATAGTCTTCAACCTAAATCACAAAAGACTGCCAAACCACAGAGGCGAACGCCTCCTCTTCCGTCACCATTGCCCTCCATTTTGGGCCTGCATCCTTCAACCCTAACCAGAGTCCTTCCCACTCCAACCTCTAACCAAAACCGATTGCCTCCTTTGCTTCCTTTACCTACCACTAGCCTACCCTCTCCCAAAAGGGCGATACCTCTCATGAAGAGTGTACCGTCTCAGCCTGTCATCACACCATCAACCCAGAAGGTGGTACGAAAACCCCCTCCAACTTTGCCCAAGCAAAATTCACCAACATCGCATACATCGATGAGCACGGACCCTTTAGTGGGCTCATACTCTTTGATCTTGCAACGACTTTTGCAAACTTCTAGCATAACTCTTCCACCCATCAAGCCCTTTCAACCTCTCGGGTCTAAACCCTCCTAGTTCGACGACACGAAGATTTGTTTATATCATCGTACACCAGGACATGACACCGAGACTTGCTATGCCCTCAAGGCTGTCATTCACCGTTATCTGGAGAAAGACACTCTTCTCTTTGAGGACACTTTCGACCGCCCCCCAACTCCTTCTCATAACCCTTCAACCTCTTCAAACCCATCCACATCTCATCAACCGGTTACAACCCCTTCATCATCTTCACCTCCCATCTTTGAGATCAATGCCATTCACATCGCCACTAGGTCACAAAAGGACAAGGCGAAAGAAAAAGCCGCCATTCCTTGGACCTACCCTTTTGTCAATCCACCTCAACCGCTTAAGCCTAAGATTTCTATCCTTGGCGCGCCTCAACCCTCTTCTTCTTCTTCTTCTTCCGGACCAATCTACGACTCCATGTTGAAACAGCTTCACCAGACGCCTGTGAAGATGTCCCTCTACGATCTCATCCAAACCTCGCCCCAACATCGTCAGGCCCTCATCCAAGCCCTGCAGGCAGCGGAGGTCCAACCCGAGGATCCCCAGCCACTTGCTGCCCTTGTCCACTCCTTAGCCCCTGTTGCTTCCATCACATTCAGTGATTCTGAGATTCCCACATCCAACACGGAAGATCAGGATGCTGCCCTCTTCATCACTGCCTATATCGATCAGACACGCATTAAATGCGTTATGATCGATGGGGGTGCTAGCATCAACATCATCTCCACCCATGCCTTTGATCAGTTGGCTCTTCCCAAGAATTGTGTCTCCAAAACTAACGCGATCTTGCGTTATTTCAATGACACTACTGCCACGACCATTGGCACAGTCATCCTTCATATTCGCGTTGGTCCACGCACAGTCCCGGAGCTCTTCTACATCATTGAAGGAGAGTTCCAATACAACATCTTGCTGGGCCGACCCTGGATCTGCGCCATGGCCTGTGTCCCCTCCACCCTGCACCATTGTGTGAAGTTTGAGCATGACGGACAAGTCCACACCATTCCCGCTGACCCTTCGCCCTTCAAAACATGCAACACCACCTACCATCCAAACGATGTCCTCATTCCTATCAAGCCATCAACCCCGGGACCGCCTCCATCCGCAGAAGCTTCGACCAGTTCGCAACAGGCAGTCGCCCTTACACCTCCCCTTTAAGCGACAACCACAGAACCTATGGAAGACGTCTTCCAAAGACTTTCATTGGGAGAGTATCGCTTGCTGGCTTTAGACATGTTCCAAACTCCACAAGAGTATGGATGCCTTCATCACAGCCCCAACTACGACCATCGGATCGGGATGATCATACCTTATGGTTCCCCTCACCTCCGCACCAACCTCATCTATGGGGGGCTTAATCAAGCTCCAATTGATGGTAATCCTCTTTCTTCACCTCAACCTTTCACATCAGATTTCTCATTTCTTGGCAACCCCACCTTTGCACACACTTACCTTTACAGGTGTGCATGGAAGGGTTTTGGTTTCGAACGTTATGAGCAGGGCTCCCATCAGCCTATCCAACCGCTCAATGATGACGATGCCAAGAAACGGTATGGTCTGGGATATCACGACCCCACTCAAGACCCTATAGACCTTTGTCCTAAACCAATCCTTGACCAATCTCCTCCACACTCGCCTATTTCGCCACCTTAACCTATGGAGTCCGTGGTTTCCATTCCTCCTAGTTTTTTTTTCCATAAACACCATCCGCCTGGACCCCTTGACTTATCAGCTCAATGGGGTATCCAAGTCTCTCCCTCTCATTCTTCCTAGCATGATTGAAGATGAGTCGGCAACCATTCACACTGTTCACTGCGTTGATGACGATGCCATTCTTTCTTACATGGGCGCTGATGATTCTTTCATCCAGTGCTCCCTCCCTTCTGAGACCCAGGTTATGTTAAATGAATCAACCATTGACATCAACCTTCCTTCTTCTGATGTTCCTCATGTCTTAAAGATTGGCCAATCTTTAGACGCTCAGGAGCAGCTTGACTATACCCAGTTCCTCTCTGACCATATCAAGGCCTTTGCCTGGACTTACAGTGATATGCCTGGCATCGACCCCACCATCGTTACCCATAACATTGTCACCAAACCAGAGGCTAAGCCTGTCAGGCAAAAGCTTCGAAAGATGCATCCTCACGTTGCCCTCCTTGTCAAAGAGGAGCTTCAGCGTCTCCTTTCTGTCTCCTTCATCCAGCCCATCGATTATCCACAGTGGGTCTCTAACATCATCCCAGTCACCAAGGCAACTGGGGGGATTCAGATCTGCACAGACTATCATGACCTTAATCTAGCCTGTCCTAAAGACGACTTTCCTCTTCCTAACATCGACCAGCTTGTTGATCTTACGGCCGGCCATGAGATGCTATCTCTTATGGACGGGTTTTCAGGATACAATCAAATCCTGATTGCTCTGGAAGATCAGCACAAGACTACTTTCATCACCCCATGGGGGACTTTTTACTATCGAGTCATGCCTTTCGGCTTGAAGAACGCAGGCGCCACTTATTGGCATGCCATGACCTACATTTTCCACGATCTCCTCCACAAAATCATGGAGGACTATGTGGATGACCTGCTCGGCAAGTCCAAATTTTGCCATGACCATCTGACCATTCTCAAAACCATCTTTTCTCGTCTTCTTCAGTACAATGTTCATCCTAATCCCAAGAAATGTGTCTTTGGGGTCCTCTCTGGCAAGCTTCTCAACTTCATCGTTTCCTTCCGTGGCATCGAGATAGATCCCACCAAGATTTGCGCTATCCTTGAAATGCCTCCCCTGACCAATCTCAAGCAGCTTCACAGTTTGCAAGGCAAGCTCCAGTCCATTCGTCGCTTCATCTCACAGCTTTTTGACCGCTGCCAACCTTTTCATCATCTCCTTAAGAACGACGTCTCTTTTACATGGGATAAGGACTGTCAAGAGGCTTTTGAAGCCTTAAAACGCTATCTGGTCTCTCCACCAGTTCTCATTCCACCTAAAGATGACCAACCCTTCTACCTTTATATCTCTGCCACTCACCATTCGTTAGGTGCCATGATCGCGCACTGAGACGAGCATCATCGTGAGCAAGCAATTTACTACATTAGTTGAACACTGGTCAACTATGAAACTCGGTATACCCATATCGAGAAACTCTGTTTGGCGTTAGTCTTTGCTGCTACTAAGCTTTGCCACTATCTTCTCAGTCACAAAACCTTTGTCATCACCCACACCAACCCTCTCAAGTATATGCACTCCAAGCCATATCAGAATCAATGTATGGCTCGGTGGCTCATGCTGCTTGCTGAGTTCAACCTCAAATTCATCCAGCAAAAATCTATCGAGGGGCAAACCATCACTGATCAACTAGCAGATGCCCCTCTTCCTGACAATCAACCTTCACAGTGTGAGTTCCCTGACGAGTCTATCGCTGCGCTTTCCTCCGACGACACCACCTATCAGATGACTATGTTCTTTGACGGATCCAAATGTCAACTAGGTGGGGGTGCTGGGGTCATTCTCATCCCACTCGAAGGGGAACCCATGCCTCTGTCCTTTAAACTCGACTTTGATTGTACCAATAATATGGCCGAATATGAGGCCTTAATTTTGGGACTTCAGACCGCCCTCTCTCTCAGCATCAAGTCCATCAACATCTTCGGCGACTCACAGCTCGTCGTCAATCAGGTCAACAGTTCATACCTCTGTAAAAATGAAATTTTGCAAAGGTACAAAAACAGTGTTGACATTCTCCTTGCTTCTTTCGACCATTTCCTCCTGCAGACTGTTCCTCGATCCACGAATAAGTTTGCTGACACCATGGCTTCTCTTGCTTCACATATCCCATCTTCCTCATCTGCATCCAGACTTTTTGTCACAGTGCATCGTGTGCCGTTGCCTTCATATATCTCTCCTCACATTCATCATGTCAACACTATAGACCCTAGCCCACAAGATGCTTGGTATAAGCAACTTGTAGACTTCTTATCTCTCTTTGTCATTCCTCCCAACCTCTCTAGTAATGCACGATGAGCTTTTATCAAGCGTACTGCTCGCTATACCATACTAGGGGGTCTTCTCTATAAGCGAGGCTTCGACGGCCTCCTTCTTCGCTGTCTCACCTCCACTGAAGCATCTCAAGCCATTCAGCAAGTCCACGACGGGATTTGTGGCGAACATTTCAGTGGGAATTCGGTTGCCAAGCACATCCTTCATCTGGGCTATTATTGGCCTACCCTTCATCAAGACTGTAGTGATTATGTTCAGCGTTGCATCAAGTGTCAGCAACACTCCAACTTGCTTCATCTCCCCAGTCACACCTTACAAATTGCTCAGGATTTCTGGCCTTTTTCTCAATGGGGTTTAGATCTCATCGGTGAGATTAACCCTCATTCGTCTCTTCGTCATCAATCCATCATCACAGCCACTGAATATTTCACCAAGTGGGTGGAAGCCATTCCTCTCGTCTCCACAAAAGCCGACAAGATCGTCAACTTCATCAACACCCACATCATCTATCATTTCAGTGTCCCTCATAAAATCATCACTGATAACGGTAAGTCCTTCAAAAACAAAACTGTCCAAAAGCTATGCGACTCCTTCGGCATCAAACTCAGTTTCTCTTCGCCTTACTACCCACAAGCAAATGGGTAGGCCGAGGCTTCCAACAAAATTCTCACCAAAATTCTCATGAAAGTGGTCAGTGACACAGGCAAGGATTGGCACATTCACATTCCCTTCACTTTGTGGGCTTACCGCACTAGCATCTGAACCTCTACGGGTGCTACCCCTTTTTCTCTCGTGTATGGAACAGAGGCTGTCCTACCTCTCAAAGTACAGATCCCGTCTCTTCGCATTTATCTACATGATATCCTTTCCAACGATGAATTTCGTCAAGATCACTTAGCTCAACTTGAGTTACTTGACGAACGCCGTCTTGCTGCCCTTAATCATCTCCATGTCTATCAACATCGCATCAAGCGCACCTATGACAAAAATATGCGAGAATGAGATTTCAACATCGGAGACCTCGTCCTCAAAGAGAATCAACACGTGACCAATATGGAGCGAAGTAAACAAGGCAAGTTTGCTCTTAATTGGCTCGGACCTTTTATTATCACGCACAAGTATGGATCAGGGACTTACCGTCTGTCTTCTCTTGATGGACGACCAGAACCTAAGCCTCTTAATGCGTTGCATTTGCGACCGTTCTACTGCTAGTCGAGTACTCGTCCACTTGACACTTAACTTGAGCTCGTCCCTTGAGCAATCCCCATCCTCTTAATCCTACTTCTTTTCAACCCTATTCCTCTTAACAATTCCTATAACCCTTTTATGTTGTATGGATGCTTTGTCCTAATAAAAGGGAGCCCTCGACCTTCTATAATCTTGTCCACGACTCACATTTCTGTAAAAACAAATCAAGATGTCACAATATCCATGGTCACTATATCAATATCAAATCAAAGAACAGACTGCTCCCTCGAAGGACAACTGTACTATCATTGCTGTAATTAATAGACTGCTCCCTCGAATGACAGCTATTCAAAAGCCCTTATATTAAATAAAAATCTAGACCACTCCCTCGAAGGATGGCTATGACTAATCTAGCAATAAACAACATTATTTTAGAAGCTTCCCGCATTGATTAGCTTCACAACCTGACCACCAAGCAAATGACATCTCTATGTAGACTTCCCGCATTGATCAGTCTGCACCCAAAAAAAAAAAAAAAAAATGAGTCATGGACTTGGCTTGTAGTTGTCTCAGGGTCTCCTATAAAAAGGGGCAAGGTTCTTCCTGCTCTTAAACTGGGTTTCCCTATCCTCCTCCTATTACCTGCTCAAGGGACTTCGAGCTCACTTTAATGTCAAAGTGATTCGATTACCGCTCTAACACAACATTGGTCAACGACGTAATGCATGCACGGGGCTTTTGTTCTAATAACCCCTATCTATGCTCCCTTTCTGGTCCTTGTCAATGAAAGAGCAATTTTCCTTTCACCTTTTTCTCTACACTTTGGTCACATTCACCTTCATCACTTGTCAATCGACTCAACTCAACTCTCTTTTTAGACCACTCCCATAGCCTATTCACCCTAGTTTCTATAGACACCAATACACATGGAAACTATTGACCCACTGCAATTTATGTTCAGCATAAACCAATACTTGCTGAAGCATAAATAAACCTCAATTCATTTTTAGCATACATCCATCACGAATATGGAATATTGCTAGGGATGAAAAACCCCTCAACCAATGTTGCAGAATACACCATTTGGAAAAGGCTGCAACATCTTTTTTTCTCATCATTTCATCATAACCACGACTAATCTATCAACCATTTTAACCACTTGAATCTCTCTGATGGACAAACCTTCTTTCCTTCTTTTAACCATAACCTTGCCCTTGACCACGACCCATTTTATCCCTTTGACCCTCCCTCCCTTCTAGGGAGAACTACATTGGCCTGAGGCCCTATCACCAGGGCTATGTAGGCAGCACTCAGTTGACATGGGTCTTCTGAGGATAGCTCAGCCACATCTTTTCATCCATTCATCCATCCATCGCCCACTAACCATCGGAGATCATGCCTATCTCCTCCGACCTCGACCACTTCCAAGACACTATTGCCTTGGTTGTTTTTGCATGTATGCTACCTCATGACTGGTTAGCAGAATTGTGCGCAGACCTTTTTGGACCCTCACAAGTATAGGATCGCAAGCCGGTTGATCCACACTACTTGTGACTTTTTCGTGATTCTAGGAGCACTTCCTGAGCCCGGGATACCTAGACCGCGATGACCCATTTGGAGCTTCAACTTAGATTGAGTAACCCAATCAGCAGACGACTAAATGCTGGGGCCCAGTTATCTCAATTTTGGCACTCCTCGGCCCTTGACCTGCGACACTTTGACCTGACCCTCTTGTGCAGTGGTATACGCACAATCACGACCTTTGTAGCATTCACCCTCACCCCTTTTTCATCCCCTCTTTGTCAAATTAGCACCCGATTCCCGGTTCCCTTCCCTCGACTCCTGCTTTGAGGGGGAATACCTTATCCATAATCGGGGCAATCCGCTTCCTATTTTTGTCTTGCAGTTCATTCGAACAACCAACAAGACAAAATCAACCTTATCCCTCACCTGGGGCAATCACTCCTGTTTTTGTCTTGCAGTTCATCCAGAACAACCAACAAGACAAAAAGGGGCAAATGTAGACACCAAAATCGTGTCGACTCCCCTGGTCCTTCCCCGTCTTATTCTTCTTTGCCTATTTAACCCTTGTCGATCACTTTTTCCATTAACCTTGACCCTGGCAGCATGTAAAAATGAGCACAGAGCTAAAGCTAGACTCTATCCCCATTGTGCATCTACCGACGATGGTCATTTCTCGGCTGATGTCGCCGACGTCGATCACTTATCGGCCAACGTCGGCAATCCTGCCGACGTCGGTCACCTTGCCATTATCCGTTATCAGTTATCATTCAGTTTCCCAAAACGGTTATCGAACCGTCTCTCGAACCGTCCCTCACCTTCATCAGCGTCCGCCGATCAATCCCGAAGGCTAATCAACCATTTTTTGAATCGAACCCGATCAATCAATCAATCGACCTCCGAACTCTGACATCCATAGACTCTGGCAATCAACACTCTCGTGAACCAATCTGCATTCGTTTCAATTCGGCACTGCACAGAAAACTTCAACTATGGCTTTCATCACGTCTTCTGACAGGTAAGTATTTTCTCTGTTTATTTTCATTTCTTTCTGATTATTCTTTGTTCATTATTTCTATCATCTCGAACCTTCAAACCACAAACCCAAGTTCTGAATCTCTCCTTTACATCCCTGCCCACTATCCGAATCCATAACTCTGTCCAGACTCGACTAAAACCCCCAAACTCTATCCAAACCCGACCTTACCTTGCCCAGACTCTGTCCTGACCTTATCTCGATTCTATCAGACCCTGTCCTGACTCTGTCTAAACCTTGTCCCGACCTTGTCAAGACCCTGTCCTGACTCTCCCAAACCTTCTACAACTCGTCCAGAACCTGTCTCGACTGACGCCGGTCACTTCCCTGACCGACGACGGCACCTCAACCGACGTCGGCACCTTCCCTAACCGACGCCGACACCACAGAGACCGATGCCGGTGACTGTGCAGAATAGTGCTGCATATTAGGTATGCATTTTATTTTCTATCATTTATTTCTGCCACTTTATCTTTCATTATTATCTACTTTCGTCCAATATTTTGCTTTTTTATCAGTGGGTTGATATCCTTCTAGGAAGTCTTCGTACTTTCAGGATCGGGCATTCGCCTGACAGCCCACCATATCTTTGACTAACATTTTTCCGTGTTTTAGTCTCTTTTCTTCGCAGGTGTCATTCCTCCATAGCCAAAGAGGAGAATCTTTCAACGTCTGATTTCGGTGTGCACAACTTTATCAGGTACTTCTAGCCTTGTCCATTTCTTTAGTTTCTTTATTTCTTCTTTGAATGTAGAAAGCAATTTTGCATAGAAACAATAGGCTAGCTTTGTTGGAGCCTTTATAAAATCTATTTCCATGATATGAGGATCTCTCTAGATGTTAAAAATCATGATTAAGGTATTCCCAACTTGTTCACTTCACAAACCTTTCCAAACTCCTCACATATGCTTTGCCTTTCAACTTGATTGGATTGTTGATTGTGTATGTGTGTTTGTAAGAGGCACATGTCGGTGCATTTGCATGATTTAGGTCTTGTATCAGTGTTTAAATAACACATTAGAGTGTTATTAACCATTTTAAATTCAATTTTATTTTTCCAAGTCTTATTCCTATATTAAAAACATCAACAACACCATATTTTTTTGAATGCCTTTCCACAGTCAGCTACAGTTGACTGTGCAGGGGTCCTATAGGTGACAATATTCCTTAAAAGCTATGACCTACAATCTATTATATTTTTGGGATACATATGAGGTATTAGGAAGAATTTTTGAAAATGTATGTGCCTTTATCCACTAGGCTTTCTTGTATAGTTTAGTGTCATATACTGTAGATACCTACAGTCAGTTGTAGGTGGTCTTTTGGAAACCAAGTACACCTATAAGTATGACTATTAGGCCCAAAACCTAGTGTTTCAACTTTAATTAGTCCCCTTTGAATCATTTAAGTTATTTATAACTATTTAGGACCAAAAAATACTAGGACATACTCTTGTGTTATAATTTTGGACATGAAGGTCATTTGATATTCAAATCCTGTAGATATCACTATCTAAATTAAGTAAACAAAAGTGCATATTTAGATTCTCCTAGTAAGAAAACTAATTGACCACATTACTCACTTAATTTTATAATTTTTTACCATAGGATATGGATATAATATGAGTGCATTTTATTTGGTCAATTCCCTATATGACATCATCATTTATTAACCCAAAAGTGTGGAGTTCTCTATTTTTGTGTTTTAGGGAAACTTGTCCTTGAGTTCACATTTCTTCTCTTGGAGTGGGCTTCAACTCTTGTCTACCAATATAATGTTATAAATATATATTTAAATATATTACTAACCTATACAACACTTGTGGGGATCTCAAGACATGTCATACACCTTCAACTCACACTCTTAGACCCTTATGCAAGCTACCTATAGGTATGCATTTACATTTACGTAGAAAGTGAGTAAGACTCTGGGAAGTAAGCATGTTAATTGAGAATTCAATGGATTTTTTACCCTTTCAAAGTCTCTCAATTAATCCTTAATTTTTTAAGTATTGAGACAAGTTTCAAAACTACCCTTCCAATGTCCTCAAACCTCTTGTAGGTGTTGATTCAATTGTGGTATATAGATAATGAATAGAAACATGAGAATGCACATGGTGTATGAATATATAAAAGTTATTATATTATCTTAACATATTAAAATGTATTATAAAACATTAAAATACTTGAAATAGTATTAGTTATCTTTATTCAAATGTGACATTCTCTCCATGACACCTGTAGGTGCATTTCCATGGTGTATAACTGAGTTGACTATCACAGACCCTCCTTTGTCAATTGAATGGGTTTTAATTAATTTATAATGCTTAAACAAGATTTTAAACACCTCTTATAATATTTATCACACCTCCATGAGCATTTTCACACTTTAGGACACCATGATAACAATTGGGAACAAGCAAAAAAATGACTATGTTTCCATATGACTGTTTGTTTGAATCAAAGCATGAAATTGTAAGACCAATCATGAATTATGTGGTTTATATGAAATTATATATATGTATAACATAATATAATATCCAAATTAAACCCTTTTATAAAACCAAACCTTCTACAAGTAGTGAAACTGATTGCAACCTCACATGGTGACACCTTCTTGTAATTTGGACTATTTAGCCCATGAGGTCATTTATAAACATGAAAACAAGAATGGGTAGAATGAGAGGAGAGAGTCAACATCATATGGAAGAAAATTTAGTAGCTGAGTATATGAAATAACTCAAAAAAGAGTAAAACCTGTAGGGTGTGGGAAATAATAGGTAGAAAAACACATTTAACTTGTTAGTGATGGTTCATAAACTATAAGCCACAATTCATTGAAATACAAACATTAAATTAAATTTGACCAAGTTTACTATCACCCCCCAAAGTCATTTGATTTGAAACATCTCCTACTAGCCATACCAACCAAAACCTATTGACCAATTTCATGTGCATGGTGGACCGATGGAAGAGAAAAATGGAAATGAGTTTGAGGAAGTTGAAGATCCATCCTGAAACCTTCTCCCATATGACACTCTCTCTCATACACCGTACACCTTTGAAACTCATTCTTTTGGACCTATTTTCTTGGTTTTTATTTATCACCTACAAGTTTTCAGTTATAAACTGACATTTCTGATAGAGACTAACATATTAGACATTTAATAGGAGTTTGGAACACATGGACACAACTCAAAAACATACCATTTACATTTAATTCTCATTTGTGACCCAAAATGACATAATAACTAATTAGACCATGACCAAGGCTAAAATAACATTAAAACACATCTAATCAACTATGACACACCCTATAAAATTATATTATACCCCTATATATTTTTTAACTATAGGGGGTTGATCCATTTTGATCAATAGGGCCCATGGTCATTAATGAGGTCAAAAATTATGTTGTATCTTTGTCATATTTATAAACATGTCTTAGTAGCCTTTTATCACATTTTGGTAATGTTAGAGTGAAATCTATGGTTTTATGATTTAGAGGTCATTAATTATTTTATATTTCTAGGATAAAATCACATTCATATAAACACTTACCTTTATCACCTAGCTCTGATCTGCATCTTCAAATGTAGTATTTACTCTTGACTTGTTTGTCCTTGCTCCTTTGGTTTTAAATCTTCTTTATCTCTGCCTTCAATCTCCTTCTAGTCTTCATTTTTAATATTCACCCATTCAACACAATCCAATTGGTAACCTTTTATCCACTTTCATACCTAGCAACTTTGTCTGTCTTACCATAACTTATACATGATTATACAAAAGCTCAATAAGCCAATTGGTTCTCAAAGTATGGTTCTGGACTTCACTTGCTCAATCAAGGTGATCATTCTCTTTATCTTAACCATAACAGTCTTATGAGATCTATCATTTCATTCATAGACCTTTCAATACACTCTTTACATCTTCTTACCTCTCCTTCTACTTAACAAGGTCTACTTGTAGCCTTTTTTTAGGGCTTTTGGCCATATATGGATAAGTACAATAAGGCATTTTGAAACTAACCACATTCCCAACTACCCTCTATCCTCACTCATATCTATATGAAGTTTAAGAATCCAATTCAACTCTTATATTACTTTTTATCAATCACTTTAGGTCACTAATTAGGCCTATTAGGCCTTCCCTTTACCGTATTTAGTTATAAGCCTTCTAAATTCATATGTAGCCATACTGGATCAATTTGAAACCCATGAAATCTCTTATATAACACCATTATACAAAAAATATCAATTTTTTGGAACTTTTCATCTATGGATTCTCTTGTAATATGGGTTTTGGTTTCAAAACCTTAGTTTTAGGGTTACACTTGACTGTGCAGGCCCAAGAGGAGTCAATTTGACCTCCTAGATCCAAAATGGATTTCAAGACTTCCTAAAGGTTGAAATATCTCTTCATAGTATATAGACATGATATCCAATTAAATTTTCCTCTCTAAGAACCCTCTATTTAACATTCCTTTGACATTATTGTACTCACTATGTGTGTAAACACAATTAGGTTCTAGGTTTAAGTACAAAGAACATCGAAATACTCTATCTAAACTAATGGAGACTATCCAAAGAATTAAATAACATTGAAATATTAATATTAAAAGCACAATTTTATTGTTATCACCTTACATTCCATCTTATCTTTGTGTATAGAATACATACAGTCTCCACAACCTAGGAAATAGGGTCTAAGTACAAGGCTTATTGAGATACCTTTCAAAATGGTTTTAATTTAATCAAAGAAAATCAATAATTTGTAAATACATACTTATCAATAACAAGAAAATTCCAATCAATATTTCATAGGGTCCTTTTTTTCATATAGGATGCTTACATAGTCTAAATAAGCATAGACTACAAAATATAGGGTTTGAAAGTTTAATTACCTATCAAGGATCTCTCTATGCATATTCTTAGAAGTAATACACATTTCATTTCAATGTACTATAATTATTTGGTGTATTTCCATAAATTAAAAATACCATTCTATTACATTTATATTCTTTCAAATCACAATGTAAATCAATTTTCAAGAACATAGAATAATAAGATGAAACATGCTCTATGTATTAGTTACCAAATTCAAGAAACTTCTTATTCATTGCCTCTTGGGCTTACATCTTTATCCTTAAAATACAACCCCAACTCTACCTTCCACAAAACATTTACAAGTATATATAAGTTCATAACTACTTTTCTCAATGGTTCTTGTTCCTCTTGACAACATTGTCAAAGCTAAACTAACCATACCTAAAACACTTGTCTAAATGATTTATCAAGTACTCATGTACTTAGTGAAACAACCTTATTCCCTTCTAAGACCTCATAAACAAGATTAAAATATTGAGGTTCTTCCACTCATTCTTAAAAGACTCAAACTTGACCAAAAAACATTCAAATATTCAAATTAAAGAAATGGTGGGAAAATGCCATGTAAGCAAAAATTTAAATTCTAAAGACCCCTAAGACTCTTAATCAGGACAAACACCTTCTAAATGACATATAATAACTACAAAAACTCAAAATTAGATACCATTTAAGATGCCCCTACATCATTTTCATTGATTAAAAATGTTTAAATAGGACATATAATGTACCATATGTCACAAAGGTGTCAAGGGAAGTTTGAAACTGAAAAGGATGTAGGTTCAATGTGGAAATAGGAAGATCACTACAAAAAGGTCAGTTTCAATTGTTGTATAGATTGATGTAACCCACCTGGAACATGTGACCACTCTAGGGAGGTATTTTGAGATCCTAAAAATTCACTTCCATGCTTAGGTAGCTTTGATATATCCAAAAATGGCAAAAAATGACCTTTCTCTCTCTCATCGCTCTTTTGGGCAGGTCAAATAGGTCAACCAGTTTACACTTGGTATAGATAGGAAGAGTATAGTTAAAGTGAGTATAATTAGGTGGTGATATTAATCCATTTTTTATTCCTTTCCATGGTAATAGTTTCTAGTTTGGTGGTTTGTACTTTATGAACAATCTTTAGGATTGTTGATGCCTTCAAACTGCTTACACATACCCAACACCTCTATTTTCTTCTTTATTTGCAGTTGTCTATGTTAATAAATTGGTGTGTATAGTATTTAAAATTATTTTCCTTCATTCCATGTTGATTTTACCAATTTTGGCACATGTGAATATGAATAAATAAGCAAAACTATCTCATTGAGCCATAGGTTAACATTAATGGTTTACAGAATAGTTATTTTTAGTTGTAGAGTTTCATCTTCCTATAAGTGTCTTCAAATCAAAGGTAATGCACTTGTTTTACATCTTATTAAATTATGGTGATACTTTAATCAAATTTCAACTAATTAATGGAAATCTCAAGCTTTGAAACCAAGTGAGGTTAAATGTTTAACTAGCATACAAGCAAACAATGACCTATCAGAGGATTCACCAAGGTCCAAATAATGAGGATGCACGAGTCATGGTTGCACGGGATGAAGCAAGTGAATACCAAAAAATGCTAAAGTAAATGAAATCAAACAAGAGACAATTTCATAGACAATTTGGAGAAAAGCCAATATTCCATTAACATAAGATGGCAAAAGTGAAGAATACATATAGGAGAGCATGTAAGTAACTCCTCCACAAAAGGTGGTCAAAGCACCCAAATAATAGACTATAACTCCTCCACAAAAGGTGGTGATAAGGTGCTAAGAATAGAGAAGTAACTCCCATACCTGGAATAGCTAGTCAAAGGAGTTACTTATGACATTCTTATGACACCTATGACACATCTATGACACACATCTCCATATAAGCTAGCCTATCCCACAAATGTAAGAAAACTCCATGTATGCACAAATATATAATATTCCCTAATTAAATAATAGGTAAAAATAAAAACCTACACTAACACCCCCCCATAAGCACAAATTAGGTGGGCAGTGTGGAAATATAAAATGGGTCTCAGAAACTAGGCCTGATGAGGTACCCATGTACAAATGCAATCTCCCATAAGATAGAGAAAAGGAGTAAAATCGTAGGAAAAAACTCCCCCTCCCCAAAAGAGAGACATAAAATAAAGGAAGAGGCTATTTCCCCCCCCGAAGATGATGTTGCTACAGATGTGGACCACACCCCAAGAAGAGCCTGTAGATGAATGAACTTGCTCTCGATGAAAGGTTTGATGAAGATGTCTACAACCTACTCTGAAGACTATAAAAATATCAAGTCAATGACCTGACTATGAATAAGCTCTTGAATGAAGTGCATGTGAATATCTATGTGCTTGGTCCACTGGTGCTGAACCAAATTCTTACAAATCTGAATGGTACTTTGGTTGTCACAATAAAAGATGGTGGACTGCCTAATAGGAATTCCAAACTCAAAAAGTATCCCTTAAAGCCAAATAACCTCAGTAGCTACATTAGTAGCTCCCCTGTACTCTACCTCTATGGATGATATAGCAATAGAATTCTACTTCTTACTAGACCAACTGATAGGACTAGAACCTAGAGAGAAAATGTAGCTAGAAGTGGACTTGTGAGTTTGTGAATCACCAACCCAATCTGAATCTGTATATCCAACCAAGTCAACCTTTATGCCAAATCTATAATGAATCCTATATCTATGTGAAACCTATATGTAATTCAAGATCCTCTTAGCTACTTTTTAATTTAGCTCATGAGGTTCCTACATAAATATAAAGACAAGTCCTACTGCATATGATATGTCAGGCCTGGTGTGAGTCAAGTAGATGAGACTACCAACAAGTTTTTGATACTGAGTGGCATCAACCAATGGTGAAGAATAGTGAGCCTCAAGCTTGACTCTTGATAGAAAGGGAGTCAGAGATGGCTTTAAATTAGTGATGTGAAATCGAGCCAATAAGTCAAGAGCATACTTAGGTTGTGTAAGAGAAATCCCTAAATCTAATTGTGAGATCTCGATGCCAAGGAAGTAGTGCAACAAACCCAAGTTTGTCATGTCAAATATATCCTAGAAAGATGCCTTCACCACTGCAATAGTCGATGAAGAACTCTCGATGATCAAAAGGTCATCAACATATAGAACCAAAATTAGGAGCAAATAATCCTGCCATAAAAAGTAGACATTAGGATCAGAATGGCACCTAGTGAAACCTGCTATGAGAAGAAAGGAATCCATCTTGGCATACCATGCTTGAGGGGTTTGTTTGAGGCCATAGATAGATTTACTAAGTCTGCATACTAAGGAATAATCTTGAACAAATCCTAACAGCTGCTCCATGTAGATCTCCTCCTCTAGGTCTCCATGAAGAAAATCACTCTTCACATCCATCTGGTGCACATCCCAACCATGTGTTGTAGCAATAGCTAAGGTGAGTTAGATAGAAGTCATCTTTGTAATAGGTGCAAAGTTCTCTGAGTAGTCAATGCTTTCCACCTATGAGAAACCCTTGGCAACCAATCATGCCTTGTACTTATCAACTAACCCATTTGCTACAAACTTGGTTCGATATATCCACCTACATCGAACCATCTTCCTTCCCTTAGGAAGTGAAGTCAAATATCAAGTTTTATTTTTGATTAAGGAAGAATATTCTTCCTCCATAGCACTATCCCACTCAGGCACCCCTGATGACTCTCAAAAAGTTTGTGGATCTAAAACTGAAGCAAAGAAGGCATGTGGATCTCTCTAAAAATCCCCCTTAGTTAGTCTATCATCTGTAGGATTTCTTGCCCAAGTGACAACACTCTCAAGTGTCTGTCTAGTTTAAAGTGGCCCAAAAGTGGGTGAGTCAGGTGCTAAATCCTCATCCTCTGACTGACTAGAGGTGGATGACTCTACATCACTATCCTCACTATCTGAACTTCAAGAAGATGAAGATGTCTCTGGCTTAAGAACCTGTTGTGGCTGATCTAAATTTGATGAGGAATCATCATGAAGAAGTAGATCTGATGAGGGAGAAGAAGTGCCAAGTGTTGAGTCTCTAGGACTCTCCTAAAAATGGACACTTCTCTTGATGAACAAGTCATGAGTGACTGGATCTAGAAGGTGATACCCCTTAATACCATTTGGATATCCTACAAAGATGCAAGGCTTGATCTGACATTCTATATCTTTGTGTTTCTTCTTCGGTATGTAAGCCATGGTTAGGGATTTAAAAACCCTAAGGTGCTCAACATTAGGTTTCCTTTTATGCCAAGCTTCAAAGGGTGTTATCCCTTTCAAAGCATTGTGAGGAACCCTGTTTTGAATGTAGCAAGCAAAATTGATGGATTCAGCCCAGTACTGTGGTGTTAAGGATTTGGAGTGAAACATACAGCTACCCATCTCTTTCAAGAACCTATTTTTGCATTCTACAACCCCATTCTATGAAGGACTGTAAGTGACTATGCACTGTAAATCAATCCCCTATGTGGTGCAAAACTACTCAAACCTGTTGCTGACATACTCCCCTCCATTATCAGTTTGAAGAACCTTGATGGATTTCTCACTCTGTTTCTCAACAAGAGCCTTGAAGTCTAGAAAATTTTCAAACATTTTAGAATTTTGTTTGAGAAAATATATCCAAGTGTACCTAGAGAAATCATCAATGAAAGTGAGGATGTACTTGGCCCTTGTGAAAGATGGTTTGGGAAAGGGTCCCAATACATCACTGTGGACTAACTCCAAAGATTGTGAAGCCCTCCAAACTTTGCCTTTGTCAAATTTTGCTTCGGGATGCTTCCCAAGGGAGCACCCCTCACAAAGTCCTTTTGAGAATTGGACAGGAGGCAATCCAATGACCATGTCATGTTTGTAAATTTGCTCAAGGTAGCGGTAGTTAAGGTGGCCAAACTGCTCATGCCATAATTTACTAACTCCATCTGAATGAGTCAGCAATGCTATTGGAGGAGAATCATGTGAAAAATGTGAGAAGGTGTATAACCTTGCTTGGTGATCTACCCTACCCATTGCCACTATAGTAGCACTATGCAACTCCCTGATAGCCACTGAATCTGGTGAAAACTCAACTCTCATGCCCTAACCAATGTGAGTGATTTGGTATACTGATAAGAGATTGGTTGAAAGAGAAGTAACACTTAAAACATTATTGAATGTTCCTCCTTCCATTTCAACTGACCCTCTCCTTGCAACAAAAACTGATGTGTCATCACCCAAACTAATTGAAGTCATGCTACAAGGATCTAAAGATGAAAACTCAACTAGTGAAGAGCCCATGTGGCGAGAATCACCCAAATCAATGACCCATGATGATGTAGAAGCTGCAGTTGCTACAAGGGCCTTGCCCTTTTCTTTCTCCTTACCCTTGCCTTTTGCCTTAGTAGAATATTGGGTAGATGAATTCTGCTTGATGGACTCAGGAACACCCATGTTATGCTTGTCTAGAAGATGAGTTAGGTGATCTATTTGTTTCTTCATGCATTTATGTTCATCATGCCCTGTCTTCTTATAATAGGTACACTTAACCTTCTCCTTCTTAGGTTTAGCATTGGAGGAGAAAAACTCAGTGTTGTTTTTGGAAGGATTGTTGTTTTCTTTCTTCTTCTCCTAGTCCTTGTTCTTTTTCTTCTTCTCCTTTATTTAAGTCTTATCCTTACCATTTCCAGATATTAAAGCTTGGGGTTGAGTAGACTTCATTGTGCCCATTTGGATTAGTTTATCTTGCTCCCTAGTCAAGTCGGCAATGAATGAATCTAAAGAAGGCATTTTCCATGTAGCGCTAAGGGCACTTTTTGTGGCATGGAAAGTGGAGACAAAGACTGAATAGCTTGAACCTAACTTTTCAAGAATAGAAAGGATGAGTTGGTCATATTTCTTCTCTATCCTACATTCTTTCAATTGCAATTTAAGGGCCTTAAACTTAGTGAAGAAGTCCTATAGGGTGTCAAAGTTGCTAGGACTTAGACTTATGAGTTCATTTTTGAGCTCATGACCTCTCATCTCATCAAGCTTCCCAAATAAGGTTTCTAGGATGTCCCATATGTCTTTGGGAGTCTTAGAGGTTTCTAAATGGAAGAGAAGTTTTAGAGACATGGACAAGCTTAGTAATCCATAGGCTTCATCACTACGGTTGTACCACTTGACCTTTTCAGCATCAGTGTTGGGTTCTACTTTAGTACCCATGGTGATCCTATATAACCCTTTGCTTCTAAGAATGATTGACATTTTAATCTTCCATTCATGATAGTTGAAGGGTGTTAGGGGTTTAAGTTGAAAAGAATCCATTTTAAGCTGAATTTAGGTGAAGTTGTGTTGATTGCAAGTTTGTGAAAGTATGTAGAAAGGAGAAAGATAATAGAAGTAAACAAAGTGCTAAAAGACAATCACACCCCCTTGAAATGTTGAGCTCCCCCCAAATATGCAAGTGCATGCTCAAAAGACGTCGGACTCATCTAAAAATGAATCTTAGAGCAATCTATACAAGTCAAGTTAATAACCCAAGCAAATAAGATGTCGAACCCAGCCAAAAATACATCCCAGAAGACCTAAATTTTGTCACTTTATAAAGTAGTGCATTTTTGACAATTTCCACCAGCAAGAAATACTGAGTGGACTTGATCTTAATGCTATTATAGATCCTCAAAAAGAGCATATGCTAAAAATAATACTTAAGGCCAATCCCTGGTAAAATAAATAGCACCAATACAAATTACTCTAAAAAATCCACTTTTGAAAAAAGAATCACCTCGATCCGAGGTTTTATGCAAAAGTTATGCCTCTTCAGAGTTCCCAAAATGAGGACTACACAGTGTCCCAACTAAGAGTCTTCAATTTATGAAAAATATCTACACTAAAATAAAAAAACGACTGCACTAGTGCATAGAGCATGAAAAAATATCCAAGATCAAATTTTTTTTGTGAGAAACGGAGTCCGTATGAGCAAGAACAGAGCATTTGAAAACTGCTTTCAAATTTGCAACTGTCAACAGAGAGGGGATCTACTGTAGCTTTTCAAGTTCATTTTTGCAAAATATACAGTTTACATGCAAAAAACTAAAAACTACCTAGATGGTTTTTTTGGGCTACGAACAAAACCTAGAAGGCATTTTTCTTGCTAATGTATAGAAGATGTAGATCTAGTGTAAAACAGATGCCTTTAGCTAGAAAAAATGACCCTAGCAACCAAAAAATGGCATGCAAAGGTAGAATTAGCTACCAAGAGATTGTAAAGGCATGTAACAACCTACAATTCTGATTAAAACATAAAATATGCAAGTCGATTGATAGAAATAAAATTATTGGATCTTCATAAATCATTTCTGATTCTCCAAATCGTTTAAAAAATGTAAGAGAAGAGCATACAGGATTTTGCAAGATCTCTACAAATAATCTAACCTTACAAAACTTGGCAATAACTCCAATACCATGAGACTTTCAACACTGTGCTGAGAGGATCATGATCACAGGCCTGCATGTATATGGAGAGACCAAACAAGCCATGGAAGGAACAATAGCATGGAGAACTAGCAATATCTCCCAAAAATTTTCAAATTTCACAAAAAAATGCCTTAACAAAGCTCTAGATTTTAATGAGAGCAATAGCAAAATAGACAACCAATTACTGGGGTGGCTCTGATACCATATCGGAGGATTCACCAAGGTCTGAATAATGAGGATGCACGAGTTGTGGTTGCATAGGATGAATCAAGTGAATACCACAAAATGCTAAAGTAAATGAAATCAAACAAGAGACAATTGCATAAACAATTTGGAGAAAAGCCATTATTCCATTAACATAAGATGGCCAAAGTGAAGAATACATATAGGAGAGCACGTAAGTAACTCTTCCATAAAAGGTGGTCAAAGCACCCCAAGAATAGACTGTAACTCCTCCATAAAAGGTGGTGACAATGTGCTAAGAATAGAGAAGTAACTCCCATACTCGGAATAGCTGGTCAAAGGAGTTACTTATGACATTCTTATGACACCTATGACACATCTATGAACACACGTCTCCACATAAGCTAGCCTATCCCACAAATGTAGGAAAACTCCATGTATGCACAAATATATAATATTCCCTAATTAAATAATAGGGAAAAATAAAAACTTACACTAACATGACCAAGAGACTTTGATTGTATAGTCAATGGAGGTAGAATGATAGAAGATATTGAGTGAAGTTCAAGGTTGATGATGCAACATAAGAGACCTATTTTGATATAGGGTTTATATTGTGTGAAATAATGAACAATAGTAAGAGAGAGTCCAAAATTGAAATTGCATACATAGTCACTAAGCCCACATAAATATCATAATGATTTTAATTCAATGCAAAAGAGGTGGAGTAACTTTGAAATGGATTTGGAGGTGTTTGGACTCATTTAAGACCTTCAAGAAGGCTTGAGAATATCATAATGATAGTGAATATGCCATTTCATATAGTTAGACTTAGATTCTTGATTCAAAAAGTTATAAACTTGATCAATGGGATAACTTACCTTAACTTCTCCAAAAGGGAATCCTACCTTATACAATGTCACCTATTAGTGAATGTTCATGAAGTCTAAGTGAGCCTAATGGTTTCATTATTTTAGCCTATGCATAGAAGAAAAATGACATTTTAATAAAATTTTAAAATAATTATGGTGGAATGGTTTTCAAATCAATCAAATTATTGATGAAAATACTTAGACAATTATAGTGACATTTGAACCAAAATGAACCTATACCTTACAGTAACATAGTGTGATGATAGTGAGAGATGATATCATAACCCTAAGGTGAGAGTGAGTTAAAATAAGTGTGGAATGGTATTATTAAACTCAAAATGAACTTAATTCATGAGTTATACTGTTAAAATTTATATTACCACCTATAAGAATCCTTTGGAATCTTCCTAATTACCACCTACAGGTGACACAATCAACACAGTTTACAGACTAGCATAAGCAAATGCAAAGTATAGGTTTGAGAAGGTAATTATAGGTTTATTATAGATGTACCATATTTAAAACACTATAATAGTGGTAATTACACATTCCAAATTGTTTTCAAGAACTAATAAACTCAACCTATAGTTCTATCTGAAGTCTCTCAAACTCTATCAAAACCATATACTTGCAGATAGACCTAGAATCTAGTTTAGACAAATTGAGGTATTAGGAGATCTAGAGAGGTCATATAATATTGAAATTTTTAAAAAAATGTCCTCATGACTTTATATATAACTATATGGTCTCATTTAGTCCAAAAAAATAAAGGAAGCTCCCTTTATTTTATCTTGGCTAGAGGGCACTCCATGAGTAAGGCAACCTACTGACATAGTGTGTGAATGAAGAAAGGATGAAGGGTATATATTTGGATGATTTTTTGAAGATTTACATAGTTGGAAAAAATATAAATAAAGTTTTATAAGTACTAAAATTCAATTACAAGACCTACAGGTGGTTATATACATAAGTACATGATCTAGGTCTACTAGGCCTAAAACTACATCTAAACCCTCAAGGTGCCTAGATTCACTTCCATGAACACATTATATTATAATACATTTTATGAACTTTATGGGAGATTTTGGGATGGATTAGAACCATTAGTTTGTATAGAACCACATATAACTAGTCATTTTAGCCTAAACTTACTTCAAGGGTGTCTAGAATGCAGTATAGGAGCTCGAGGGCCATTTTATTTTACTCACATCTATACGAAAGAGATGAATGAGACCCTAAGAAAATAGGTATAGTTTAGATGGGTATAATATTAAAACTTAATGGAATTGGTTCAAGGATTTAATTTCTAACCTTTATGAATCATCATTAAGAAGCTAACCCTTCTAAAACCCTTGTATGAACTCGATGGAGAAGATACGGTGGGAAATACATTCAGAGGGAGTCAATTAGTATTGAAACTAATTTTGAATTTTATATCACTCTCTTAGGCTCCTCACCATCCACCTTTTTCATACCATCACTTGTGTAGATAGGCCTAATTATTTGTCTTTTTATAGGATTTGAGGTGTCTAATAGGTACATAGTGAAATTGATGAAAGGTCATTGAGGGAGGTATGCAGGGATGTAATATAACTCCTAATACTCATATCTCACCTTAGTTAATAATGAAAACCCCTCTACTATACCTTTTATTGTAGGCAGTCTTAAATAACATAGTGAGAAGAGAGTGACTACCTAAATGTGATTATGAGAAGTATGTTTTGAGTTTCACATAGGTCTATTTCATATCCCAGAGGAAAAAATGTATTTAAAAGGTGTCTTAACACCTATCTAACTTTCTTAAACAACTGTAAGACATCATAGTGATAAGTGTATGAACTATGCCTATAAGGTTAATAAATGGCTAGAGACAGTGAATGTTAAGTGATAAATGGAATCTATCAGTTGGAGGGCATAGATGACTATCATAAATAATATCCTTACCTATTTAATTCAAATAATATGTGTCAAGGACTTCTAAGGTAGTTTAATATAGATTGACTACTCATCATCATGAGGGTAGTTTCAATGAAGAACATAAAGAGTCTCTATGCCAACTTGAGGAATATGTCATATTTCATATTGACACATGTTCATGAGGATTTCATAACCTATTTTCCAATTCATTCTCTTGAATTTTAACTTGTTTTCAAGTATTGAAACTTGGCCTTTTGACCTTTCCACTTCTCTCCTTCTCTTTCCTTTCCTATTCTCTCTCTATATAAGCCATTTTGTCATTTGTATCTAATCCACACCTAGTATGGAAAAGCCCTACTAGTTTGAATATTGTATTTACCTTTGAAATAAATATTTATAATCTAGTTTTGATTTCATAAATTCTTATCTATGTGTTTGAAATATTTCATAGTGGAATGACAAGTGATAACTATCTATCCTTGTGTTCTCTTACTCTTTCATGTTTGGTGCAAGTAGTTCTCCCTCAAACATGTCACATGAAGTGTAGTTCACATATTTGTCTATCTCCAAGTGTAAGGAGTAGAATTAGTGTCTACAATCTGACCTCTTATTCACTCACCTTTATAAGTGCAATTCATATCAACTCCATGTTTGAAACATTTATGTTAAAGAAATCTAGGATGTTGAAATTAGTAATGTGAGTTATATTTCATAGTGTAAGTGCACGACAGTATAGTGGATATCAATATGGTGTATCACCTCATTAAAATAGGTTAATTTTATGCTTCCTTATATCCATTTTCATCTAAGCAAGTAAGCAGTGTAGGTGATAATCTATCAAATAATAATCTAGAGAGATATCCCTTAAACCTAGAGGTTTACCTATACTATAATAAACCCATAGGCCTAGAGGTAATCCAATATTTCACTCAATTTAGAGGAGGCTTTAACAACCTATATAGGGTTCAATATTGAGTGACAATAGTTATGGCACACCTAGTGGGACTAAGATCCAAAAGAGTTGAATAAAATTTTGGTGTGTTCTTCTACCTATTAGCTTTAGGAAGCATTCAACAAACACTAATGGTGACTCCAAATGCAATCAACTAGTTATAAGTATCCTAGGTACTTATTATGAATGAATTTGATGCTATGTTGTGTTTTGTTTGACTAATGAAGTTGGTAAGGATGAACATGATGATATTTTCCACTATAAACCCCCTACTAACCTTGTCATGAGCCATATTATGTATCTCAATAGCCCTATCAAGAGTGTTATCATCCTTATGATCCATAGCAGTCATATGGTTAGCCTAATCCTCCCTTTTATGATCATGATGTTGTTAAATGTACCTATGAAGAAGCATATGAAGAATCTTTTCAAGAAAAGTAATAATAAGTGTCTCCATTTCAATATCAACCTTATTCCCATAAGCCTTATCACGAGTAATCAGATGGTACCATTGATTGGAAAGCAAGATATAAGCTCTTACAAGCTCAAGTTAGTCAAATAACTCAATCTTTCCAAAATATCCAATGTTACCCTCCTACTACTTCAATTTCACCTCAAGAAAAATAATTGTTGGAAATCATGCCAAATATGTTAAAATCAGAAAAGGTGATGAGAAAATGGGATGAATAACTTGATGTGATACCTATTCATCTCATAGAGAAGAAGAGAAAGTTAGTTCAATTATTTATAAATAAGTGGAGGTTGGTTGAGGAAAATGTTGAGAAGTGTTGTCATTGATTTCAAGATATCAAATATTTATTTCATTGATGTTAAGGTGCATCTGGTGAAGATGCATGGTGAGTAGTCTATGAGATATAATATTGTGTGATTGATGTGATAAGGAAACCATGTGACAATAGAGAATTTAAAGGAAACTTAATGTCTCTCTATTACAAGAGAGTTTTAAGGAAACCTAAAGATTCTTATATTGGCTAATGTTAAGGTTGATGTCAAGTTTCAATTCAAGTGAGCATTAAATCATGTTTGAATACTAGTTATTGAGTACAAGGTGTCATAAGAAGCCCAATATAGACTTGTGAGAAGGTGTGCATAGTGAAGTTTGGTTAAGTAAGTTAGCACAAGGTTTTGAGAGGTTTTTTGGGATTGTGTGATCATGTAAGATAAGTGTAGATACTTTCAAAAGTGTTTCAAGGTTAGTTGTCAAGTTTCAAGTGTTTGAGAAGCCTAGTCATGGCATGTAAAGTCCTAGTGAGAAGGTTTGATCATGGTGGCTTGGTGAGATAAGTACACATAGGCATGAGTTTTTGTATAAAGTTTATTGAAAATGTATATGAGGCATTGGAAAATTCATGTGATTCTTAGGGTGAGCCTACAGGGGTATGACCTACAGACCTAGTATGCAACTAGACCACTTTTAGACCCTGCTTAGCCTAATGAGGCATCATGATCTATTTTTACAGAATATGAAGTATGTTTGACATTGTTTGAGAATTTGAGATATTTTATGAGAATTTAAGTGAGGTGGATAACACATGGAAATATTCATTAAGGTCAATTTCAAGTCCTAATGTGATTTGCAGGTCAAGGTCTAGAGAGCTAAGAGAGAGACTGTGGCCTAATGAGGGGTCATGATTATATTTCAAGATATCTGAGCTCATATGAGCATAGAAAAAGGTATATTATTATTTTAAAATCATGTTCACAAGGTTTGAGGTCATGGTTTGTAAGTTAAGGCATGAATAATGGTTTTGAGGTTTCTCAAGTGCACAAAATGAAGGGTTCTCAACCCAAGAATGACTTTCAAGTGTTCATTAGCACATGTAATGTCTACATGGGAACTTAATCCATTCATAATATATGGGGAAGGGTATTATATCAATTTATAGGAATTATTTTTTATAATGAGGGGCTAACCTTTATGAATGATTACAAATAGTGAAAGATGGTTTAAACCCTCAAAGAACCCTAATAGTGACCTAATATGAAATAAGTTATTATAAAGTGATAATAATGGATTGGTTTGCATATTTAAATTATTATATATTTTATTCAACTCTCCAAATCATATACAAGTGTGATTAAGTCTTCAGGTGAGTGAGTGGACCCTATAGGAAAGGCCTTATTTCTTGGAGATTTATTGTAGTAGTTAGTATTGACCAAGTCAAAGTTGATAAATGAATGAAGGAAAAAGTTTTAGAATTGTATTTTGTGTCCATGAAGGTTTATAGATATGTTATATCCCTTATGTATGATAAATAAATCATCCAAGTTTACCAGTCACTAATAGGCCTAATGATGGAAATAATGAGAAATCCAAGCAACAATGAGAAGGTGACTAGGGATGTGATATCATGAATTAGAGATGAATACAAGTGTATGAAGATGTTTTTAAAGGATTTAAATACATTTTAATATTGGATATAAGTTTTTAATATCATTTTATTTAGAAAAATTTGTTCACAAAGTTGATTTGTCTAGCTCAGTGAGGTCTATGTATAGTGAGGCCATGAGATTGGTCTGCAAGACCAATATTACCATTTGACCATGATATATTTATATCTAAGAGTTTCCTAATGATATCATAAGATCATATAAATTAATTTAAATTATTTTAAATTTGTCATACATATGTTGAATTTTATTTCCATCATGATTGTGCTTCAAGGCAAACTAGCAGTTTTAGGTAAGCAAGTTGCAACGATGAGTTTAAGGCTTTATGCCCTTAGTATAAGTATATAATGAAAATTGTTTTATATTTTTAGAATTATATGTGTTATTAATTATTTTTATAATGTTTTTTTAATCAATAAATGCATTTAAAGTTTCTAAAACTGGTCATATAGATGTTGAAGGTTATTATCATCATGACTGTGCTTCAAGGCAAACTAGCAGTTCTAGGTAAGCAAGTTGTAATGATGAGTTTGAGGCTCTATGACATAAGTATAAGTATATAATTAACAATATATTTTATTTTTTTAATTATTTATGTTATTAATTCTTTTTATAATTTTTTTAGTTAGTACAAGTAGTGAAAATGTTGAAGCATAAATTGCTTGACTGGTTGAGTGAGGTATATGAGAGAGAAGGTCAAAAATATGGTCTACAAGACCAATAATTTCCATTAGAAATTATGATATTTATTTTTGAGTTTTTTATAATGATTATTTAATATAATTGTTATTTATTTTAATTATTTTAATGTGTTATTTCAAGTGTCATAAGTTTAAGTTTCCATGACTATGTTTTGAGGCCAATTGGTAGTTCAGAGTGAGCATTTTATAGAAAAGAGTTTGAGCCTGTATACCTTAAGTTGAAGTATCGAATGAAGTTTTTGATGACCATGATATCATTATTATTTTTATTATGTTATTTTTTCCATGATTGTTTATCTAATTGGTTTTTATCTTCAGTGGTTCAAGATAGACTTTCTGGGTATGCACAGGGCTAATTGTGAATAATTCTAATGGTGTGCTTCAAATGGTGGTTGGACATAAAAAGTATAAGGGACTTAATATGAGATTATTATTTTTATATTGGAGTTTCATATGAATTTTTACTTCCATTTTTGTATTTTTAAAGTGTTCCTTGGAGATCAAAGGGTAATGTGTGCCAATGAAGACCTAGTTGAATTAGGTCTCTTTAAGGCCTAATTGAGGTATGTTAGACCTAAAGGGACTCAAAGCAAATTTTATTAATGTATATGATATGTATTAATAAATATTACATGGTTTGAATAATAGTTTAATGGTGTTTAGGAAACTAATAAGAATATTAACAAGAGGTTTGTATATATACAAGGTAGTTTTACGCCTATTTGAGTGTGTGAGAGTATGTGAATGAGATAACACATTATTGAGTATAATAAGGTCCTATATAATATAATAGGAGTGTATAGGAAAATTTATGAAATTTTTAAAGAGGTTATGTATATAAAAATAAAGGTCACATGACCTAATCTATCTTTAAGAGACCTAGAAAGCAATTTAAGAGGGCTAAGAGTGTGAAGGGATGAAGAGGTGGTCATCATCAATCGATTGAGAAACAAGGTGTTCTAAAGGTGATTAAATAAATTAGGTGGGTTATTTAGTGATGATTCATATATGGGTTGGTTTCTCCTTATAAATGGGTGATTTTTAAAGCCTAACTAAGTTGGTGCTTAGCTAGTGGGGGTTCGTGCTCCATGTGAAGTAGGTGCTTCAATAAATTTGGTGTTTATCTTATAGGACTATATTAAATTTGAAAATATCAATGTGTTTTATTCACATTAAGTTTTTTCCACATATTTTATGTGCTCTTGTGTTTCATGATTATATGGATATGTGTTTATGCTTGATAGATCCATATGCTTATTTGAATGGTTCATGATTGCTAAAGTTAAATTGATAAGAAAATTTTTAAAGACTAATTAACCCACACCACATATTATTAATTTTTATTCCAATAATTTTTTTCAAATAAGGTAATTTAAATTAGGCATAATAGCCTAAAATAGATCCTAGAAGTAAGGATGACTAGTCAACAAGCTCAAGGTGGTTTCTCTACTAGTAAAGATCCATTCTTTAATGGAATTAATTATACCTTTTGGAGAATTAGAATGAGAAAATATATAATGTAAATGGTCCATGACATATGGTAGTGAGTTTTATATGGATAAACTCCACCTCCTACACCACCAACTGATGTAGCAGGAAAGAAGGAAAGGGAGAGTAATTCCAAGGCAATGAATGTGATTCTATGTGGCTTATCAAAGGTAGAGTTTGTTAAGGTGATACACTACGAGTCAGCCAAGGTGATATGGGATAAATTTAATACCATATATGAAGTAGATACAAAGGTGATGGCCAAGTTATAGACCCATAGGAGATAGTTTGAAAGTTTGAAGATGAATGAAGATGAAACCATTGCACCCTACATGTCAAAGGTTGATTAAGTTATCAATGTGATTAGAGGATAAGGACAAGAATTAAAAGAGTCTATAATTTTTCAAAAGGTATTGAGATCACTAAATCCTAATTTTTATTATAGGGTGTCTTTAATAGAAGATATGCAAGATTTGGATTCATGGCATCTTGACTACCTATGAGATGAGAATAAATGAAGGAAGGGTTCCTAAGAAGGAAGGAAAATTAAAATATAAGAAGAAGTAAAAATATAATAATTTTAAGGATGAGGAATGCTCAGATGTTGATTATGATCAGTTGATAGCCATATTTACAATAAAATTGAGGTTTGGTTTTAGTAAGTACAAGGGTAATCTACCTTTAAATTTTTTCAACTTTGGTAAGATTGGTATCTTTGCATCTACATGTCCTATCAAAAAAAGGATGAGTATGATGAAGAACATTAAGAACATCATGTAGATGATAAGAAGGTCTATAATCTTGACAAGAATAAAAAATATTTTAGGAAGTATGAAGGTAGGAAAGGGTCATTCAAGAACAAGAGAAGTTTCTACACCAAAGAAGACAATAACTCATCTGATGTAAGTGACACAAGTTCATCTGATAGTGATGATGATAGTAATGAGCATGAACATGACAACAATGAAACCCTATTAATATCTATATAAATAGATAATGAGGGTTTCTCAAAGGGGAAAGGCCTTATGGTTGATGAAGAATAAAATGAAGAGGCTAAAGTAAACATTAAGGCATAATTGGTAAGTGATTTAGATGAATTGAATTTCCAAATAAGGAAGAATCAAAAACTAAGATCATTAGTTAAGGACTATGAAGAGTAGATTGGCTTGTTTAAGGAGAGACTAAGTGACACTTCCAAGGAGTATGATGAGATCATAAATCAGATTGAAACACAGATGGAGATAGTCACTATAAATATAAAGGCTAAAGAGGAAGAATGTACCAAATATATAAATGAAATGGAATCCTTGAAATCTAAGTTGGATCAAGCATATAGCAAGTTGAATACATTTATGAAGTTTCAAAAGAGTATTGATGCTATAGATAGTATCTTGAGTAGTCAAAATTTTGCAAGTGATAAGATAGGTATTGGTTTCAAAGAAGACCAAAAGGATGAATCTCAAGTCAAGGAGAAGGATATAGAAGACAAGAAAGTCAACATAAAAAGATCAATTAGACAACTTAATGTTATGAGGTATACTAATTCATTTAATGGTTACTATTTTGTATGCGGTCAATTTGGTCATAGAGAAAGAGAGTGTAAAAGATCCTCCAATAATGAGTATTCATTTGACTATGGGAGGAGTCATAGTTCACATCAATCAAGATATATATATATATATATATATATATATATATATATATATATATATCTTGATTGATGTGAACTATGACTCCTCCTATAGTCCTATGAATACTCATTATTGGAGGATCTTTTACACTCTCTTTCTCTATGACCAAATTGACCGCATACAAAATAGTAACCATTAAATGAATTACAAGATATATATATATATATATATATATATATATATATATATATATATATATATGAGGTTATTTTCTATAGTTATCGAAATATGGGACACATTACAATATTCTACCCTAAGAGAGTTATAAGGCCATCAAGTCAAAAAAAGAGGTTTATGTAGACACCTAAATCTAGCCACTGATAACCTCCAATCAGGCTTTTGGCCAATTTCCACCCACAATACACAATTTGGCCTAAAAACATTAAAACATGATAAATGATGTGAAACTAACATATTCAAGTTTCTATTTTGGCTAGGGTATCCCTAAATGGGGTAATGTAATTTAACAGCTAGCTAACTTTGGTCAAATCATTTCAAATCAAAATACTAATTTTGCACTTTGGTGATTTGGATTGATCTTTTTTATTAAATATTATACACAAGATATGTGCCTTTGTTATTTTCTATTGGTAACATCCTAAATGGGAATACATATCCAACACATGTGACATTACCTTCCAATTTCAATCCAGTCAAATTTTGGACCAATAATAAGGCATTTTGATCAATTTGAGTAATTTGTACACAAAGTGCTTAATCATGCTTAAGAGATAATTAACCTAAATCAAGGCCTAATAAAAAATTCCATGGAAACTTGTTGAATATTTATTTTTGTAAATGAATATGGAATATCTGCATCATCAAGTGACCTCATTTCTTGGAAAGACATCCCTAGGCCATAAATGCCATAAATATCAAAATTCATGCCCTCCATGCCTCATCAATGCATTCCATGATGCCATCCATGACTCTTAATTTCCCCTTCTTCTAATGTCATGATGAGGATAATTAAAAACTTAATTCCAAAAATTTAATTAATCCTCAACCACACATCTCAATCTTGAGATGGATGGTTTAGGTTGATTTTAGACATTCTCAAAAATATATAAATAGAGAGGCCATGGACATCATTTATAAGTTATTTTGGTGCAAATTTATAATGCACAAATATATTCAAGAATACATTTATACTAGTGTTACCATTCCAAATTAATTTGAAGCCAAGCCAAGCCATAAGCCAAAAGTGCCAAGGAGAGATGGAGGTAGACAAACTTCCATTGCAAAGGACTTCATGATCACAAACCAAGCAAGACACCACTACAAAAGGCATTTGGAGCATCCAAAGAAGGTGAAGGAATTTTTTTATTTTGATTCCTTGATTTCTAGTTGTGTTTGTCATTTTATTTTGTTAACCAAGCTCGCCCTAGTGTCTAGGCCTAGAGATGTTATGCTATTAGTGTGTTTATTTAATTTTGTTTATCATTTTGGAACTAACACCATACTAACCATCCTCTCTTGAGTCAAATTCCTAGATCACATACTAGCATGCCTGATGGGACTGGATGCATCTCATACATGAAGGAGATCCTTTTGCAACTCTAAAATATTTATTTGGGATCTTAAAACTCTTAAAAATTGATTTTCTAACTTTATTTTTCCATTTTTATTTACCATGGTTTTACATAGTAACTGACATTAGTAAGTAAGACTAACATCAATTACATATCTTAACCAACGTTAATTAGAAAAATCAACATTGGTTAGATCTTGATTAGCTAAAGTAACCAATGTTAGTGGTAATAACTGATGTCAATCACTATGTTTTTCCAAAAACATCGACCTGAGAGCTACTTTTTCATAGTTCATTTTTTCAAGCTAAAAAGAGCTTCAAAGCTAAAGGACATGTTAACAATTTTATGGCAGGACCAAGCTTAACATTTTCTCAAAACATGTTTAGATCACCTTTTGCATTCTTAAAAATCAATTAAGAACCTTCTTTTAGTGTTTAACAAATAATTTAGATATTTTTGGTGGATGTTTTCAAAGTTTGTAAATAAGACCAAGGGGTCAAATGAACACCACCAAATCTTTCATTTTGGGTTTAAAATTAAACGCATTTGTCAATTCTTATTTGCAATAGTTTTTTAATAAAATTTTGTTTGGAAAAAAGAGGAATGTTGCATGTATGCTCTTCCATTTGTCCCCTATAGGGAACCCTTGAAATCAAAAGTTCCATTCCTATTGTAAGTAGCCTAGTCCAAGGCTTAGAAATAAAGTCATCTAAAACACTTCCCAAAAACTTGTCAAAGTCTGGGTGACCTTGAAAATGACCATAAATTCTTTCTACTTTCATGCTTTCTTTATTTTTATGCAAACTTGGCTTGCGAGGGGGACTTCATCACCTCCTACAAGTTCTTTAGGGAAGCTTTAACCCAGGGTTTCATCTCCTAGTATTGACTTCATTTGGATCCTTTGGAGTTGCACATAAGATATAGTGGTAATTTGGACATTGCACTATACTGAGTGAATAATAGGATTTAGTGGTTGCAAAAAGGACTAGACCTTTTTTCAACAAGCTAAGTGATATAGACCCAAAACACATGCTTTTATTTTGTATTGTTTGGTGTGAAAGTCATTATGTAATTGATTCCCCTAGATTATTGAGAAACTTGTTAGATCTTAGACAAATCCCCACTTTCCATAGAAGTATTTTTGGTGCAAGGTGCACCTCAAGGTCCATGTCATAGTACTATCATTTGAGAGAAGGAGCTATGTAAAAACCATACTATATAATGTGCATTTACTTTTGGATGAACACTTAAAATCCTATCAAATGATGTATATTGATGGATTCCAATAATACCAAGCAAAATTTTAAGTTTAGGATCTAAGGGTGATTAATTAGTTGGTCTTTTCCTAGTTTAAAGTCTTGTTTGGAGTCAAAACTTAGTGTAAACAAATAATCTAAACCAAACGTATAGTCCAAATTTTCCTTTGAACAAAGAAGCGTTATGTAGTCCTAGTAAGATCATCAATTTTGCCTTGTTCAAAGTTCATCAAAATATTGAGATTCATATCATCCACTTTGGCATAGTTATGCTACCCAATTGAGTCTAAACCTTTACCAAATTTGTTTAATTCCTTCACTTATAATCTAAATTTAGAATTTCACCTTTATAAGTTTATAGGGTTTATGTGCTATGTGGGTTTGCCATTTGCACTAAACTTGAGGGAACTTAGGTTTAATTTCCAATTTGGGTTGAAGGTCATTTAAGAATCATAATCATTATCATCACTTGATAGACTTAAGCCATTTTATGCTAAACACTTGCACTTTGAGTCTATGCTCCACAACATTTTAAGTCAAGAAAAGTAGTGTTATGCTATCAAATTGTGGAAAAATGTCTTTACCTTAGAGAGTCTTTAAAGAAAACTTTTTTTATCACATCTTTTGGGTAGTATAGTGTCTTTATACTACCAAAAACATTTCAAATATTGTTTCATGGAGCCTCTTGCATATAGTCCAATTTTATTCCTACAAATTTAGACTAATCTAAGTATACTTTGTGTGATCATTTATCTAAAACACAGTTATACTATTCACCTTTGTCTAGCTTATTTATTAAAAGAACCAAGTTTTATACCATTATATATGATAAAATAACTATTCCTAAAGTGCCTTTTGTTTCATACCTTATACCTAGTTGATCAAGTTCATGACCAAGAATCAAATGCCTAGTGTTTGTTAGAAGTGTTTCAAATTAGTTAGATTAAAACTTTCATCTAGTTTTAAAGTCTAGATTTTGTCATCGTTTGGCCAAGAATCCTAGCACATGCCTTTTTTGAGCCTATATTTTGACATCACATTTGGACAAAAGACCTAACAACTTTTAAATTCCTAGATTAGACTGATTTGAAACACTTCAAATTTAGAGTTTGGCATTTTGATTTTTGATCCATTTACTTACTTACCTTTGTATTAATAGTGAAATGTTAGATATTTTACACTATCTTGTTTCCTCACAAATCTTTGAATAAACCTTTTTATCCTTTTGAAAAATCTAGACCAATTTGAAGGCATCATTTATTTTAGATTCTATTCTTTTTAGAGTTTGTATAACTCTTTGACCTTTTATCACAAAGCATTGACTATGGTTCCCAACATGATTTCCTACACTCATAGTGGACTCATGTATAATCCAAGGATTAGTAATGTACTTGCATAGGAAAAAATGGTGCAAGACCCCTCTATGGATAATATTGATTATGAGATGGATTCTTATCCCTCTTATAATACTCAATCAGGGGCACAAAGCCAAGATCCATTGGCTAATTACCTGGCTAACACACCCCCTTATTCAGAATAGGACTAATAACAAACCATGTAATACCTAATATAATACCCGTAGTGGACAATCCAATTCTTCAAAAGTCATAATCTACTAATACAACTTCCATGTATGATCCATTTTTGTTTGAGCAACATTTTTTAGAGAACAACGATGAGATTTTGGTTAGAGCCATAGAGTTAGGGGCCAAGTTTCTAGTAAACTTCCCCCATGAAAATTTACCAAGTCTATTAATAATGCCTCAAAATATCATTTACGATCAACAAGATTCTTATAGAAATCCTATGGATCTAGTCCAAATAACGTATCAAGACCCTAATATATCCAATCGAGGAAAAAACATCATGGAAGATCATTTTAACCAAATGCAAATAGCATATCAAACCTACCTAAATTTATCATGTGATTTCAATTAGATGAACATGGTGAGTAAGCCTCTTATCAACCTAGTTATTTCAACAAGAGTGTTGATAAAGTTAACTGGATAAAAGAATCTAAGTTTTGACCCATTCATACAAACTGCTTTGATAGATAACTTGACACATTGCCCATTATTGAAGAAGTGTGTTTGGTCTCTACATAGAATAGAGAGCCAAATGTAGTATACAATGTGCAAATAGAATCCAATCTTAATCAAAGTGGTACTAATGCACATATAATTAGCCAAAAATATGTGTTTATAGTTAATCTCATGAGAAAATCATCATACCAAGGAATAGGAGTTTCTACACCCCAACCTCAACCAGCTACTTCCTCAAGTGTACAATGTTGAGTTGTGGAGCTAAAAGCTTCACTAATGAGCTAATGTGGAGGTTGTTGGGTTTACATAGTAACTGACATCGATCAGAACCAACCAACATCAGTTAGGGGTCGATCGGCATCGGTCATCTTCAGACCAACACCAATTTCCGTGCATTTCTAGAATTATTCTATTTTTAGTTGGTATTATTTTTAGAAGAACAGATTTGAGCCTTTCATTCAGAGGTGGATCTAATGGTGTAAAATACATGGCTCATGAACCCTAGTGTTGTAGTATACTATATAATAGGGTTAGATCTTCATAGTATGTAGGGAGACAACTCAGTAATTGAGTTGGTTGTAATTGAGAGAGAGAGAGAGAGAGAGAGAGAGAGAGAGAGAGAGAGAGAGAGAGAGAGAGAGAGAGAGAGAGAGAGAAAGAGAGAGAGAGAGAACTCTTGAGGGAGAATTACTGTACATATTCGAGGTGTGAGGAGAGAGAGATTTATTCATTGTATTTACTTCTAGAAGAGTTTAATATAGATTGGTTGTTTCTTGTATCTCCTCTTATTTGTTGTGTCTAATTTCTAGTTACTTATTACTTCTGGTTTCAATTCCGTGTTTAGTTGCTTATACAAAAGTAATCAATTGTACTCTAAGATCCTAACAACTAGTATCAAAGCTCTAAACACTAACAACTAGTATCAGAGCGTGTTAGTGTTTGTTGATTACATAATTCACTCAATGGGGTTTCTGATTGAGTGGGAGCAAAGCAATGGCAGAAGAAAGTAAACTAAGAATGGATAAATTCAATGGCAAGAATTATCAATTATGGAGGATGCAGATTGAAGATTATCTGTATCAAAAAGATCTGTATTTACCATTGGGTGGGGTTTCAAGGAAGCCCATAGATATGGAAGATGAAGAATGGAATGTTCTTGATAGAAAGTCTCTTGGATCTATAAGGTTGATCCTGGTAGCTTTTGTGATTTCCAACTTATCACAGGCAAAGACAATGGTAGAGTTAATGGATACTTTGGCAAATTTATATGAAAAACCCTCAGCTTTAAATAAGGTATATCTTATAAAGCAATTATTTAATTTGTAAATGCAGGAAGGTGGATCTGTATCTAGTCATCTTAATGATTTCCATACAATAGTAAATCAGTTAAATTCAGTCAAAATAGTTTTTGATGATGAAATTAAGGCTCTCTTAATCTTATGCTCCTTACCTAAAAGTTGGCATAGTTTGGTAATGGTAGTTAGTAACACTACATCTGCTTCAAATATCTTGAAAGTTGATGATGTTGTTAGTGTAATTTTGAATGAATAAATTCATAGGAAAGCACAGAAGAAACATCAGGTAATGTTTTAAGTGTTGAAAGTAGGGGAAGGCAAAGAGAGAAGGGCAAGAAAGGGAAATCAAGGTTAAAGATGGGAGGTAGATCCAAATCCAGAAATGGAAGAATAACCTGCTGAAATTGTGGAAAGAAAGGGCATGCAAAGAAAGATTGTTGGTTGAAGGATAACAAAGAAAATTATCATGAAGGTAATAAAGAAGCAAAAGTTGTAGGTATTGTTACACAAGATGCTCTTATATTTTCTTTGGATAATAAATTAGAATCATGGGTTTTAGATTCTGGTGCCTCTTTCCATGCAACCCCAACTAGAGAATTTTTCAATGATTATGTCCATGGAGATTTTGGAAAAGTTTATTTAGGGGATGATGAGCCTTGTAAAATTGTTGGTAAAGGAAAAGTGCAGCTAAAATTGCAGAATGTCAACACATGGGTGTTGAAGGATGTCATGCATGTGCCCATCCTGAAGAGGAATCTGATTTCTACAGAAAAGTTGGGTGATGAGGGTTACACAGTAACTCTCACAGTTGAATCTTGGAAAGTTTCCAAGGGTGCACTTATATTAGCAAGAGGTAAGAGAGTAGGTACACTTTATCTATCTACTTGTATTACTAATTATTCTCCTTCTATTTTATCTACTTCAGATGTAGATGCAAAGTTGTGGCACTATAGGCTTGGTCACGTGAGTGAGAAGGGAATGAATGTTTTTAAGTCAAAAGGTAAGCTTTCAAATTTGAAAATCATAGATCTAGATTTTTGTGAGCATTGTATTTTTGGGAAATAGGAGAAAGTGAGGTTTCTCAAAACTAGGTCAATAAAGAAGAAGCACAAGTTGGAGCTTGTTCACACAGATGTGTGGGGAGCAGCTCAGGTAACTTCTATTGGAGGATCACAGTGTTATGTTTCTTTCATTGATGATGCTACAAGAAAGGTATGGGTTTATTGAATAAAGAAGAAATCTGATGTTTTTGACACATTTAAGAAATGGAAAGCTTTGGTTGAGAATGAAACATGTTTGAGATTGAAGTGCCTTAGATCTGATAATGGTGGTGAGTATTGCAGCAATAAATTCAATAGTTACTATTCTATGAGTGGAATACATAGGGAAATGATGGTTCCAAGGACACCTTAGCAAAATGGAGTTGCTAAAAGGATAAATAAAATAATAATGGAGTGTGCATGAAGTATGAGGTTGCATGTTAGTTTGGCCTTACAATTTTGGGTAGAAGCTGTACATACTGTGGTTTACCTGATTAACAGAGGACCATCTACTACACTGGATGGTGGAATTCTAGAAGAGGCTTGGATAGGTAAAAAGGTAGATCTTTCATTTCTCAGAGTTTTTGGTTCTAAAGCTTTTGTGCACATTGACAAAGAAAATAGAAAGAAGCTGGATGCTAAATCTATGCGGTGCACTTTCATTGGTTATGGTTTTGGAGATTTTAGATTACGATTGTGGAATTTAGAAACTAACAAAATTATTAGAAGCCATGATGTAGTTTTCAATGAGAAGGTGATGTACAGTGATTAGCTCAAGAGGCTGAATAATTCTCAGTAGGGCAATCTTGATTTGGAAGAGGTTATGATCCAAAATGAGCTCACAAGTAAAAATCATCACTCATAGAAAAACATAGAGACTGACATCGGTCAGGGGGAAATCGATGTCAGTCAAGTAGAGACTGACGTTAGTCAAGTGGAAACTGATGTTGATTAGGAGGAAATGATGTCATTCAGGTGTAGACCGACATCGATCAGAGATGACCGAGATCGGTCACTGTCAGAATAAAATTTGGGCAGACAGTAAGCTATAAATGAGTCTTAAATGCCCATAAGGAGGTCTAAAAGGGTAAGTAAACCTAAAATTCATTATTCCCCTTCTTTATACTACTTGTTGCTTACTGATGGTGGAGAACCATAAAGTTTTGATGAGGCAATGCAGGTAGAATCTAGGAAATAGTGGGATCATGGCATGAATGAGGAAATTGATTCCTTGGAAGAGAACCATATGTGGGATTTGGTTGAGTTTCTAGCTAGAAAGAAAGCACTAAAAAACAAATGGGTATATAGGTTAAAGGAAGGAGATAATTAACAAATGAGACATAAGTCCAAGTTGGTAGTAAAGGGATTTGCACAGAAACCAGGTATTGATTTTGGTGAATTTTTTTCTCCTGTAGTAAAGATGACTTCTATTCAGACTGTATTGTCTTTAGTTGCTATTGAGGATTTGCATCTTGAGCAACTTGATGTTAAGATAGAATTTCTTCATGGAGATTTGGATGAAGAGATATATATGGATCAGCTGGAAGGTCTTGAGGTCAAAGGTAAGGAGAAACTTGTGTGCAGGTTGAAGAAAAGCTTATATGGTCTTAAGCAAGCTCCAAGATAATGGTATTTGAGGTTTGACAGATTTATAACAGAGCATGGCTTTAGTAAATGTCAATCTGACCATTATGTTTATTTTAACAGATTGGATAATGGTAGTTATATTATCTTGTTACTATATGTAGATGATATGCTTGTTGCAGCTTCACACATGCAAGAAATTACTAAGCTTAAGGTAAAATTAGCTCACACATTTTCCATGAAGGATTTAGGAGTAGCAAAGAAAATCCTTGGCATGAGTATTAAGAGATACATGAAAAATCAGTTTGATTTTGTCTCAAGAGGATTATGTGAATAAGGCGTTGGAGAGGTTCAATATGTAGGCTGCAAAACCGGTAAGCACACCTATGGTTGGACACTTCAAGTTGAGCAAAGAACAGTGTCCTAAATCACATGATGAGGTTGAGTACATGAGCAAAGTTCCATATGCTTCAGTAGTTGGGAGCTTGATATATGTAATGGTATGTACTAGACCAGATATTGCCCAAGCAGTGGGAGTTGTCAGCAAGTTTATGGCCAATCCAGGAAAGGAACACTAGAAAGCAGTTCAGTGGATTCTCAAATATCTGAGAGGGACCAATAGTAGGCATTTATGCTATGGAGGGTCAAACACTTTTCTACATGGGTATGTAGATTCAGATATGGCAGGTGACTTGGATGGTAGGAGAAGCACCATAGGATATATGTTCACTATTGGTGGAATGACGGTTAGCTAGATTTTAAAGTTGTAGAAGGTTGTTGCCTTGTCTACTACAGAGGCAGAGTATATTGCAGTCATAGAGGCTAGCAAGGAAATGATTTGGATGACTCAATTCATGGAAGAGTTGGGAAAGGAGCAAGAGAGTTGTAGATTATATAGTGATAGTCAAAGTCCAATTCATTTGGCAAAGAATTCAGCCTTTCATTCAAGAACCAAACATATACATCTTAGGTACCACTTCATTAGACAGGTATTGGAGGATGGCCAGTTGAAGCTGGAAAAGATCCATATGGATAAGAACCCTATTGATATGTTAACAAAGCCAGTAACAAAGGAGAAGTTGAATCTTCATTCAAATTTTGTTGGTCTTCAAGATTGATCTTGAAGAAGGAGAAACAAGCCAGAGATGTTTAGAGGATGTTGTTGTACAAGTAAAGGTGCAGCTGTTTATCTCCAAGTGGGAGATTGTTGAGTTGTGGAGCTAAAAGCTTCACTAATGAGCTAATGTGGAGGTTATTGGGTTTAGAGAGTGACTGACATCGATCATAACCAATCGACATTGGTCATCTGTGCATTTCTATCCAACTGACATTGGTTAGGGGTTGGCCGGCATCTGTCATCTTCAGACCGACACCAATTTTTGTGCATTTCTAGAATTGTTCTATTTTTAGGTGGTATTATTTGAAGATGAACAGATTTGAGCCTTTGATTCAGAGGTGGATCTAACGGTGGTGAATGCATGGCTCATGAACCCTAGTGTTTTAGTATACTATATAATAGGGTTAGATCCTCATAGTATGTAGGGAGACAACTCAGTAGTTGAGTTGGTTGTAATTGATGGAGAGAGAGAGAGAGAGAGAGAGAGAGAGAGAGAGAGAGAGAGAGAGAGAGAGAGAGAGAGAGAGAGAGAGAGAGAAATCTTGAGGGAGAATTATTGTACATCTTTGAGGTGTGAGGAGAGAGAGATTTCTTTATTGTATTTCCTTTTGGAAGAGTTTAATATAGATTGGTTATTTCTTGTATCTCCTCTTATTTGTCATTTTTGATTTCTAGTTACTTATTACTTCTGGTTTCAATTCCGTGTTTAGTTGCTTATACAAAAGTAATCAATTGTAATCTAAGATCCTAACATACAACTTATAGGATTAGGTAATCAAATAATGACCAATGTCATGCCTCAATGATAGAATATGATGAATCTTATTCTCCCTTAATAGGTAATGAGTAGTATTCCACTACAACAGACATAATCTAGTGTATCAGTACAATAGAGGACAAATGCATTACCACCTCAATCATGGGTAACTAATGTTCCATATCACCAGGTAATAATGAATATACCTTTTCAGTCATAGATTAATATGACAATTTGAAACCAAGCAATGACTAGTCAAAATCATGCAAATATTGGTCATCAATAGATGTTGAATCTACAACCTACTTTCACTTCCTCATAGGTATCCATGTAATAAGGAGGTCCCCATGTTTCTCAAGTACCTACTAAAGAACCATTGGTTCAAAATGTTCCACAAATTTAGAGATAGGGTCTTGGTCCATAAGTTCCCACTCCACATCAAGGTTTGATTAGTCGATAACATGTCCATTTTCAACCATATCAGGCATAGTATAGTTATATCCTTCCATCCCAACCACAAAATCCTCCAAGCCAAACCTTTATTTCCTACCCAAACCAAAATATCATCCAACCAAATAAAATTCCATGTACATCCTAATCCATGTATGTGCATTCTTGGTCCATTCCCCAACTAAATCAATATACCCCAATAGGTATCTCCATCATACCCTAGTCAAAGTTTCCCACTTGTGACCTCCTAGCCATCTACCCAAACCAACTTTCTCCCTCAAACTAGTGTTCCTTCCAGTTTCTTATCCCAATAATTATAACAGATGAAGGATGCAATTGTTACCACTCAAGCTAGGAAGTAGACTAAAAAGTTCAAATTAGATGATGTATGTTTCTATCCATTCAACATGGAGTATTTTTAAATACCATTTCCTCTAGGATATGAACCAATAAAACTTGAAAAATACAAAGGGAAAGGTGACCCTAAGGCTCATTTGACCAAATTATTTATTGCATGTCAATCAGTGACATATAACGACATATACCTTTTGTTTTTATTTCTAAAGTGATTGGCTAGACAATCCTTGGAGTGGTTTTTAAAGTTTCCCAAAAATTCAGTAATAGATTTTGATGATATTTCTAATAAGTTTATGCAACACTTTTCCTATAATCTTGAGCAGGATATTTCATTAGTGGACTTAATAAAAGCAAAGCAAAAAGCTAGTGAGAGTTTTACAAGTTATTTACATTGACGGAGAGCCCTTACAAGCTGTTTCACCCATAGTTTACTAGATAAGCATTTAGCCATTGTGTTTACCAAAAATTTTTACAATGAGATAGCTTATCATTTGGAACTATAATGTACACATACATTCAAGGAGATCATTGATAAATGTTTTTTGATCAAGCAAGCACTCATCAATAAATGAGTCATCAAGATTAATTTAACTAATCAAAATTAAGGTACCAATCAGGGAAATAACCAACATCCCATTCAAGCACCAACATCACAACCGGTATATGCCAATAAACATGAAAGATCAAAGTAATTTAACTATAATAGGAATGTTGTGGGGAATGGAGTAACTAAGTCCTATCATGTCCAAATGGTGAAAACATCATCTTCACCTCTTTTTTAGCTTAATCCTACTCAACCAATTTCAAAAGCACAATAGCCAAAACTTGCACAATAAGTACAACAACATTTACCATTACAAACCCCTCCTCCTAAGAGAATCATGCCTACACGTCATGTATTTAGTGACCTAGGAGAACCTATTGAGTCTTTATTTCACAAGATTGTTATTTCTAATCTGATTATTTGGCCCATACCAAAGCATTATCTATAGGGAATTCCTTTCCTTATTGGTATCATGAAAATGAATTCTATGATTATCATCAGGTCAATGGGCATAATCTATGAAGATGTGTCCAAATTAAGCATTTAATTGAGAATATGTTAGAGAATGGGGAAATGACATTAGATAATGGTGCTTCCATTTCCAATTTAACTCTTGAGATTTATCAAAACCCCTTTCCTTGACATAATAATAAATAAAAACAAAAAAAATCATCAACAACAACACCAATAACAATGACTAGTGTAGCAACAAAATTAGTAGTATCAAAATCAAAGGCTAAACTAGTATAATCAACAAAATCAGCATCAAAACCCATAATGACAAAACAATGGATAAAACCAAGGTCAAAATGGTAACAACCAAAAAACCTACCATGTAGTTTCACATGACTATAATAGGGTTATAGGTCATATTGCAGGGAGTAGAATTAATACCATCTCTATTAATCCTAGACCAAGTACTAATTAACCTAGACCATTTCTACACAATAATATTCAGCCAAATTACATAGATAATCCTTATTTGACCTGGGAATGAATACAAGTAAACCAAAAAAATAGGACTTCCCCTTTTGTACCTTATATCAACAACTTGTTCTTACCACCTGACCATATGCAAGTGCATAGACAACCAAGACTTGTCCTATCTAGTCCCACATCATTTTTTACATTAGTTAGCAATAATGGTCTAATATTTAATCTTGATTGTGAAATAACAACTTGAAGGTCAAATATTATTATCCCAAGCCCACAACCATCTGCCACTTTTCCTATCATCCAACCAACCATTCAGCCTTGGAATAAACCATTCACTGCTGACCAAGATAAGAACTTTGATATTGTGGAATAATTATAGAAGACACTAGCATAAATTTTTATTTTAGATTTGATATGAACATCAATAATCTACAAGAACATCTTGAATGCATTTTTTACCCAATCCATGATTTCTAGTGACATATCCCTTGATCAATTCAAGCTTATATGTCTTCCCTTGGCCTGCTCCATAATAATCCATTATACATAGAAGTTTATATAAAGTGACATAGAGTGAAATGTGTCCTTATAGACAATGGATCACAACTCAGCATAGTGTCTCTAAATCTCATCAAGCTTCTTGGGACATAATGGTAGATCTCCAACCAGAAACAATAACTATCAAAGCCTATGATAATAAGGAAAGAGATTCATAAGGCACTATTAGTTTTCCATTTATCATTGGGCATTTAACCCATGATACACTTTGCCATGAGCTTGATCTTGAGTTATCATACAATATGTTTCTAGGCAGGCCTTGGTTACATGAGATTCATGCAATCCCATCAATGTTGTACCAATGTATCAATTTTTCCCACTTAGGGATGAAAGTGAATATTTTAGGAGATTTACACCCATATGAACACCGAAAGCATCTTGAGGTCAAATTTCAAATCTATAATTATCAGTATGACATGAATCCAAGTTCCAAGCAAGATAAAGGAAAGGCTATACTTATTAATCCTTTACCAGATAATTGCATAGATCCTAATACCTTGGATTCCTTTTCCTACATGCCACCTCTTAATGCTTCCAATCATTTTACCATTTTGGATAATGGATCAAGAGAGTATGTGAACCATGATACATTTCATATTTCCAATCTTCCTTAGAATCTAAAAACCTTTGGGTGACCTAAAGTCATCCCACATATGCATTGGTAATAAAAGAATAAAGATAAGGGACCTACCACATTTTTACTAGCATCTAGCTTAGGACCTGGCCCTCTTTAAGGGGATGACTCATGGTTATATAATGACAACCAAGCTGATTGTTATAAAAATGTAAAGTATCCTATTCCCAATAGGATAATAAAGTGTCACAATTATGAAGAAAAAGCCCTTGAACTAAATCAATAGGGAACCATCAAGCCAATTTTCATGACTAAGTATGAAAGACCTTATAGACTTATATTTAAACTACTTGGGGGTGATCCCACATATCTTATTCAAACTCCATCACCAATGACTAGTGATTATGATATTGACAGTGAAGTAGAGTCTAATCATAGCCTCACCTTTGATAACCTAGCTAAAACCAACCTGTTTGATAACAATGCCATTTGTACCCTTACCTTGGCCATTCATCACAACCCTTTTCCATTATATTATCCTATACTGATAGATTGGGACCAAAAAGAATCTAGTTTGTTAACTGATGAGTTATAAAATGATGAGGCATTCTATGATTTCTTAGGCCTTAGAGACAATGTTCTATTGGGATATCACAAATTAAGATTTTCAATCATATTGGATTCTATAGCCTATTTTGGAGAGTGAGTGAATACCCTTAGCCAAAAAAAATAATTAAAACATTGAGGTCCCAAAGTGAAAACCTCTTTGAAGTGATTTTTAACTAGAGAAAAAGTAAATATAAAGGATAGTCTAGTGGTGAAAACCTATTTCAGGCACCATTAGATGGGGGTATTCATTCTTATTCAAATTTAGATTAGGATACCACCAATGATGAACTTGCCTATGGATCTAAGTTCATATTTGAGAAACAACAAGTATTTGATCAAATTCTCCAAGAATTTCTAACTAATTTTGTTACATGGCTAGATCCCCACTAGGAGACTCAGATTCATCATGCCCAGGAGAAGTTGAAGAGCAAGTCCTAACAAAGGACCCTGTATAATTCAATATTTCAAGTTATTACCTACTATCCTAGAAAATGGTTCAACCCTTCTAGTTGAAGATTCAATAGAGGTAACTATCAAGACTCCATCATACCTAAAATGGATAAATTTAGGCATGTCCCTCACTGAGGAGGAACAAGATGTATTTATAGTTCTATTGAGAGAATTTGTAGATATTTTTACATGGACCTATTCTAACATGCTATGTTTAGACCCCACCTTGGTTTTGCACCACCTTGTGGTTAATCATGATGTCAAACTGGTAAAACAAAAGCTACATTAGATGCATCCTTGCATTATTGTATTGATAAAGAAAGAGTTGGAAAAACTCTTAGAAGAAAGATTTATTCGATTTATTGATTACTCAGAATGGATCTCTAATGTTGTACCTATTAGTAAAAAGCTTGAAGGGATTAGATTTTGTATTGATTTTTGAGACATTAAGAAAACTTATCCTAAAGATGATTTTCTCTTGCCCAATATTGACATGATCATTGACTCCATGGTAGGTTAGGAAATTATTTCACTCATGGATGGATTTTTTGGATATAACTAGATCAAAATCACATTAGAAGATCAATATAAAATAATGTTCATCACTCCATGGGGAACATTTTGTTATTAGGTGATGCCATTTGGCATTAATAATACTAGAGCTACATATCAAAGGGCCATGATAATCATATTCCATGATATGATACATGATATTATTGAAGACTATGTCAATGACATATTAGAAAAATCCAAAACTAGAGCCAACCACCCAGTAGTGTTGAGTAAGATATTTGTAAGATTATGGGAGTACAAAGTCAGACTCAATCCAAAGAAATGTTTGTTTGGTGTAACTTCAGGTAAATTACTTGGCTTCATCATGTCTCATAGAGGTATTGAAGTTGATCTAGCTAAAGTCCATGATATAACCAAGATGCCACCACCAACTAATTTAGAGAAACTCTGTAGTTTGTAAGGAAAGATTCAGTCAATCTAACATTTCATCTCTCAATTAGTAGATAAGTGCCATCCATTTACACACATTTTAAAGAAGGGAGTTGTATTTCACTGGGATGATCACTACCAAATAGATTTTCAACAACTCAAATATTATCTCGTTAATATTCCTATTTTATTACGTCCTATGCCAAGAAAGCCATTCTTGTTATACCTATCATATATCGATCATTCCCTAGGAACACTCTTGGCTCAACATGATGACAATGAAAAGGATCACATTGTATACTACCTAAGTCATACCTTGGTTATATATGAACATACTTATGCACTTGTTGAAAAATCTTGTCTAACCATGGTCTTCACATCTCAAAAATTGCACAATTACATGTTGAATAATAAGACCATGGTCATTTCATAAGTAGATCCACTCAAGTATCTACTATCTAAAACAACTTTACAAGGAAAAATGGCTAAATGGATCATGATTCTAAGTGAATTTGACATAGAGTATATCAATCAGAAGGCAATCAAGGGACAAGTTCTTATAAATCACCTTGCTGAAGTAGCTCTCATAGACACATAGCCACTCACATTTCAATTTCTTGATGAATCTATCATGACCATAATTGACACACCCTTTGAGGAGTAGTCTTGGAAACTATATTTTGATGGTTCATTCACTGTACATAGATCAGGGGTAGGGCTATTGACTATTACACCATAGGGGGATCTAATCCATAAATAATTTAGAATCAATTTTCCTTGTACAAACAACATTGTTGAGTATAAAGCACTTGTTTTAGGACTTCAAAAAGTAGTGCATTGGAATATATCTCATTTCCAAGTTTATGGTGATTCTTAGTTAATCATCAATTAGGTCACATATCTTTTTTAGACCAAAGATAGCAAGCTAGTCCCATATAAAGCCATGGCTAACATTCTTAAACAATAAATTTCCAACATTTAATTTGAGCACATACCAAGGGCTAGTAACAAAACTATAGATTCCATGGCTACTATTAGTTCAATAATTTGACAAACAAATAAAGATAGAGAGTATTAGTTCCTCATCAAGAATTTGTTAGCACTAGCTCATGAACCTTCAACCATTTCCATGATTTGTGATATTTTTTGTCCCAATTTTCCACTTTCCCAATGAAGTTCTTGAACCAACTGGTTGTCTTTCAAGCATGTCTTAGATGATCATGACTATCAAGTAGCTCACTTGAAAGAGATAGACCTACTTGATGATAAATGCACTATTACACTCAATAATATTCAAGTATATCAGAGCTGACTCAAAGGCCATTATAATTAGTGTGTTAAGTATAGAACATTTAAACTTGGTGATCTTATTCTTAAAGTAAAATAAAAGAATACCATGGCTGAGAAGAAGCATAAATATAAATTCAAATCAAACTAGATAGGGCCTTTCATCATTTCTATAGATTATGGATTAGGAGCATATAGGCTTGCCACACCAAATGAAGATGAACTTCCTAAGTTGATGAATATTATTCATCTCAAGTGGTACTATGCTTGAGTGCTAAGGTGTATTTTTTGTAATGACTATTCTAGTTATGCCTTTTTATCACTATTATTCTTTGCAAATACCATCCTTATCTATCCTCTTCATCATATCCAATTTTTGCTTTTGATTTATTGACCTAGTGTGTTTTAAACCCTAGCCCATTTGACCTTGGTTTTTGTCATTCATTACACATTTTCAACATCAAGGTATCTGATTAGTTTCATCAGTTGGTTTAATAACTTTAGATAGAGATTGTATTTTAGGATAGGGTGATAAAAGTTTTGGCAATTGTATCTTTTGTTTTTTATTCCTTTTTTACCATTGGTATTGATACTAATTATAACCACCTATGGGAAAATTAGTACCATTGATCTATGTCATTGTGTCCTAGTTATAATTGCCTATGGGAAACATTAAGCCTTGATGTACCAATTTTCCATTTTCTATGTCGTACTGTGCCTTTTTACCAACTCTGCCTATCTTATTTGAATTGACTGCTACATGAGTCAAATTTCTCCACTATAAGGGTATAACTATAGTGACTTGAGGTCCTACTCTTATACTATGTAGGTATCACTCAATACTTGTTGAGGTCAGCTTAGTCACCCTTTCCACCATGCTCTCACATTTTACAAGCACCCTAAGCCACACTCTCACCATTTTGTGAGCACCTTAAGCCATGCTCTTGCCATTTTTCAAGAAACCTAAGCCATGCTCTTTCCATTTTACAATCAACCTAAGTTATGCTCTTGCCATTTTGTGAGAAACCTAAGCCATGCTCTCACCATTTTGTGAGCAACCTAAGCCATGCTCTCATCATTTTATGAGCAACCTAAGCCATGCTCTCACCATTTAACGAGCTTGAACCATTTAAGTGTCTTGTCATTCTTGATCAAGTTGAGATACTTTAAAATTTTCCAAAAACATTTGAAAAATCATTAGAAAAGAATAAAAACATTGACCACTTCTTTTCCTTAAGGATTATGGGAACCCTTACTAAGTTACAAGCAAATCACTTGTCATTTAGTTTCCCCATCCTTTTTTGCCTTTTTTCTCATGCAATTTCCATTTCAATACCATTCCTCTTCTTCTATCACATCCATTCTATTTTTTTTCCTTAGTTATCACATTCTTTCCATTCCCTGGGAGAACTACATTTGGCTTAAAGTTTTTTTATTGGATATTACATCCATGGAACTATGTATGCAACATCCACTTGCCTAGTTCATATGGAGACAACTCAATCACCCCCTTTCTTTTCTTATATTCCCCCATTTTGTTCATTTGTTAAGTTGTCACCTATTTTCTAGGGGCAATGTTCATAAAGTTTCTATTACATTGTTTATTTATTTGTTTCTACTTATTTTGTTTATTTGTCTATCTATTTGTTTGCTTTCAGCACTGTTGCCTTGATTCAATTTATGTGTGTTCATTGGGCGATTCCTTTCCCACACTTACACTTGAATCCATCCATATTCATATGTTTACATTGTCATCATGGTTTCTATCATTGGTGCATTATTTTCTTTTGAGTATTGGATTATGGGATTCAGTCCTCATGCATATTTCGGCCAAGTCCTCATGATGTTATACCATGATGCCTACCGACATACGATATAATAAACCTCAAATTCAAGAAGTATATTTATCAATGGTAGCCTCTCTTTGGCAATGACATCCTAATTCCATCTTAATCACATCCCAAACAGATTAATTAACCACAAAATAATTTTAACCTTTATTAGTTTAGATGAGCATCTCCCTACTAGTAGGTTATTCTAATTCATCATTACCCTCTGTGTTATGTTATCATCATCCTTAACCAAGTTTATCATGTTTTCCATAATTAGGGACCATGATTATAATTTCCTATGAGCAAATCATTGCATACCATCCCACCTACATTTCTCAATGATTATAACCGCCTTTAGGCAAATCATTATGTTGTCACCACTTTACTTTTTATACCTATATAGGGGCATGTTATTCTCTTATTTTTATATCCTAACTGGGGCAACTCCATCTTCTTAATGATTATAACTATCTTTGGGCAAATCATTGTGTTATCATACCGTGTTGCCACTATCAGGGTATAATGTTTATAACCATCTTTGAGAAAACCATTATACACTGTCCCACTTGCATTATCAGTGATTTTGAATAATTTTTCAATATCATTGTATTTACACCCCATCATCTTTCCTTTCTTTGGTCCCCTCATTCTGATTCTTATCGAGGGACCATTTATTGACATGCTTGTGCCAACTATTCCCTTGAGGGGGCATCATATAGTTAGTTTATCATCATTGTAGTTGTAGGTATACATGACCTTTTCATTATTTTAGAAGATGTTACTATGCTTATATCTTGTAATGCCTTCCAAAATAGGAGAAAACTATAGACACCTAAATTTGGCCACCGATAACCTCCAATCAGGCTTTTGGCCAATTTCCACCCAAAATGCACAATCTAGCCTAAAAACACTAAAACATGCTAAATGATGTGAAAATTACATGTTCAAGTGCTAATTTTAGCTAGGGTGACCCTAAATGTGGCAATGAAATTTATGGACCAACTAACTTTGGTCAGATCATTTTGAATCAAAATGCTAATTTTGTCCCTGGGTGCTCTAGATTGATCTTTCCTATTAAATATTCTCCACAAGATGTGTTCCTTTATTATTTGATATTGGTAACATCCTAAATGGTAATATAGATTCAATGCATCTAACATTGCCTTCCAATTTTAATCCAGTCAAAATTTGGACCAATAACAAGGCATTCTGATCAATTTGTGCATAAAGTGCTTAATCATGCTTAAGAGCTAATTAACCCAAATCAAGGCCTAATAAAAAATTCCATGGAAACTTGTTGAATACTTATTTTTGGAAATGAATATATAATATCTACACCAAGTGACCTCATTTCTTGGGAAGACATCCCTAGGCCATACATGCCACAAGTATTAGGATTCATGCCTTCCATGCCTCTTAATTTCCCCTTATTAAAATTTCATGATGAGGATAATTAAAAACTTAATTCAAAAAAATGAATTAATCCTCAACCACACATCTCAATTTTGAGATGGATAGTTCAAGTTGATTCTAGACATTCTCAAAAATCTATAAATAGAGAGGCCATGAACATCATTTGTAAGCTATTTTGGTACAAATTTGTTATGCTCAAATATCTTCAAGGACTTGATTATGCATAGTTATAATGCCAAATTGATTTTTAGCCAAGCCAAACCACAAGCCAAAGGTGCCAAGGAGAGATGGAGGTATCCAAGCTTCCATTGCTAAGGACTTCATGAGCACAAGTCAAGCAAGCCACCATTATAAAGGCATTTGGAGCATCCAAGGAAGGTGAAAGAATTCTTATGTTTTCATTCCTTGTTTTTTAGTTGTGTTTGTAATTTTATTTTGTTAACTAAGCTCTCCTTAGTATCTAGGCCTAGATATGTTATCCTATTAGTGTGTTTATTTCATTTTGTTTTCATTTTGAAACTAACACCATACTAACCATCCTCTCTTGAGTCAAATTCCTAGACCATAGTTTAAAGCCCCTAGATTAAAATAGAGAAGGAAAATTAATGTGTGGAAACCAAAGACAATAAAGGTTAGTCATGATCAATCTACAAGCTCAAATGGAATGTTTTCTATGGTAGATTATACTTTAGATGAGAAATCAAGTTATGAATGTTTGTTATCAGCTCATATTGATGATCAAACAATTGATGAAGATGCCAAGCCTATAATTCCAATCAAGACTAAAATTATACTTAAGTATATTTAATCTTGTGATAACATGAAGATATAGAAATATCTTTAGCTTGTGTTGTTTTAGCTCCCTATGGAAAGGGGCGACTTCATTAGGCTTTATGGAGATAGTTTTCAGTTAACAAAAGATTAATGGATGCTTGGTTTGAGGGGGAGGTATTCAAGTTGTTCATATGCTTCAAGAGTCATTATTGACAAGAATAGATTATCTAAAGATATTAATAAAAATTGGGATTACATAATTCTTTAGTCGATGACAAGAATATGGAAGCCTAGTGTGTGATAAAAAGATTTGTGTCATATCAGTCATGACAAGAACAAGGTGAGTGGTATTGAGTTCTGATTTCATTTGAAGGAGGTTTGCATGAAGCATATTTTTATAATATTTCATAATCTATGTGTTGATATCATATTAAAATATTTTGTTGTTCTATATGTTAGTTTATGGAAGATCCTGTCATTAATGTCAAAGGGAGAGAGAAGTTCAAGAAGGCAGATTGACTAGATTGGGGGAGTTCAAAGTGATCAAATTGAATAATGTTTTGACATAAATGACAAAGGGGGAGTTTATTTAAAAGTTTTTTAATTAATTTCAATATTTCAAGGATTTATTTCATTAATGTCAAGGTGCATCTGGTGAAGATGCATGGTGAGTGGTCTATGAGATATAAGCTAGTGTACTTGATGTGACAAGGAAGCCATGTGATAAGAGAGAATTTGAATTCAACCTAATGTATTTATATTTAGAGAGAATTTTAAGGAAACCTAATGATTATTATATTTTTTTATGTCAATTTTTATGTCAAGTGATCATTAAATCATGTTTGAGTACTAGTTCTTGAGTACAAGGTGTCTTGAAAATCCTAGTCTAGACCCTGTGAGAAGGTGTGTATAGTGAAGTTTGGTGAATTAATTAATCACAATCTTGTGAGAGGTTTTTTATCATTTTTTGATAATGAAAGATAATTTTAGATACTTTTAGAAGTGTTTAAAGGTCAGTTGTTGAGTTTCAAGTGTTTGATAAGCCTAGTCATAATACTAATCATGGCATGCAAAGTCACAATGAGAAGGTTTGAGCATGGTGTATTGGTGAGATAATTTCAAAAAATCATGAGTGGTTTTATAAAGTTTATTTATAATTTATATGAGGCATTGGATCACTCATTTGAGTCTCAATATGAGCCTAAAAGGGTAGGATCTATAGACCTAGAATGCAACTAAACCACTTATAGACTTTGCTTGGTCTAATGAGGCATCATGATATGCTATCTACACATATGAAGGATGTTTTAAATTTTTTGAGAATGTGGGATGTTGTGTGAGCATGTAAATAAGGTGGATAACACATGGAAAGAGGCATGAAGGTTAATTTCAAGGCTTAATGTGATTTTTAGGTAAAGGTTTAGAGAGCAAAGAGAGAGAATGTCGCATGATGAGGAGTCATGATAAAATTTCAATATGTTCAATATCATATGAATATATATATGTATGATATGTTTTTTTAACTATTTTAATAAATTTTTAGGTCATGGTTTGCAATTTAAGGGATGAAAAGTGGTTTTGAGGTCTCTCATGTGCACAAAATGAGGGGTTCTCAACCTAAGAAGGAAATTTAGGTGTTAATTAGCATGTGTAACCTTTATGAAACATAATCCATTAATGGTAGATTTTAAAGGGTCCTATATAAAATTTTTATGCATTAGTTTATATAATTAGGGGCTAAGCTTTATGAATGATTGTTAACAGTGGAAGGTGGTTTAAACCCTCAAAGAACCCTAATAATGACTTAATATGTAATTAATTTGTTATAAAGTGATTATAATGGATTGTATTTGATATTTTAGTGATTGGAGGTTATATTCAACTCTGCTAGGCATCTCCAGGTGTGATTGAGTCTTTAGGTGAGTGAGTGTACCCTATAGGAAAGGCCTTGTTTCTTAAAGATTTGATGTAGCAATTAGAGTTGACCAAGTCAAAGTTGATAAATAAATGAAGGAAAAAGTTATAAAATTTTATTTTGTTTCCATGAATATTTTTTTATAGGTTATATATCTCAAGTATGCTAAACTGATCATCCAAGTTGACCTATTGTTAATAGGCCTAATGGTGGAAATAGTGAGAAATCTAGGTAGTAGTGAGAAGGTGATTAGGGATGCGCTATCATGAACTAGATATGAATCTAAGTGAATGTATGAATTATTATAGACTTTTAATAAATTTTAATATTGTATATAAGTTTTGGATAGCATTTTATATGTCAAAAATTTTCTCATAAAGTTGACTTTTCTAGCTCAGTGAGGTCTGTGTACAATGAGGTCATGAGATTGGTCTACGAGACCAATATTGCCATATGACCATAATATATTTATATTTAAGATTTTAATAATTATCTCATAATATCATATAAATGAAATTAAATTCTCTGAAAGTGGTCATACATATGTTGAATGTCATTGTCACCATGACTATGCTTCAAGGTAAACTGGTAGTTCTAGGTAAGCAAGTTGTAATGATGAGTTTGAGGTTTGTGAGAGAGAAGGTCGACAATTTGGTTTATAAGACCAATAATTTCCATTATATATTATTATATCTATTTTTTATGTTGTTTTAAAGTTTTTTTAGGATAATTTTAAGTCCTTGAGTGTGTTATTTTATGTGTCATAAGTTCAAGTTTCCATGACTACGTTTTGAGGCCAGTTGGCATTTCAGAGTTAGCATTTTACAGAGAAGAGTTTGAGCATGTATACACTAAGTTGAAGTATATAATTAATATTTTTATTTATATAATGTCATTAGGTTTATAAATATGTGATATTTTTCCATGTTTTTTTGTCTAATTGGTTTTTTATCTTCAATAATTAAAGATAGACTTTATGGGTATGCACATGCCTAACTGTGAATAGTTCTAATGGCATGCTTCAAGTGGTGATTGGAGATAAAAAGTATCATGGACATAATATGATATTAGTATAGGTATATTTTAGTTTCATATTAATTTTTCCTTCTATGTGTGGAGTTTGAAAGTGTTCCAAGGAGATCAAAGGGTAACATGTGCTAATGAAGGCCTAGTCGAATTAGGTCTCCTTAAAACCTAATTAAGTTATGTTAGAAATAAAGGGACTCAAATAAAATTTTGTTAATGTATATGAGATATTTTAAGATTTATTCCATGTCCAACCTAAGAGTTTAATTGTGTTTTAGTAACTATTAAGTATATGAGCAAGAGGCTTGTATATATACAAGGCAATTTTAGGCCTATTTGATTGTGTGAGAGTATGCAAATGAGATAACACATTTTTGAGTAGAAGGTATTATGTAAAATAATATGAGTGTAAATTAATATTTATTAAATTTTTATATAGGTTATGTATATGAAAATCAAGGTCACATGACATAATCAGTCTTGAAGAGACTTAATTGAATGAAGAGACCAAGAAAGTAGTTTGAGAGGGTTGAGAATGTGAAGAGTTAAAGAGGTGGTCACCATCATTTAGTTGATAAAAAAGGTGTATTTAAGGTGATAAAATAAATTATGTGGATAATTTGGTATTGATTCATCTAGGAGGTTGGTGTCTCCTTGTAAGTGGTTTTCTAAAGCCTAACTGAGTTGGTGCTTAGCTAGTTGAGGTTAGTGCTCCATGTGAAGTAGGTGATTCACTAAATTTGGTGTTTATATTATAATAATATAGTGCATTTGTATATTTTAGTGATTTTAATTCTCCTTAAGGGTTTCCCACATATGTGATGTGTTCTTATGTTTCATGCTTATGTGGATAGTTTTTATGCTTATTTGAATGGTTCATGATTGCTTAAGTGAAATTGATAACAAAGTTGTTAAGTATTGATTCACCCCTACCCCCACCCCACCCCCAATAAATAATTTGTATTCCAATAATTGGTATCATATTATGTCCTTTAAATCAATCCTAATAGCCTAAAGGATATCCTAGAAGCAAGGATGGCTAGTCAGCAAGCTCAAGGTGGCTTCTCTACTAGTAAGGTTATGTTCTCCAATGAAACTAATTATGCCTTTTGGAGAATCATAATTAGGACATATCTAATGTCAATGGGTCATTAAATATGGTAGTAAATTTTTGATGGATACACTCCACCTCCTACACCACCAACTAATGAAGGTGGTATGAAGGAAAGTGAGATCAATTCTAAGGCAATGAATGCCATTCTATGTAGCCTATCAGAGGTAAAGTTTGTGAAGGTGATTCACTATGATTTAGGCAAGGTGATATGTGATAAATTAAGTACCATAAATTATAGAGACACAAAGGTGAAGATGGACAAGTTATAGACCCACAAGAGATAGTTTTAAAGTCTGAAAATGAATGAAGATGAAACCATTGCATCCTACCTATTGAAGGTTGATGAAGTTGTCAATGTCATTATATGATTAGGAGAATAAGTGAAAGAGTCTATAGTTGTTAAAAAGTTATTGATATCACTAATTCCTAAGTTTTATTCTAAGGTGTCTATATTAAAATAGATTCAAGATTTGGACAAACTAGAAATGGATGGGCTTCATGGAATCGTGATGGCCTATGAGATGATAAAAAATGAAGGAATTCCTCCCAAAAAATAAGTAACACTCAAAGATGATAATAATTAAAAATAAAATAAGGTCAAGGATCAAGAATTCTCAGAGGTTGATGATGATTAATTGATAGTGATTTTTTCAAGAAAATTGAGCTTTGGCTTTGGTAAGTACAAGGGTAAGCTGCCTTCCAAATGTTTCAATTGTGGTAAGATTGGTCACTTTTCATCTAAGTTTCCTAAAAAGGATAAGGATGAGCATGATAAAGAACATGATGAACATAATGGAGACGATAAGAAGGTATATAAGCTTTATAATTATAATAATTATTTTAAGAATTATGAAGTTAGGAAAGGGTCATTTAAGAACAAAAGAAGATTCTAAACCAAAGAAGAAAATAACTCATTTGATGTAAGTGACAAAGTTCATCTGATAGTGATGATGATAGTAATGAACATGAACATGACAATAATGAAACCCTATTCATGGCTATAAAATATAAAATGAGGGTTGTTCAAATGGAAAAGGCCTTATGGTTGATGAAGAATCAGATGAAGAAGAGGCTAAAGAAAACCTTGATGCATAATTAGTGAGTATTCTAGATGAGTTCAAGTTCCAAAGAAAGATGAATCATAAACTAAGATCATTAGTTAAGGACTATCATGAGTAGATTGGATTTTTTAGGAGAGATTGACTAACACTTACAAGGATTATGATGAGATCATCAATAAAATTAAATCTCAAAAGGAGATAGTCATTACAAATGTAAAGGCTAAAGAGGAAGAATGCATCGGATATGAAAAAAATGGAATCCTTGAAAGATGAGTTAAATCAAGCATCTAGAAAGTTAAAGACCTTTATGAAGTTTGAAAAGATTACTGATTCTATAGATATTATCTTGAGTATTAAAAAGTCTACAATTGATAAGATAGGTCTTGGTTTTAAAGAAGACCAAAAGGAGGTAGTTAAAGTCAAGGAAAAGGTTATTGAAGACAATAAACTAAACATAAAGAGATCAATCAGATAGCTTAATATTATGAGGTATAATAATTCATTCAATTGTTACTATTTTTTATGGAGTTAGTTTGGTCATAGAGCAAGAGAGTGTAGAATACTGATGCATATTAATTCCTCACTAGCTTGCACTTACTCTTGTTTGAAATCTTTCAATTTCTCCATTAGTTAACACTCAACCAATCTGTTCTAAATAAACTAAATTCAAATATATTATTTATCAGAGGTTTCAAAACACTTAAATCATTTCCTCATATCAATCCCAACCATATCAAATCATTTCTATTACTCACCTCTTAAAATTTTATTCACTCTTACTACATCCATTCATCCCCATAGTCCATTAGCATTGTGAAATGATTAGTTATAGGTTAATCATAATATTTCATGGTTTTTGATACTTTATATATACTACTTACAATCAATTATACCTATCAGATCACCATTCACTTTCCTTTATGCATTAGGACAACTTTCTATCACCTTGACCTATTTTATTACACTCTTGTAGCTTTTTTATTATAATTTTGACATGTACAAGATGGTAAAATATCATATATCAAAATTAACTATCACTTCAAGTACCCTTTATTGAGTACTAGCTTTCCACGAAATATTAAGCCTTTACTGATCCTTTACACTGATTATCCACCAACTTTTAGTTTCTTGTTTAGGCCTATTATGACACTACCTTCACTTTGGACACATAGTCCTTTAGCATAGTACGTAAAAATAAATCAAAAAATTAAAACCCTATAAATATCTCTCCTCTCACCAAGACCAATCTTTTCACCATTTTTTGGCACTTTTTGATGGTTCAAAAGGAAGACATGGTCTAGACCTTAGATTAGGGATTTTTGGGTTCTATCACAGCCCAAGAGATAATAAAAATCACCTATGATTGTTATCAAGGGTTTCAAAGGTTCTCACTTGGTTTCCTAGGTCAATGTTGACACTAAGGACCTATTCCAATCCTTATAAATTCCTTAACATCCCACCGTCATTAATTGCTAATTGCCAATGATCTTGACTATGTCAAAAGAAGACATGATACATGTATGCAATTTAAGTAATTATACCAAAAAGTGATCAAATTACAACAATAAGTTTAGTATTATTTCAAATAAATTCAATAATATTTACCTTGATATCAAAATGTCTTGGAAAGCTATGCCAAATCACGTCTTCTTCTTAAAATTGGATTCACAGTATCAAATAGTAGACTATTATAGGAAACCAAGTTTCTTCTTGGGGAAATATTTAAGCTTGTGTGGTTTCTTTATAATTAATATTTTATTTAACTCCACCATCATTTAGTCCACCCTCAGGGACATGCAACACAACCTCCAAAACCTCAATCACGAGCCTAGTTAAAAACATAGTTTTCCTTTAACAGTCTACATATAATAACTTGTTTTCATATAACCAATATGTGTAGGGTTTCCACCTATAATTTTATACCAATATCAACCAATATTAAATATATAATTCAAAGTTATCTATATCTTATGCTTTATCTCATAACCAAATACACAAGTCCACATACATGCATTAATAAAACCTTCCATTACTATCTTTTCAAACACAAAAGATATATGGAATGTAGGGTAGTAGTTTTAAATGCATAAACCTCCTTAGTCTCAATTTTGAAAATAAAATATTCTCATGAAAAAACTATCACACTTTCATTGGACACAATAAGTCCCTCACCATTACACTCATTGAAGCTTTAATTCAAACACATAAAGACTTACACAGTCATACATTACTTTGGCAGACCTTCTTATACATTCAAACATGATTGCCCCTATTTTCTCATACATTGTCCTTCTTATGGACTTAATAAAAAAATTTACCACCTTAATATATGAAAAATACTCTTAACCAAAACTCCTATAACCATTTCTTGAAACAAGAAACTTCAAAACCATCTCTAAACCCACGTAGGGTGTTGACCATTATGCATGCCAACTTAGACTATCAACATTTCATATGACTTAACATCACCTTAGGACCCTTAAAATGATATTATATGTTTATTAAAATATTATTCAACATGAAAATACCATCATGACTCACTTAACCCAACTAAATAACTCTCATTCATTCATTACATGATTTAAAAAATCAAATTTCCAAAAAGGTAAGAAAATTCTAATTAAAATTTGACTCATAGTCATGGCTCCAAATCACATCTAAATTCAATTTTTTGGCATTCCTAAGATGCCCCTTCATCATACTCCCAATGGGAGAAAATACTTGACCCTTAAACTCTTCTTCATTCATGTTTTCATATAAATGTGTGTGTTCCTTATTGTCACACCTATGCATTTATTTCTTCTTCCACATGCTCCTTTGCTCTTGCTTATGCTACTGCTCATACTATTACTTATACCTACAACCATTATTTTTCTTTTGCTTCTTCTCATGATTATCTTCAATTTTCATGGAATTGATCATGGATTGCCATTCTATATCAATTTTCTTCTCCAACATTGTTATTTTTACCTCTTCATTTTCGTTCTTGCTCCATAGTGTATTCTCTTCCTCCTTTGACCACTCCAAGGTCTTTTGCTTGTTCATTAGCTTATCATTCACATCCTCTATGCTATTTCCCTTCATCATAGTTGTTCCTTATTATTTGACTATCCAATTATCCACCTTCTCAACTTTCATCTTCTCTTCATGGTTCATTTCTTCAATCTCATCTTCCTTTACCTATTCTTCTCTCTCTTCAAGAACTTCATGTATTGCCTACTTCTTGGCTAATCCAAGGAATCCATCAAATAATACTATAGTGTATTGATATATCACATCATCTTCATCCTCAAAATACTCATAAAAAATGACTTGCACTTCATTACCTGTTAGGATTTTTCTTTCTTAATCACCTGGTGTTTGCTTCTCTTCATTTCTCTACTCTTATCCATCAATCAACTCTCCATATTTAGGGTGCCAAATCACCTTATACTTAGTTATACCTATACTCTTCAATGCATAATCCTTTTCTTCTTTATGGACTCCTATCCACTCATTTTATTTATGCTAATTAGGCACTTCACCATCTACTTATTTACCTACATTCAACCATAACACATCATTGTTAGAATAAAAATTTTGAGGCTCTATTAGTTCTCTCTCATCCCTTTCCATGGAAAATTATGTTTCCATCTCTTTTAGCTACCCCTCCAACTATTATACCCATTAATAGTTTTGTCTCTCTTGTAACGTTTCCATGATGTTGCACTTAACCCTTTTCCTAATCTTGATTCGACATTGCATTTTACATACACTCCATATCCTCATTAACTCTTTCTCTATCTTGGCCAATTCCTCTTTCATCTTCTTCATCTCTTTTTCCATCATCTTCTCTTTATGTCTTTCAAATTCAACCCTATCCTTCATTTTCATCTTCCTCTTAGGTACCTCACTTGGGTATATGCTCTTTCTCATCTTTATCTTGGTTTCACTTGGACCTAATCTTTGGTTCACACCTAGAACCTTATTTCTACTTTGGACCTCACTTGGGCATTCAATCTCCTTGTCCTTTACACTACGACTATCCACACTCTCTCTCAAGCTCTCTTTATGAGTTCATCTCTCTTACTTGAGCTTTTTAATATTTTAATTTGATGTAGGCATACAACCAATTCATTTAATTTTCACTATTAGTCATATATTCAAATCAATAAATCAATCATAAAACAAATCATACCTTTCCTCATCTACTATCCCAGCTTTATCTTGCAACAAGATTCTATGAACCCACATTTATGCCTCTTTTCTACAAATACCTATCAATAATGCAACATGAACCATATATTCATCAATGTCTATACCTATCTTATCTTCATAGAGCATCTAGTTGGATCTGATACCAAATGATGCAGAGTAATTCCTCACTAGCCTGCACTTACTCTTACTCTTTCTTACAATATTGTAATTTATCCTTTAGTCAACACTTAGCCAATCTGGTCTAAATGACCTAAATTCAAATACCTACTTTATCAAATGTTTTAAAACACTTAAATAATAACCTCATATCAATCCCAACCATATCAAATCATTTATATCACTCACCTCTTATAATTTCACTCACTCTTACTACATCCATTCATCCCCATAGTAATTCCTCACTAGCCTGCACTTACTCTTACTCTTGCTTACAATATTGTAATTTATCCTTCAATCAACACTTAGCGAATGTGGTCTAAATGACCTAAATTCAAATACCTACTTTATCAAATGTTTTAAAACACTTAAATAATAACCTCATATCAATCCCAACCATATCAAATCATTTATATCACTCACCTCTTATAATTTCACTCACTCTTACTACATCCATTCATCCCCATAGTAATTCCTCACTAGCCTGCACTTACTCTTACTCTTGCTTACAATATTGTAATTTATCCTTTAGTCAACACTTAGCCAATGTGGTCTAAATGACCTAAATTCAAATACCTACTTTATCAAATGTTTTAAAACACTTAAATAATAACCTCATATCAATCCCAACCATATCAAATCATTTATATCACTCACCTCTTATAATTTCACTCACTCTTATTACATCCATTCATCCCCATAGTCTATTGGCTTTGTGAAATGATTAGTTATAGGTTAATCACAATGTTTTAAGGTTATTGATACTTTATATATACTACTTAAAATCTCTTACACCTCTCAGATCACCCTCCACTTTCCTTTATGTATTAGGATAACTTTCTATCACTCTTCCCTATTTTCTTACACACTCTTGTAGCTTTTTTTCTTAGAATTTTGACATGTACAGGATGGTATGATATCATATATAAAAAATAAATATCACTTCAGGTACCCTTTATTGAGTACTAGATTACCATAAAATATTATGCCTTTACTTATCATTTACACCACTTTTCACCAATGTTTTGTTTCCTATTTAGGCCTATTAAGACACTACCTTCATTGTGGATACACAATCCTTAAGAATAGTATAAAAACATACATCAAAAATTTAAAACCCTATAAATATCTCTCCTCTCACCAAGACCAAGCTTTTCACCATTTTTGGCACTTTTTGATGGTTCAAAAAGAAGATATGGTTTAAACCTTAGATTAGGGCCTTTTGGGTTCTATCATAGCCTGAGAGATAACAAAAATCACCTATGATTGTTAGAATGGGTTTCAAAGGTTCTCACTTGGTTTATTAGGACTATCATGACCTCGAGGATCCATTTTAATTCTTATAAACTCCTTCAAATCCAACGGTTATCAATTACCAACTCCTAATAATCTTGATTATGTCAAAAAAAAGAATGAGATAGGTTTGTAATCTAAGTAATTATACCAAAAAGTCATCAAATGAAAACAATAAGGTTAGTAGTCCTTTAAATATATTCAATAATATTTACCTTGATATCAAAATGTATTGTAAATCTATGCCAAGTCACATCTTCTTAAAATTGTATTCAAAGTATCAAATAGTTTCTTCTTGGGGAAACATCTAAGCTTGTGTGATTTATTTATAATTCATAGTTTATTTAACTCCATTATCACTAAGTCCACCCTCAGGGACATGCAACACAAAATCCAAAACCTCAATCAAGAGCCTACTTGAAATCATAGTTTTCTTTTAATAGTCTGCATATAATAACTTGTTTTCATATATTCAATATGTGTAAGGTTTCTACCTATATTTTATAGCAATATCAACCAATATTAAAGAGATAATTTAAATTTATGTATAACTTATGATTTCATTCATAACCCAATTCATAATTCCACATACATGCATTAATAAAACCATCCATTACTATTCAAACATAAAAAATATATGGAATGCAGGGTAGTAGTCTTAAATGCATAAATATCCTTAGTCTCAATTTTGAAAACAAAATATTATCATGAAAATACTATCAAAATTCCATTGGAAACAAAAATTCCCTCACCATTACACTCATTAAAGCTTTAATTTAAACACAAAGACTTGCATAGTCATGCATTGCTTTGGTAGACCTTTTTCTATATTCAAACATGTCTGCCCCTATTTTCTCATACATTGTCCTTCCTATAGACTTAAAAAAACATTCTACCACATTATTATATTAAAAATAATCTCAACCAAAACTCCTATAATTGTTTCTTGAAACAAGAAACTTTAAAACCATCTCTAGACCACGTAGGGTGTTGACTATTATGCATGCCACCTTACACTATCAACATGTCAGATGACTTAACATCACCTTAAAACCCTTAAAAAGACTTTATATGTATATTATAATATTATTCAACATAAAAATACCTTCATGGCTCACTTAACCCACCTAGAGAACTCTCATTCCTTCATTACATGCTTTGAAAATTCAAATTTCCAAAAAGGCGAGAAATTTCTAATTCAAATTTGACTCACTATCATAGCTCCAAATTACATCCAAGTTCATTTTTTTGGAATTGATATGATGACCAAAATTAAATACCCTCAAAGAATGATTATTTATGGGATTATAAAAGGATTCATATTTCACATCAATCAGGAGTTATATATGAGGTTATTTTCTATAATTGTCATAATGTGGGACACATTACAAGATTCTACCTTAATAGAGTTATAAGGTTATCAAGTCAAAATGAGAGGTTTGAATCCCATAAAGTGTAAGAGAGAAGGTAAATGAATGTTTGGAAACCAAAGCTAGTAAAGGTTAGTCATGATAAGTCTACAGCTTAAATGGAATTTTTGCTATGGTAGAGCACACTTCAGATGAGAAATCAAGTCATGAATGTCTATTGTCAGCTCTTATTGATGATCAAATGGTTGATGAAAAGGTCAATCATATAGTGTCAATCAAGCATAAAATGATACCTAAGGATATTTATTCTTGTGAGAATATAAAGATCTAGGAATCTTCAGAGCTTGTGTTGTTTTAGTTCCCTATGAAAAGGCGTGACACCATTAGGCTTTATGGAGACACTTTTTAGCTAGCAAAAGCTTGATGGATGCTTGGTTTGAGGGGTATCTATTCATGTTGTTTATAAGATCCAAGATTAATTATTTATAAGTATATAAGAGATCAAGCTATGAAGACAAAGGGGGAGTACCTACTTCTTTAGTTGATGATACAAATATGGTGGCCTAGTGTGTGATCAAAAGATATGTCATATTAGTCATGATAAGAAAAGGGTGAGTGGTCTTGAGTTCTGAGTTCATTTGAAGGAGGTTTATATGAATCATGTTTCTCTAATGTTTCATAATCTATGTGTTGATATCCTATTTAAATAAGGTGTGGTTGCAAATTATAGTTTGTGGAAGAACCTTTATCATTAATATCAAAGGGGGAGAAATTTTCAATAAGGGAGATTGACTAGATAGGGGGGTTTGAGAGTGACTAGATTGAAGAATGTTTAGCCATATATGACAAAGGGGGATTTTTTTGGTAAGTGTTTTCATTTATGTAAAGATGCATTAGGTGAAGATGTATGGTGAGTGGTTTATGAGATATAAGCTTGTGTGCTTGATGTGACAAAGAAGCCGTGTGACAAGAGAGAATTTTAAGGCAACTTAATGTTTTTTTAGAGTTAATTTTAAATCAAACTAATGATTCTTATATTTTTTTATGTCAAGGTTTAGGTCAATTGAGCATTAAATCATGTTTGAGTACTAGTTCCTGAGTATAAGGTGTCTTGAGAAGCCCAATCTAGACCCTATGAGAAGGTGTGCATAGTGAGGTTTAGTGAAGTAAGTACGAACAATATTTTAAGAGGATTTTTATAATTTTTTGATCATTAAAGATAAGTGTAGATACTTTTAAAATTGTTTCAATTTCATTTCTCAAGTTTCAAGTGTTTGATAAGCCTAGTCATGGCATTAGTCATGGCATGTAAAGTCTTAGTGAGAAGCTTTAAGCATGGTGAATTGGTGAGATAAGTGAAAAAAATAATGAGTGGTTATATAAAGTTAATTAATAATTTATATGAGTCATTATAACACTCATTTTAGTCTTAGGGTGAGCCTACAAGGGCAGGACCTATAAACCTAGTATGCAACTAGACCACTTTTAGACCTTGATTTGCCTAATTAGGCATCATGATTTATTATCAAGGCATATGAAGGATGTTTGATAGTATTTGAGAATGTGATATGTTGTGTGAGAATTTAATTTATGTGTGTAACACATGTAAATAATCATGAAGGTCAATTTCAAGGCTTAATGTGATTTGTAAGTCAAGGTCTAGAGAGCAAAGAGAGAGAGAGAGTGTGGCCTAATGAGGGGTCATGATCATATTTAAATATTTTTGAGCTCATATTATCATGAAAATAGGTATGATATATTTTTTAAATCATTTTCATAAGGTTTGAGGTCATGGTTTGTAAGTTAAGGCATGAAAAGTGGGTTTTAGGTCTCTTATGTGCATAGAATGAAGGGTTCTCAACCTGAGAAAGACTTTCAAGTGTTCATTGGAAAATGTAAGCTCTACATGGTAACATAATAAATTAATGGTACATGAGTAAGGGTACTATCTCAAAGTTTTAGGCATTAGTTTTTGGAATGAGGGGTTAACCTTTATGAATAATTGTTAATAGTGGAAGATGGGTTAAAACCTCAAAGAACCCTACTAGTGACCCGATATGAAATAAGTTATTATAAAGTGCTTATAATGGATTAGTTTGGATATTTAATTTATTTGAGGTTGTATTCAACTCTCCCAGGCATCTCCAAGTGAGTGAGTAGACCCAAAAATAAAGGCCTTATTTCTTAAATATTTTCTATAGTAGTCAGTGTTGACCAAGTCAAAGTTGATAAATGAATGAAGGAAAAAGTTTGAACTTTTATTTTGTGTCAATGAATGTTTATATATAGTTTTTATCTCTCAATTATGATAAAAAATTCATCCAAGTTGACCAATCACTAACAAGCCTAATGGTGGAAATAATGAGAAATCTAGGCAGTAGTGAGAAGGTGATTAGGGATATGATATCATGAACAATGTATCAATAAAAGTGCATGGATACATTATTAAATAATTTTAATACATGTTCATATTGGAAGAAATAGTCCCTCAAATATGTCAATCCAAAAATCATATACATTCCATGATGATATGTTTGAGGTCATCAAAATGGGATAACATCTCTCTAATCAATTAGAAGATTCTTATTCACTCTTTAAGGACAAATCATATTTATATTGGACACAATTTATAAATAAACAAGAGGATATTCCTATTTGATCCATTCCTACAAATGAATCATGAGATTCATTTAAATTTAAGCCATTGGATATGCCAACTTATAAGGATTTTGAAAAAGATATGTTCTTGAAAGATAATGATGCAAATTACCTTACCAAACCTGGTCAAGTTATAGGTAAAGATTATCATGAGGGTATATTTGAGTCTCAAGAGTAATTCACCTTCATAGGTGATATGTTTATAGTTATTTTGGTTGCATTGAATATTATTCCACAAAGAGTGGCAATCATGAAGGAATTAGAGACATCAATGCCAAAGATCAAAAGGAAACATGTTTCATTCAATTCTTCATTTCATGAGGTAGATAATGGTACAATCATTCCCTTTGATCTAGGAGGAGAAGGGTTTCTTCAGGTCAGTGTGTATATATTATAGCCTTCCTTTGAGTTGGTTGTGTGTTTTCCATAAGTCATTAGAGAGCATAAGTATTTGCTTTGGTTTATTCCTTTGTGTGTTTGTTTCCTTGTTGTATTTGATGTGTGTTTATGGTCCATTTAGATGCATATCAGTGTCAAATTTAGCCTATAGGTGATTCCATATCCCAATGGATAGGAGAAGGTAACTAGTACTTAGCATAGTTGGCATGTTACCCCTAGGAAATTACCAAAATGTTGAGTAATTTTACCCCTAGGTCAAATTAAGTCAACCCCCTTGAAATTTAAAAGTTTCATAGGGTCTCTTAGGTTTGAAATTGGTCCCATGGTCATTAATGAGGTCAACAATATGTTGTATCTTTATCACATTTGTAGCCTTATCTTAGTAGCCTTTTATCACCTTTTGGTCATGTTAGAGTGAAATATATGGTTTTTACTAAGGACAGAGGTTTAAAGAGGACATATAATGTACCACATGTCATAATGGTGTTAGGGGACATTTTGAAACTAAAAATGATGTAGGTTTAACGTGGAAATAGGAAGATCACTAAAAACAATTAGTTTCTATTTTTGTATGAATTGATGTAACTCACCCAACACATGTGACTAATTTAGGGAGGTCTCTTGAGATATTTACAACTCACTTTCATGCTTAGGTAGCTTTGATAAGTACAAAAATTGAAAAAATCAACCTCTCTCTCTCATCACTCTCTTAGGTAGGTCAAAGAGGTCAATTGATTTACACTTGGTATGGATAGGAGCAGAGTTCAAGTGAGTGTACTTGGTGGGTGATAGCAGTCCATTTTTTATTCCTTTCTATGGAAATATTTTCTAATTTGGTGGTATTTAATCTATGAACAATCTTTAATATTATTTATGCCTTCAAACTTCTTACACATCCCCAACACCTCAATTTTCTTCTTTGTTTTCAATTGTATGTGTGAATAAAGTGGTGTGCATAGTATTTTAGAGTATGTTACTTCATTCTATGTTGATTTCAACAAGTTTGGCATGTGTGAATATGAAGATATAAGTAAAACTATATCATTGATCCATAGGTCAATATTAATGGTCTAAAAAATATCTATTTTCAGTTGTCGAGTTTCATCTTCATGTAAGTTACTTCATATCAAAGGTAGTGCACTTGTTTTACCTCCTCTTATATCATGGTGATGGTTTAAGAAAAGTTTAATTTACTAATGGACATATAAATCTTTTAAACTAGATGAGGTTTAATTTTGAACTCAAATAAAAGTAGACAATGACCACAAGACTGTGACTATGTAGTCAATGGAGGTAGAATGATAAAATATCCTGAGAGAAGTTCAAGGTTGATGATGTATAATAAGAGACCTATTTTGATTTAGGTTTGATATTGTAGGACATAATGAAAAATAATAAGAGAGATAGTCCAAAATTAAACTTGTATACATAGTCACTAAGCCTACATAAATACCACAATGGTCTTAAGTCAATGTAAAAGAGGTAGAGTAATGTTGAAATGGCTTTGAAGGCGTTAGGACTCATTTGAGACATTTAAGTAGGATTGAAAACATAGAGAATATTATAGTGATAATGATGAGGAAATTTCATACATTCAGACTTAGATCCTTGATTCATAGAGTTATAAACTTGCTCAATGAGAGAACTTACCTTAACTTCTCTGAAAGGGAATCCTGCCTCATACAATGTCACCTATTAGTGAAATTTCATCAAGTCTGAATGAACCTAGTGGTTTCATTATTGTAGCTTGGGCCTATAATAAACATGATAACTCAAGAATTTTTTTGTATACTGATGGTGGAATGGTTGTCAAATCAATCAATTTCTTGATCAAAACACTTAGACAATTATAGTGATATTTGAACTAAAATTAACCTACAGCTTACAGTAACACAGTGTGTTGATAGTGAGAGATGATAGCATATCCCTAAGGAATGAGTGAGTTCAAACAAGTGTTTAATGGTATTTGTGACCTCTAAATTAAATTAGGTCATGAGGTATATTTTAAAAATATCTATCACCACCTACAAGAGTCTTTTGGATTCTTCCTAATTACCACCTAAAAGTGACACAGTCAACATAGTCTACAGACTAGCCTAAGAAAATGAAAAGTGTAGGTTTGAGAAGGTAATAAAAGGTGTATGATGGATGGACCATATTTAAACCATTCTCAAATTGGTAATGACACATTCCCAAGTGTTTTCAAGAATTAATAACCTAAACCTATAGTTATATCTAAAGTTTCTCAAACTTTGTGAAAACCTTGTACATGTAGACATACCTAGAAGCTAGTCTCAATAATTTAAGGTATTGGGAGCTCTAAAAAAGTGATCTAATATTTAAAAAAATTACATAAGGTCCTGATGACCTAATATATCCCTATATTTTCTCAATTGGGCCAAATAAACAAATTAAGTGCCCTATATTTTGTCTCAGATAGAGGGCACTCCATGAGTAAGACAACCTATAATCATAGTGTGTGAATGAAGAAAGGATGAAGGTCAAATATTTGAATGATTTTTGGAAGAATTAAAAATTTGGAATGAATATAAATAAAGTTTTATAAGTACTTAAATTCAATGAAAACACCTACAAGTGGTCATATACATAAGCACACAGTCTAGGTCTAATATGCCTAAACCCTCAAGGTGCCTAGCTTCACTTCCATGAATACATGATCTTCCTAAGACATTTAAAGACCTTAATGAGAGAGTTGAGAATGTATTATAACCATCAATTTACATAAAATAACACAAGACTTGTCATTTTGGCCTAAACTTGCTTCAAGGGTGTCCAGAATGTAGTATAAGAGCTTGAGGGCCATTTTCTTTTTCTCACATATATATGGACAAGTTACATGAGACCCTAAGAAATTAGGAATAGTTAAGGGGGGTATTGTACTCTAAATTTTTGGAATTGGTTTAGGGTTTGAATGTCTAACCTTTATGAATCATCACCAAGAAGCTAACCCTCTTAAAACCCTTGTATAAACTTGATGGAGAAGATATGGTCGGAAATGCAATAAGAGTGAGA